>CM038678.1:388005762-388350580 GCA_021605205.1 Aegilops longissima | reverse complement strand
TGATGACATGGCAAAGTGCAACACGCAAGCACATGACATGGCAACGACGATGAATAACTGGCGGACACTGGCGCATCGAATCCGGGGCGTTACACACAATAAGATGGCAATTGAAATATGTGTCAAAGCATTCACAACCAATTTTAGCATCTATCAAGCAATTTGCGATGACTAGGTCATCTATATATGAGTATATTGACTTAGGAGTCAAATGAGAACATTTGATCATAGGTCATACTCATCGTTTAAGCTCAAATTGGGGTTACCACTTTTACATAATGCATTAATGTGTTCACACCATTAGAGTTGCTTTGACTCAATTCTTAGAGTTAAGCTCCCCTAGATGTGAGATCCCCCTTAGAGGGATGAACTAACCTTGGGTTTTGTCGATGATGAATTCATGTAGGTGTTGAAGATGTAGATGCTCAATGTTGATGTAGATCATTTGGAGCAATCCTTTGGAGTGAGTTGCACTTTCAACTTGCCTACATGGGTTAGTCCCACAAGGAACAAACAAGAATATCCATAGACATAGAGTGATGCACACACAAGATGATGTCCATGAAAACATTAGGTTACCTTGTCCCTGCCTTACCAACATGAGGGTTTGTGACTCCTTGAACTAGTGCAAGATGTGAAAGTTGATTGCACTTGTTCTTGCCAAAATGATATGAGTGAAGAATGTTGGCGGAGTCACCCTCAAGAACTCTCTAGTTCTTCTTCTTCGGGATCCACACCATCTTGATGGGAATCCTTGGAGTTGTAGTTGTACTTGATAAAGTAGAACTTGACATAGTCTTGGGGACCCACTTGAACGAGGCTTTAGGTGCTTCTTCAAAGGCATCAATCTCTTCTTGAAGCTTGTCCTTGCCTTTGTTCTTGTGGTCTTGTGGTGGAAGATCATCTTGATCTTGTGTCCCCTTGAAGGAAGTAGGATCATAATTCTCTTGTTGAGGAACAAACTTTGTCTTGGGGTATTGATCTTCTTCCCACTCAAATCCATTGGCGTTGAACTTTCGTTCAAAACCAACACCTTGATTCTTCCGGTGCCTTCCTTGCTTGCGTACAATTTCCTCGAATTGCTTACTCCCGGCAAGGCTCTTGTAAACACCTTTCTCTATAATTCCCTTCAATAAACTATTTTCTTGCTCAAGTGTAACTTGGTTAAGAGAATCATTAGTGGAATCAATAGAACTACTAGAAGCAACAACATTGGATTTGACATTATTATTGTTACTACTAGAGGAAGTATCTTTCTTGTACTTGGTACTAGACTTGACTTGTGGCATGTAAGTAGATAAGAGTAAATGCTTGGCAATGTAAGAAGAACTTTTCTTGCGGAGATCATCATTGATTGCCTTTAAGAACTCATGCTCTTGCTCAAGATTGAGCTTTTCAAAGCGTAACTTCTCATGAGCCCTTAAAAGTTCTCGATGATCTTCGAAGATAGTTTCATGAGCCAACTTAAGAGTGTTTAGTTCTTTAGTTAGAAGCTCAATTTTCTCCTATTATTCGCCGTCGTTGCCATGTCATGTGCTTGCGTGTTGCACTTTGCCATGTCATCATCTGCATTTCATATCATGTCATCATGTGCATTTCATTTTGCATACGTGTTCGTCTCATGCATCCGAGCATTTTCCCGTTGTCCGTTTTGCAATCCGGCACTCCTATGTCTCCGGCGCCCCTTTTACCTCTTTTAGGTGTGCGGGTGTTAAGCGGTCTCGGAATGGACGAGGTTTGTCAGCGGCCTTGGTATAGCACCGGTGAACCGCTTTGTCAAGTTCGTGCCATTTGGAGGTCGTTTGGTACTCAGCAGTTAGCGGGTAACCGTAAAGCCCTCTTTGAGTTGCAGCCCAACACCCCTTCAAAGTGGCCCAAAACCCAGCAAACTCCCTCCATGCTCTCGATCGTTCGATCACGATCGCGTGGCGAAAACCGCACCTCATTTGGACTCTCCTAGCTCCCTCTACCTATAAAACTAGATCCTCCCGAAAATCGCGGATCATTCCCCCCGAAACCCTAGTCATCTCTCTCCTCCGCGCGCGCGGACATGTCCGGCGCCGCCGGACACGTCCGCCAGCGCCCGCCGCCGCCGCCAATCCGCATCGTGCCGGACCGTCCGCCGCGCCGCCGCCAATCGCCCGGCTTGCCCGTGGCCTCCGCCGCCCGCCCGCGCCGCCCGCCCATCCCGCGCGCGCCCGCCCCGCGCCGCCCCCGCCCGCCCGCCGCCGCATCGGTTCGCCCGCCCGCCCCGCGCCCGCGCCGCCCGCCGTGCCCGCCCCGCCGCCCCCTCCCCTCCCCGCCCCGCGCCGTCCTCGCCCGCGCCGCCTCCGCCGCCGCCCGCCGCGGCTCGCCGCGCCGCCGCCGCCGCCGCGGCGCCCGCCGCCTTCGCCGCCGCCCGCCGCCCCGCCGCGCGCCGCCGCCCGCCTCCCGCCGCCGCCTCCGCCCGCCGCCCCTCGCCTCCCGCGCCGCCCGCCCGCCGCCCCGCCTCCCGGCCCGGATCCGCCGGATCCGGCCTCCCCCGCCTCCTCGCGGCCTCTCCCTCCTCCGGCGGAGACTCCGGCCGATCCTCGTAATCCGTGCCATGAGGTTGACTTTTTCCCCCTCCAAATTTCCACTAAGTCCCCGATTCTGCTAATATTTTGTTGCATTTTCATCGCATCATAACTCTGCATCCGTAGCTCCGTTTTTTGCGTGTAATATGTCAAATTGTTCGTCTCGATGAGTAGATCATTTCATCTCATTGCATCATTTTCATTTGAGCTCATCTTGATGCCCGAAATGCTGTTGGAAGAGTGCTATGTGATGTTAGTTTTGATTCTTATCGAACATGCACTTTTGTCATTTTGCCATGATTGATGTGTGCATCCTATGAACTTGAGTCCTACATGTGTTTTGTAATATGCCATGCCATCTTTACAGGGGTGTATGCCATGTATTTTTGTGATCTATGTGGTGACTAGCACAAGCATGCAAACTAGGCTTCATGATGTTGCTGATTTCAGCCCTGTTTTCTTGATATTTTTATGCCATGTTAACTTGATGCTACTGAGAGAGATCCATGCTTATTTTGAGATACTTCAGTAAGGATGTTTTGTTATACATGTCTTGCTCTATCCATCCATGCCCTTGTTTGCAATTATGGAGTGCCATAGCTTGAGTCAATCGAGCTCTACTTTTGCTATAAAATGTTTCTGGCAGATTGTTTACATGTTATTCAATTTTGCCAAGGTTGTTGTAGTTGATCCTTGTATGCTATGATGTTGTTCTTGCCATGTATAGCTTCTATGCCATGTCTTCTTACTGTTGGTTGCCTTGCCATGCCATGTATTGCTCTGTGGTGAGTGGTTCAAGCTCACCAACATGCCTACTTATCGTTGTTCTGCCATGTATGAATCTGTAATATAACTTGCCATGTTTACATGGGTGCCATCATATTTTCTGATCCTTTTTGGCTTATGGTCAGTAAAGGACTTTTGTTCTATGCAATTAGTAGATTCATGCCATGCCTTTGTTTGCCATGATAAGTTCCTGTAACATGTTGTTTGATAGCTCTAAACATTGCAACTTTGATGTTATTTACGCTAAAGTCTGAAAGCTGTTATTATTTGCAATCTTGCCATGTCATTTTGAGCATGTTCTAGTGATTTCTGGAGATAGCTCAGTGTTCATGTTTTGTAATGCTTTACCTGTACATCATGCCCATGCCTTTTGTTTTTCATGTTGAGGTGCTGTAGCATGTTGTTTTGATGCTTGCAATATGCCTAGTTGCTGTTTTGGACAGATTGTTGTCATAACTTGTATAGGGTGTATGTGTTGAACCGTTGCTCCGTTTTGAGTGTGCTCTATATGAAACTTGCTTGATTTTGCATGTAGTTTCATATTATCATGTTGCATCCTTGTTTTGAGGTGTTTGCTTGATGTTTGTATGCATTTTGCATCAATGCCATGTTTAACTTGTTTTGCTCATATCTTCTAGGCGTAGCTCGAATCTAATGAACTTTATATGTAACTTGACTAGAATTTCGTGTAGATCATCGTGGTGCATCTTAACTTGCTGTTTAACAACTTGAACATAAGGTTTATTCAGATCTGGACCAATTTCGAAATTTGCATATGAGGACTTAGGAATTGTTATATGTTGTTTCGGCCTCATTTAAACTTGCTTTGATGTGTTGCTCTTGTTTGCATCATCTCTTGCCATGAGTAGCTTCATGTAGCTTTGTCATGCATCATGCTTGTTGTGCATCATGTCTTGTTCATGTGTGGTGTGTTTACTATGTTGTGTGCTTCTTCTTGTTAGTTCTGTTTCGTTGCGATCGTGAGGATTCGTTCGTCTCGCTTGGTTCGGCTTCATCCGTTCATCTTCTTCATGGACTCGTTCTTCTTCCTTGCGGGATTTCAGGCAAGATGACCGCTACCCTGGATCTCACTACTATCATTGCTATGCTAGTTGCTTCGTTCTATCGCTATCTTGCGCTACCTATTACTTGTTTATCAAGCCATCCCAAATTGCCATGTCAGCCTCTAACCTTTTGCACCCTTCCTAGCAAACCGTTGTTTGGCTATGTTACCGCTTTGCTCAGCCCTCTTATAGCGTTGTTAGTTGCAGGTGAAGATGAAGTTTGTTCCTTGTTGGAACATGGAGATGTTGTTCCTTGTTGGAACATGTTTACTTGTTGGGATATCACAATATATCTTATTTAATTAATGCATCTATATACTTGGTAAAGGGTGGAAGGCTCGGCCTTATGCAGTGTTTTGTTCCACTCTTGCCGCCCTAGTTTCCGTCATATCGGTATTATGTTCCCGGATTTTGCGTCCCTAAGCGGTCGGGTGATTTATGGGACCCCTTGACAGTTCGCTTTGAATAAGACTTTTCGGCAAGGCCCAACATTGGTTTTACCATTTGCCTCACCTACCACCTTTTCCCTTGGGAGTCGCGCTCCCAAGGGTCATCTTTATTAGCCCCGGGCCAATGCTTGTCTAAGTGTTGGTC
Source organism: Aegilops longissima (assembly GCA_021605205.1). Classification (NCBI taxonomy): domain Eukaryota; kingdom Viridiplantae; phylum Streptophyta; class Magnoliopsida; order Poales; family Poaceae; genus Aegilops; species Aegilops longissima. The sequence continues at coordinate 388,345,581 of CM038678.1, read as the reverse complement.
CAAACTAGAAACCACTTTGCGGGCCACCTCAAGGCAACTTGAGGTTTGGTTTTACTGCGGACTGCTCATCCGGTGTGCCACGAGGCGAGATATGTGCAGCTCCTATCGGGATTGTCGGGCATCGGGAGGTCTTGCTGGTCTTGTTTTATTCTTTGTCGAAATGTCTTGTGGCGGGATTCGAGACTGATCGGGTCTTCCGGGAGAAGAATATCCTTCGTTGATCGCGAGAGCTTATCATGGGCTAAGTTGGGACACCCTGCAGGGTATAAACTTTCGAGCCGTGCCAGCGGTTATGTGGCAGATGGGAATTTGTTAATATCCGGTTGTAGTAAACTTGAAGCAAACTCTTCTAAAATACACCAACCGTGTGCGTGTAGTGAGTGTCTCTTTTGGGGTTGATCGAGAGGAGAACACGGTTTACGGGTTATGTCGGCGTAAGTAGGAGTTCAGGATCACTTCTTGATCATTACTAGTTGACGACCGTTCCTTTGTTTCTCTTCTCGCTCTCATTTGCGTATGTTAGCCACCATATATGCTTAGTCGCTGCTGCAACCTCACCACTTTACCCCTTCCTTTCCCATTAAGCTTTGCTAGTCTTGATACCCATGGTAATGGGATTCTTTGAGTCCTCGTGGCTCCTGATTACTACACCACCGATTGCAGGTACAGGTTTGCGATGATCATGGCGTGAGGCGATGTTTGCTTGTATTGGAGTTCTTCTTACGCTTCTTCTTGATCGGGGATAGGTTCGGTCGGCAGACTGGGCTAGCAGGTGGATGTCGTTTGAGTTTCTGTTTATGTTTCATCCGTAGTCGGATGTTGATCTTGTATATGATGTTGATGTATTCTTGTGGCATTTGTGCCTTATGTATGTATCCCCATCTATTATGTAATGTTGATGTAATGATATCCACCTTGCAAAAGCGTTTCAATATCGGGTCTATCCTTGGTGGGACCGTCGAGTTCCTTTTGGATAGGGTCGCATATTAGGCGTGACAAGTTGGTATCGAGCCTCGACCGACCCTAAGAGCCCCTTGATTGATCGTGTAGTTTGGCGTTGTTGAGTCTAGAAGAAAACTGATTTTGAGTCTAGTTATATCGGAGTAGGAATTCTTTTACTCCTCAGCCCTTAAATCGCTCTGGTGAGGAATCTTGGCGTAGGTGTTTTGAATTACTCCTCTTCCCTTCAAATTTTCTTTAGGATCACATGAGTTGGTTTTCGATCGTTGTTCCTCAGCTCTTTTCATCCGGTGCATTTCTCGTCAAGTTGACTCGAGCCTCTTCATCTTTGCAAGTTCAATCCAAGTTCAATCCTCGGTTGTTTTTCCTTCGAAGTTGTCCTTGTTTTCCCCGCCCTCCCTTCTTCTTCTCGGAACGGAGTCCGTGTCAGTATCCATCCTACTCGTGCGAAGTCTTTGCTTTCTTTCCTCAATGATTTCAACGGTGTTTTCTCTTCAAGATATTCGTCGGTTTCCCCTTCAAGTTGCCTTTGTTTTCCGCCCTCCACCCTTTTCTTCCGGAGTTTGAGTCTCTTTCGACCATCAATTTCATTCGTGTGGAGCCTCTTGAGTCTTCCTCAATTATTTCAACGGTGAATTCTCGTCTTGTTCGTCATTCTTCATCTCTTTCTTTTCCGGTGGACTCAATTCAAGTTTTTGGGTTGATCATATTCTTTTCCTCGGATCAAGTGTTTTCTTTGCTCGTTCGCCTCTCGCTTGATTTATCATTCGGAGTTGGAAGACATCTCGGGAGATTAAATCGTGTTCCAATTAATTGAGGTTGTCACCTCATTCAAATATTTCAATTGTTCGGTGCATCATCTATCATTCAACAATCCTTTCCAGCGGTGTTTTCTCTTTAGTGGGCCCTAACCCACAGGTCTTTTCCAGGATCTTACCTGACTCTTCTAATTTCCCGGAGTTATTCTCAATTCTTTTCAAGTTTGACGTAAGAATGAATTTCATCAGTCAGATGCCTTTTCAAGATCGATTTCAAATCATTTCATTGTTGGCTCAACCTCTTTGCTTTTCATTCTCCCGGAGTATCTCAACAATTTTGGTGGTGTTTCTCGTCGTCATTTGAAGACCGAAGTAGATTTTTTCTCTTAAATCTTGTCCGTTCTCCCGGAGATTCATGGTGCTAGCTCGATGTTAGCCTATCTATTTGTTTCCAGTCATGCAAATTCTTTTCATCCATCCGGAGTATTTCAGGAGTTGCTTTCTCTCTCGATCATCCGGAGGCCATCTTTTCGGAAGATTTCTTCATTCTAAGTTTTCAGATTCGTTCTCCAATTATTCTATATCCGTGCCCCTTCGTTCGTCTCAATATTCTTCCGGTGCTTCGTTCAAGTGTTCTTTAATCAGCTCATGATCTCTTTGTTCTTTTGCATCTAAATCCCCTCGAGCATATTTGTTCTTCTAATTCTTCCCGGTGATTCATTCTCTTTCATCAGTCATTTCGAATTCTTACGGTGGTTCGTTCAAGATTCTTTTCCTTGATTATCATATCAATTCATTCGTTCTTTCCAATCCTACCGGTGGTTCATGAAGACCTTCTCAAGTTTGCGATATGTCACTTCTCAATCCTTTTCAAGAAGAATAAGTAGTATGCAAAATCCATTGCTTGTCATCAATTTAATTTGATGAAGGATAAGCATACAATAAATCTTATTCTTATTTCATCCAAGTGATTAATCTTTTCTTGAGTTTGTTCTTGATGAATAAATTCTAGTTCCAAGTGTTTTCATCTTTTCTTTTCGGAGTTCAAATTTCCTCGGCCATCTCGTCGGAACCTCCATCTAAATCATCGCAAGGCTCATCTTATTCTTTCTTCCTTCATTCTATCTCATCATCCTTTTGTTACGGAGTTCTTCATGGTGGTTCTTCATGATTTAATTCATTCTTCAAGAGTTCATCAAGATTTTGTTGGTGGAGTTCAAGTATCTTTTCTTCTTGCATCTCGAAGTGCAATTAATTCTCCGTATTCTTTTGAAGTGGAGTTTTGCATTTCTTCGTTCTTCTCAGCTATTCAATCATTTCCGTTTGTGGTGGTTATCACCTTATAATTTTGAGATGTTATCCATAAGTCCACAACAAGCTTATTCTTTCGTTGTTGATTTTCTCAACAACTCCATTCAATCCTTCCTTCTAAGTTCTTTTCATTCAATTCTTTCAATTCTTAGGAGGCATTGTGTTGTGTCATCTCATCAAGTATCATTCCATCTTCTGAAGTTCATGTTCTAATCCTTCCATTTTCAGCGAGTGCTGCCTAAATCCTTTCGGTCTTATTCGTTTCTTTTCTCATTCTAACCACTCCGGTTAGTGTTTCATAGTCTATCGATTCCGTGAGCTTTGATTCTCGTCATTCTCGTCGTTCCTCTCTTCTTCTCGAGTGCTCTCGATTCTTTGCTTCTTCTCTTGAGTTCTTGTTTCACCTCATCCCTTTTCCCTTCCGTCTCGGTCCTAAGATCTCGGGGCGAGATCTCTTGTTAGTGGAGGAGTGTTATAGCGCCCGGATTCGATCGCCGGTGTCGCGATTATTCGCCGTCGTTGCCATGTCATGTGCTTGCGTGTTGCACTTTGCCATGTCATCATCTGCATTTCATATCATGTCATCATGTGCATTTCATTTTGCATACGTGTTCGTCTCATGCATCCGAGCATTTTCCCGTTGTCCGTTTTGCAATCCGGCACTCCTATGTCTCCGGCGCCCCTTTTACCTCTTTTAGGTGTGCGGGTGTTAAGCGGTCTCGGAATGGACGAGGTTTGTCAAGCGGCCTTGGTATAGCACCGGTGAACCGCTGTCAAGTTCGTGCCATTTGGAGGTCGTTTGGTACTCAGCAGTTAGCAGGGTAACCATAAAGCCTCTTTGTGTTGCAGCCCAACACCCCTTTCAAAGTGGCCCAAAACCCAGCAAACTCCCTCCATGCTCTCGGTCGTTCGATCACGATCGCGTGGCGAAAACCGCACCTCATTTGGACTCTCCTAGCTCCCTCTACCTATAAATACCCCTCCCCGAAAATTCGCGGATCAAACCCCGAAACCCTAGTCTATCTCTTCTCGCGCGCGGACATGTCCCGCCCGCCGGACATATCCCGCGCCCCCCACCAATCGCCGGCGTGCCGTGGCTCCCGCCCGCCGCCGCCCGCCCCGCCGCGCCGCCCGGCCGCGCCCCAGCTGAGCCGCCCGCCCGCCCGCCCGCCCGCCGCCCGCCGCCGCCGCCCGCCCGCCGCGCCGCCCGCCGCCGCCCGCCGCCCGCCGCCGTCCGCCCGCGCCCGCCGCCTCGCCGCCCCGCCCCGCGCGCCGCCCGCGCCTCCCCTCCCGCGCCCGCCGCCCGCCCGCCGCCGCTTCGCCGCCTCGCCTCGCGAGCCCGCCCGCCGCCCGCCGCCTCCGCCGCCGCGCCCCGCCGCGCGCGCCCCGCGCCCGCCGCCCGCCGCCGCCGCGCCGCCGCCGCGCGCCGCTTCGCCGCCCGCCGCCGCCTCGCGCCTCCGCCTCCCCGCCGCGCCCGCCCGCCTCCGGCGGATCCGGCCGCCCGGCCGGATCCTCCTCTCCCGCCTCCGGCCCGCCTCCGGATCCACCTCCGCCCGTCTCCTCTCCCTCGCCTCCGCCCGATCCCGATCCTCGTAATCCGTCCGTGAGGTTGACTTTTCCCCCTCCGTTTCCACTAAGTCCCCGATTCTGTTAATTTTGTTGCATTTTCATCGCATCATAACTCTGCATCCGTAGCTCCGTTTTGTGCGTGTAATATGTCAAATTGTTCGTCTCGATGAGTAGATCATTTCATCTCATTGCATCATTTTCATTTGAGCTCATCTTGATGCCCGAAATGCTGTTGGAAGAGTGCTATGTGATGTTAGTTTTGATTCTTATCGAACATGCACTTTTGTCATTTTGCCATGATTGATGTGTGCATCCTATGAACTTGAGTCCTACATGTGTTTTGTAATATGCCATGCCATCTTTACAGGGGTGTATGCCATGTATTTTTGTGATCTATGTGGTGACTAGCACAAGCATGCAAACTAGGCTTCATGATGTTGCTGATTTCAGCCCTGTTTTTCTTGATATTTTTATGCCATGTTAACTTGATGCTAGAGAGATCCATGCTTATTTTGAGATACTTCAGTAAGGATGTTTTGTTATACATGTCTTGCTCTATCCATCCATGCCCTTGTTTGCAATTATGGAGTGCCATAGCTTGAGTCAATCGAGCTCTACTTTTGCTATAAAATGTTTCTGGCAGATTGTTTACATGTTATTCAATTTTGCCAAGGTTGTTGTAGTTGATCCTTGTATGCTATGATGTTGTTCTTGCCATGTATAGCTTCTATGCCATGTCTTCTTACTGTTGGTTGCCTTGCCATGCCATGTATTGCTCTGTGGTGAGTGGTTCAAGCTCACCAACATGCCTACTTATCGTTGTTCTGCCATGTATGAATCTGTAATATAACTTGCCATGTTTACATGGGTGCCATCATATTTTCTGATCCTTTTTGGCTTATGGTCAGTAAAGGACTTTTGTTCTATGCAATTAGTAGATTCATGCCATGCCTTTGTTTGCCATGATAAGTTCCTGTAACATGTTGTTTGATAGCTCTAAACATTGCAACTTTGATGTTATTTACGCTAAAGTCTGAAAGCTGTTATTATTTGCAATCTTGCCATGTCATTTTGAGCATGTTCTAGTGATTTCTGGAGATAGCTCAGTGTTCATGTTTTGTAATGCTTTACCTGTACATCATGCCCATGCCTTTTGTTTTCATGTTGAGGTGCTGTAGCATGTTGTTTTGATGCTTGCAATATGCCTAGTTGCTGTTTTGGACAGATTGTTGTCATAACTTGTATAGGGTGTATGTGTTGAACCGTTGCTCCGTTTTGAGTGTGCTCTATATGAAACTTGCTTGATTTTGCATGTAGTTTCATATTATCATGTTGCATCCTTGTTTTGAGGTGTTTGCTTGATGTTTGTATGCATTTTGCATCAATGCCATGTTTAACTTGTTTTGCTCATATCTTCTAGGCGTAGCTCGAATCTAATGAACTTTATATGTAACTTGACTAGAATTTCGTGTAGATCATCGTGGTGCATCTTAACTTGCTGTTTAACAACTTGAACATAAGGTTTATTCAGATCTGGACCAATTTCGAAATTTGCATATGAGGACTTACGGAATTGTTATATGTTGTTCGGCCTCATTTAAACTTGCTTTGATGTGTTGCTCTTGTTTGCATCATCTCTTGCCATGAGTAGCTTCATGTAGATTTGTCATGCATCATGCTTGTTGTGCATCATGTCTTGTTCATGTGTGGTGTGTTTACTATGTTGTGTGCTTCTTCTTGTTAGTTCTGTTTCGTTGCGATCGTGAGGATTAGTTCGTCTCGCTTGGTTCGGCTTCATCCGTTCATCTTCTTCATGGACTCGTTCTTCTTCCTTGCGGGATTTCAGGCAAGATGACCGCTACCCTGGATCTCACTACTATCATTGCTATGCTAGTTGCTTCGTTCTATCGCTATGCTTGCGCTACCTATTACTTGTTTATCAAGCCATCCCAAATTGCCATGTCAGCCTCTAACCTTTTGCACCCTTCCTAGCAAACCGTTGTTTGGCTATGTTACCGCTTTGCTCAGCCCCTCTTATAGCGTTGTTAGTTGCAGGTGAAGATGAAGTTTGTTCCTTGTTGGAACATGGAGATGTTGTTCCTTGTTGGAACATGTTTACTTGTTGGGATATCACAATATATCTTATTTAATTAATGCATCTATATACTTGGTAAAGGGTGGAAGGCTCGGCCTTATGCAGTGTTTTGTTCCACTCTTGCCGCCCTAGTTTCCGTCATATCGGTATTATGTTCCCGGATTTTGCGTCCCTAACGCGGTCGGGTGATTTATGGGACCCCTTGACAGTTCGCTTTGAATAAGACTTTTCAGCAAGGCCCAACATTGGTTTTACCATTTGCCTCACCTACCACCTTTTTCCCTTGGGAGTCGCGCTCTCAAGGGTCATCTTTATTAGCCCCGGGCCAATGCTTGTCTAAGTGTTGGTCCAAACTAGAACACCTTTGGGGCCACCTCAAGGCAACTTGAGGTTTGGTAGTTACTCGGACTGCTCATCCGGTGTTGCCACGAGGCGAGATATGTGCAGCTACTATCGGGATTGTCGGCGCATCGGGAGGTCTTGCTGGTCTTGTTTTATTCTTTGTCGAAATGTCTTGTGGCAGGATTCGAGACTGATCGGGTCTTCCGGGAGAAGAATATCCTTCGTTGATCGCGAGAGCTTATCATGGGCTAAGTTGGGACACCCTGCGGGTATAAACTTTCGAGAGCCGTGCCGCGGTTATGTGGCAGATGGGAATTTGTTAATATCGGTTGTAGTAAACTTGAAGCAAACTCTTCTAAAATACACCAACCGTATGCGTAACCGTGAGTGTCTCTTTTGGGGTTGATCGAGAGGAGAACACGGTTTACGGGTTATGTCGGCGTAAGTAGGAGTTCAGGATCACTTCTTGATCATTACTAGTTGACGACCGTTCCTTTGTTTCTCTTCTCGCTCTCATTTGCGTATGTTAGCCACCATATATGCTTAGTCGCTGCTGCAACCTCACCACTTTACCCCTTCCTTTCCCATTAAGCTTTGCTAGTCTTGATACCCATGGTAATGGGATTCTTTGAGTCCTCGTGGCTCCTGATTACTACACCACCGATTGCAGGTACAGGTTTGCGATGATCATGGCGTGAGGCGATGTTTGCTTGTGTTGGAGTTCTTCTTACGCTTCTTCTTGATCGGGGATAGGTTCGGTCGGCAGCACTGGGCTAGCGAGGTGGATGTCGTTTGAGTTACTGTTTATGTTTCATCCGTAGTCGGATGTTGATCTTGTATATGATGTTGATGTATTCTTGTGGCATTTGTGCCTTATGTATGTATCCCCATCTATTATGTAATGTTGATGTAATGATATCCACCTTGCAAAAGCGTTTCAATATCGGGTCTATCCTTGGTGGGACCGTCGAGTTCCTTTTGGATAGGGTCGCATATTAGGCGTGGCTATGACCACCAAAAGCTATGGAAATCAAAGCAAATGGAGACCAGCAGCTCGATACCACTTGTAGGACCTTGAAGTATGTCTAGAGGGGGTGACTAGACTACTTGACCAATAAAACTTAACCTTTTCCCAATTTTAGAGTTTGGCAGATTTTAGCTATTTTAGGACAAGTCAAGCAATCATCACACAATTCAAGCAAGCATGCAAAAGTGTATAGGCAGCGGAAATTAAAGCATGCAACTTGCAAGAAAGTAAAGGGAAGGGTTTGGAGGATTCAAGCGCAATTGGAACATGGATGTTTTGGCGTGGTTCCGATGGGTGGTGCTATCGTACATCACGTTGATGGAGACTTCAACCTCACGAGGGTAGCAGCTGCGTGAGTCCACGGAGGCTCCACCCTGAAGGGTCCACGAAGAAGCAACCTTGTCTATCCCACCATGGCCGTCGCCCACGAAGGACTTGCCTCACTAGCGGTAGATCTTCACGAGTAAGCGATCTCCTTGCCCTTACAAACTCCTTGGTTCAACTCCACAATCTTGTCGGAGGCTCCCAAGTGACACCTAGCCAATCTAGGAGACACCACTCTCCAGAACTAACAAATGGTGCGTTGATGATGAACTCCTTGCTCTTGTGCTTCAAATGATAGTCTCCCCAACACTCAACTCTCTCTCATAGGATTTGGAAATGGTGGAAAGAGGGTTTGAGTGGAAAGCAACTTGGGGAAGGCTAGAGATCAAGATTCATATGGTAGGAGCGGAATATCTTGGCCTCAACACATGAGTAGGTGGTTCTCTCTCAGAAATGGTAAGTTGGAAGTGTAGGTTCGTGTCGGGAAGCTGATCGTAACCCACGAACACCTATGAGACAGTGGACGAGTCCCTTCGGTTCGATGGAGGCGAAGTAGTGCACGAAGAAGCGGATCGGTGAAACACCTGAGCAGTTTACCTAGCCGGACTCTCGGGAGATAATACTCCTCTGCTGCTTGTGCGATTGTATTGTGTTCTTGCTAGGGGCTGAGAGCTCCAAAACCTAGCGTTAGTGTATCTGGTTTCGAATGAGTCGGGCAGAACCGAACCCCTTCTCGTTGCGCATGGGCCTCCTTTTATAGGCTCAAGGGGTCACCAGTGGTGTAGCGTAGATAAAGGGCAAAATGGGAATATGAGTTGCGGTTGGTACAACTACTTTATGCAGTGTATTCTACCTAACTCGGCGGCAAGGGACAAAGGCATTAAATGCCGTCCATGTCGCCTAAACAGTCTTGAGAAAGGGACCGTCGGGGCGCCACCGCTTGCCACGATGGCAATCTGTCGGCGCCGCTTACGCTGCTCTCCGTGGCCGCACATGACCTCTTGACAGCGCTGGAATGGTCCCATGGCGACACGTTGGTGGATGGTGGGCGGAGATGAAGAAGAGGTTACTGCAGCGGCAAGCGCCTTGCAGCGGCTGAATCCTTGTCGCGCCCGGAAGCTTGTCGCTCACCAAGCCTTCCGGCAAGCTCCTCTTGCCGGGGTCTTGTCTTCTGCGTGCCTTGAGGGCCTTCCGGCAAGCTCCTCTTCTTGGGGCCTTGTCTTCTTGGCTTAAATACTTTGTTCTTGAGTGGCTCCAAAGAACCATGGAGGACCTTGGCGGTCACTAGGCAAGCCTTGCCGCGAGGTGCTGCAACTGCCGTGTGCGAGTTCGGGATACTAGGGTACCCTACTCTAGTACACCGGCAGAGCCCCGGGCTGGGCCACCACACGGTGCAGGCGCTGTTGGGCCAGGCCCAAAAGCGATCTGCAGACGCAGCTTGGCCTAGATCACGCCGTGGCGGCTCCGAACCCACCACGTCCCCCACGAGCAGCCGCGCGAGCGTGGCGTCGTGGGAGAGATCGTGGGGGTTTCTTTAATTGAAAAAGTGGGCGTCCGCCCCTCTCCTCCTTATATCTGAGAAGCAGGGGCAGGTCGCCCACCTGCCATTGCTGTCCCATCTCGAAAACCACCGCCGCTCTCGCCTCATACGTAGTCACGAAGAGAGCAGCGCTCACCCCATCGCCACTAAGCGCCATCAACGCGTCGGTTTCCTCCACCACCTCCGCCATGGCTCAAAGCCGACAAGGGGAAAGGCGTGAAAGTCGGCCAAGCGCAGCTGGCGGCGGCGCTGCGAAAGGAGGCGGGCCGTCTTCCCCCAGCTCGGCGCAAAGGAGCTGAGAGAGGGCTACTAACTCTTACGGTCGGCGGAGGCGTGGGCGCATCCGCGCGCGAAGGTACTCTCCGCGCGCCGAGCTGGTTCCGTCTTGGTACCCTTCTTGGCGCTCTTCTTCTATTGCGGGCTCTTCCGCCCTTCTCACGAATTCTTCTGCGATATCGCATGAACACCTACGGGCTTTGCCTCCTTGATTTCCTCCCAACGCTGTCGACCATGGCGGTTTCGCACACCTTTGCGAAAACTTTGTGAGAATCCACCCAAGCGTAGCCCTCTTCGCCACTTCTTCATGCCCAGCGTCGAGAGAGAGAGCCACTTGGGAGGATTGCTTGGATCTCGGGATCGGCAAGAAAAAAGCCTATCTGGAAGGAGAGCTCCGCAGCAAGTGGGAGGAGTGAGAGCCGATTGGTGTTGGATCGTTGAGGAGAACCGCAGCCCTTCACGCCCGGCGCCAAACTCCCATAGTCGCGCGGCAGCGATTGGAGCAACTTGGCGCCGGAGGATGCTAGGTTGAAGTTCTTTGTGACCGGATCCTGCGCCTCGGGCTTGCCGGACTCACCGTGGCGCTGTTGGCGCAGATTTCCTTCGCCGCGCGCATCGCTCCCTTGCAGGAGAGGAGGAGACCTGCACAGGAGTTCCAAAATCGGCGGACATCATGAGGCTGCGCGGGGCCTCAGCGGAATTTCACTTGTCTTGGAGTTGGATGCGATGCTGCTTTGGAGCTGTTCAAGCCGACCCGATCACCCGAGTGGTTTAGGTTGCGAGAGTCGTCCCATTGTGCAACAACTCTTCGCTCGACCGCATCCGTGCAATGATGCGTTGTGCGATTCGCATAGGATCGTTCCAACTTTGGCAAAACTGCAGACGGACGTCGTCGGCAGTTCTTGACAGCTTGGAAGAAGTGCCGATCCGCCCGACGGCAGAAGTGGCTCACCGTGACACTACCGGCGCCGAGATGCAGCGTATCGCCACCAGGCTGGAGGCGGCGGCATTACTGCTTGTTGGCGAATCGGGTTCGCCGTGGAGGAGCGAGAGGCAGCGGCGGCAAGCCTTGCCGTCGAGAGGAGCTTGCGGCGAGGAGGAGCAGGCCGAGCCGAAGTTGACCCGATCGAGTGCGAGGCGCCTCCTCCATACCTTCAAGTAGCTTGCAGCGGCCGAGCCCACAGCTCCACCAGAAGGCGTCTCCAAGGCAGGGGAAGTGGCAGGCGGCAGGCGGGCCAACAACCGCAGCGCCATGCGACACGCTCCACGCGGCAAGCACTTTGTTGCATGGAGCACCCACACCGCTGCAACAAGCGAGGCGGGATCCTCTCGAGCCACGCTGCCACCCCGCCAAGCGGTCAGAGAACCTACTCCTCGCCTCTTCGCATGGGAGGCGGGCAAGGTGATCTCTCAGCGCTCAGCTCCGGCGAGGAAGAAGAAGAAGAAGTAGCTTCTATCTTTGTGCTTGTATTTCTTCAATTTGGTTGCTTTGTCTTGTGTCGATTTGCTTCATTACGAACTCTTTCCTTTTTCGGGGCGCTGGCCGGAAGGCGTCGAAGAGAGCCAAGACCCGGTGGTTGTCATCGAAGGCAGGCCCCCAGCAGCAGCAGGAGGCGTCTGAGACCCCTTGCCGGACCGGCAACCCTTCCTCAAAGCAGCCCCAGCTGACCCCAGGCGTAAGTATATGGTTCCTCCTTCTTTGTTAGGCGTGCATGGATGCTTCTTCTTTGTTGATATCATTTGTTGGTTTGTGTAGGAAGCGAGCAGCCTCATCAGGAGTGCGGAAGCCGCCCTGAAATTCCATCTGCTTCAACTACACGCCAAGGAGAATTCTCCGGCAAGGGGGCGTTCTCCGGCAAGGAGACTTCTCCGACGAGGGACGGCACCGATGATCCTCCGGTGATCGAGACCATGGCTGCAGATCCCATCGCGGGTAATCTTCTTGCTTGAAAATTTCCCTTGGGTTCTTTTCTTCTGTTCTTATTTTGAACATTTGCTTGATTGTTCTTTCTTTTTCGGTCGTCGAGATCCATCCGCCCTTGAGCCGATGGAGATTGAGGTCGCCCGGCGAGGAGGTGCGGTGGCAACAGCGACATCGCCACCATGGGCGAAGAGGCTGGCGCCGATGGGTCCGCCGCGAAGAGGCCGCCAAGGCTGCCGCCACAAAGGCTGGCGAGGTGCAGCGATCGTACTACGCGACCACGAGGCGCGGGGCGCCGGGCGCTTCGCCCGACCGCCGATCCCTCCGCCACGGTGCAGCGTCGAGCTCGAAGAGCCCCAGCCAGCGCCTATCGAAGGCGGCGGCGGCGTCTTCATCAAGCTCCCACAGGCGTCAAGCTCCGGCGCCGGTCGAAGGAGACCTTGACGGAGAGCTGCTTCGCCTCCGCTGGGTTGGCATTTGGTGGATCGCCCAGACAACAACAATGGCGAAGTCGAGGAGGCAGTGCTGAAAAGCTCTGTCGCTCTACCGCGCCCGACAAGCCAAGTTGGAGTCGGGAAGCACTTGTCGCGAGGCGGAGCGGACATGGAGAAGCTTGAGAAGAGCTCGGCGCCAGCAAGAAGCTCTCGGGCGTAGCGAGGAAGGCGGGGCGACTCGTTGAAAGCGCACAACCTTCATCCTTGAGAAGGCTGAGGTCGAGGAGCGACAGCGGCTTGCTGCCGAGAAGCTATCTGCGCCAGAAAGGCGAGTTGGCGCAGCGGAAGATCAATCTTGACAGCTATGAGGAAGAGCTTGCGGCGAAGCAATCAATTGGCGGAGCTCTCAAGGAAGCAAAGGATCTTGCCGCCGCTGCCGAGCCGCCAAGAAGGAATTGGAGACAAAGGTGGCGCAGGTGGAGGCCAACCTTGAGAAAAGCGGCGAGGAGCTTGCTTGCGCTGAATCCGAAGCCGAGAAGGGCGCCTACACTCTTGGCGAGTTGCGAGGCCGTCTGTTGAAAGGATCAAAGAGCTCGATGCGCCAAGGACTCCAAAGGCAGATCTTGAGCTGGTGACCACCACGATCACGAGGCGGCGGGCGGCGCCAAGGAGGGGAGGTGGCCTGTTGGAAGATCAAGACCGACGAGGCTGGCAGCGAGTGCCGACCGCCCAAAACACCTTGGAGAGAAGCGTGATGCCTTTGGGCGGAGGTCTTGTGGATCTTGCCGCCGCCATCGACAAGGAGCTGATGGGCTGGGGATGGTGGATCTTGGGTACTCTTAAATGAACGTCTCAACCCGGTGCCAAGCTCAGCTTGTTCCTCGGCGTGGTGGCGGCTCTCCGGCGACTCGGGAAGAGATCCCAAAGCAGCTAGCCGAGGAATCGCGCCGGATCGTGCGGGAGCTCTCGGAAGGTGTTGATGAAGGTGGCCTTCCGCAATCCGGCCTCAACCTCAGCGGCGTCCTCGAGATCCTTGCCGCGGATGCCGATGTGGAGGTGCTCAAAGCCCTTATCGCACCATTGTGGACAAGGTGGGCAAGATCAAGCGGGTTGATGGCGACCGCGTGAACTAGGCCGCCAATTTCATCTTTCCCTTGTCGGCTGCTTGATCATGTTTAGGAGAACAATTTATTAGATCTGCGACAAGCTATTTTTGTAATATAACTCTATCTTAGGAAATGATTGCAATGTTATTTCCTTTACTTGATTCCTTCCTTTGTATGTTTGTGCCCTCGCTTTTAGGGAACTTGTCGTAGCGAGCACCTTTGCCTTATTGTTGAGTCTGCGAACGTCGGCGACTTCTTTGGCGGTGCCGCTTCCGACAAGCAACCTTGTAGCCACTAGTTACAGCTCACTTAAGTTGTTGGCGGACTCGAAACAAAGTAAAGGCGCGACCAGCTCGAGTTGGTTCCTCCGCATACGAGTTTTCCATACAAAGTACTATCGTTCGAGGAAGATAACTTAAAAATTTAAAACTGATTGCTCAAACTTTGGCAACTTAGCTTTTACATCGTTTGCTTCTCGGTAAGTGACACTTCCTCGGCGGCGCTTGGCGGCCCACACCATTATCTTCTCCTTCCCCCGGCTAACTTGTGGGCGAAGGAACCTTCCTTTCTTTGAGAAAGAAAGAAGAAAATAAAGTTTTGGAGCCTTGTGGCTCGTTATTGCTTACGGCGTGGATGCTGCACAAGATGTTAGACAACACATGCAAAAATGATAATGAAAGCATGTATTTGACAAGTTCTTGGCATAACACATGAGCTTCTTATGCAGGGTCTGCGCCGGCTTTGTACAAAGGATTACATGCAACATCGGCAAGACTTGTACAAAGGTGGTTGCGGAACAGGTTCGACAACGCTCCCTATGGGTAAAACTTACGAAGATGTTCAATGTTCGGGAGTTGCTCATGGAATGCCATCTTCGGTCTCAAAGCGGACAGCACCAGGCCTAGTGACTTCGTTTCACCCGATAAGGGCCCTCCCACTTGGCGTCAACTTGTTGGAATTCTTGGCGGACTGAGCGGCGAAGAACAAAGGTCGCCTTCCTCGAGACTTCGGCATGAACTTTGCGGCTATGGTAGCGGCGCAAAGCTTCTGTAACGAGCAGCTCGTCTGCAGCTGAAGGCGGTCCTCCTCAAGGAGCAGCGCGTCATCTTATCGCAGCTGCTCTTGCTCAAACTCATCATAGCGAGCACTCGAGGTGACCCGTATCTGAGCTCCGTGGGGAGAACTGCCTCTGCTCCGTAAGCTAGGCGAAAGGTGTCGGCGATGGCTCGATTTGGCGTCGTCTGATCGACCAAGAACCACCGGCAGCTCCTCAATCCGTTTCTTCCTTTGTGCAGCACTGTCGAAAATTACGGTCTTGAGCCCGCAGCACTTGACATTGCCCTCTCTACTTGACCGTTGCTTCTCGGATGAGCAACGAAGCAAAGCAGACCTTGGCGCCAAGATCTTGGGCGTCTTGCATGAAGGTGCGGCTCGTGAGCTGTGTGCGTTATCGGTGATAATCCTGTTAGGAATTCCAAAGCGGCAAACAATCGACACGAAGAACTTATTGGCTTTTGTCTTGTCACCTTCCTCCTTTGCTTCCACTTCCGGCCACTTTGTGAACTTGTCGATTACAGCGTACAAGTACTCAAAGCCCCGACAACTTCGGGGAAGGGGCGAGGAAGAAAATGGCCAGGATAAAGGGATCGTCTGGAGAGCTTGGTGGCTGGTGTATCTGCTTGGAATGGGCCACGCTTCACACTTGGTTACTTGTGCGGTTGCATCTGGAGGCTGTCGGCGGAAGAAACCTTGCGGAAGCTTTGCGGCAAGTGCCCTTCTTGCCAATGTGGTGACCACATATGCCTCCGTGTATCTCTGCCGGCAGCTTACATCCATCTTCGGTGAATACACTTCAATTTCACACCGTTGAGTCTTCTTACATGCAGCGTCTTGTCGACAAACTAGTACATACTTGACTGCCGGGCTACTCTCTCCGCTTCTTCTTGCTCTTGGGAAGTTCTCTGTCTGAAGGAAATGGACAATCTCTGCGCCCATGTTGGAGCTTGCGGCTCGACAACAAGGACTAAAGGCACATCTGTTGCTGCTGGGAACATCCGCTTCTCTGGCGGGAACCTGCGGCTCAGCCGAGCTTGATGTTCCCGGCAAGCTTGCTGGAGCAAAACTTGTCGGGGCGTGCGCTTCAGAAACAAACCACAGGGCTTGTCGGGCAGGCTGCTCCTCGGCGCTCTTAGTGTTGACCTTGAGGACCTTTTGGTGGCGGCTTGAGGAAGCTCTGCTGAAAATAGTCACCGAGATCAACTTCCTCTTCTTGTTACATCCGAGTTGATGGCATTCTGATCGGTTGAGTCAGCTTGAGCACAAAATCCCTGGTTCCACGAGTAACTTGAGTCTGGCGCACTTGACGAGCCATCGGCAATATCATTCGAGCTCTTGGAACATGTTCCATCTGCAGGCCGTCAAAGTGCTCTTCTAGCTTTCTCACTTCATCAACGTAGGCTTCCATCAACGGACTCTGATAATCTTTGTTTACTTGGCGGACGACAAGCTGCGAGTCACCCCTGACAATGAGCTTCTTGATCCCAAGGTCTACCGCAATTCTGAGACCGGCAAGCAAACCTTCATACTCTGCAGTATTGTTTGTTGCTTGCTCCTTGGGAAAGTGCATTTGTACTATGTACTTGAGGTGCTCTCCGGTGGGTGCGATGAGTAGGACGCCCGCACCGGCGCCTTGCAGCGAGAAGGCACCATCAAAGTACATCAGCCACTCTTTGCTCGCTTCCTTGACGGGGATGCTCGTCTGGAATTTCTTCATCTTGCGTTGGCGTCCATTCTACTATGAACTCTGCCAATGCTACGCTTTGGATAGTTGAAGTGCTTTCAAACTTGAGGCCAAAGCTTGGCAGTTCGATGCCCACTCGACAATCCTGCTTTGCTTACGGATTTTGCAATATCCTCTTGAGGAAGCGGTGGCGGTTGTGATTTCGTGTGCTTGGAAGTAATGGCGCAGCTTTCTCGAGGCCATGAGGAGGCGAAAAGCAATTCTGCACACAGTACCTTGACCTAGCCCCTGCGAAGGGGCCGACAAAGTAAACTGGGCGCTGCACCATCCTTTTACGCATCTTCTGCGCGCTGCGCAGATCCGTCCTTATCGGGACGAGCTGCCGGTGAAGCCCCTGCTTGTCATTTGGATGCATCTGCCTTGGTTGCTTGGCTCATCATCGCCTCCCTTTCCGCTACTAACGCAGCACTAACCACTTGATTGGTTGCCGCTATATATAGCAACAACTTCTCTTGTGGCCTAAGCGCGACAAGTATTGAGTGGAGGGCGGTACCTCTTTAAGTCTGCGGCGCAGCCTCCGCTTCGAGTCCATTTCATTGGACCTGCCTTTTCAAAATCTTGAAAAATGGCGAGGCGCGTTCAGCAGAACCTAGAGATAAACCTGCTAGAAGCGGTCATGCAACGGCAAGTCTTCGTACATCCTTGGCGCTTTGGTGCTTCAATCTGCTCAATGGCCTTGATCTTGTCGGGATTGGCTTCAATTCCTCGGTTGAGACACGAAGAACCGAGAAGCTTGCGGAAGGACTCCAAACACGCACTTCTCGGGGTTGAGCTTGAGGTTGATCTTGCAGATTTGCAAAGGTCTCATCTAAATCTTGAACTAGAGTTGCCTGTCCTTGCTTTTGACCACTATGTCATCCATGTAGAAGCTTCTACATTTACGTGCATTTGGGGCTCAAAGCGTCATGGACTACTCTTGCAAGCGTTGAACCAGCATTCTTTAGCCGAAAGGCATCCGTACAAAACAGTATGTGCCACATGGGGTGATGAATGCGGTTTCTCTTCATCCTCTTCGCCATGAAGATCGATGATATCCTGAGTATGCATCAAGAAATGAAAGCAAATCACATCCGGCCGTGGAGTCAACAATCTGGTCGATCTGGCGGCAAGGAGAATGGGTCTTTGGGACAAGCTTTATTAACATCTGTGAAGTCGATACAAAGTCTCCATTTCCCATTTGCCTTGCGTACTACTACAAGATTGGCCAACCACGTGGGATGGAGCACTCCTCGACAAGGCCTGCTGCTTCCAATTTCTTGATATCTTACGCAATGAATTCTTGGCGCTCCTTTTGCTTCACGACTTTACGCGGCGGGCGCGCGAGGACAGACAGCTAGGTGGTGCTCAATTACTTTCACAGGAACACGGGGATGTCGGCGGTTGCCATGCAAACACGTCGGCGTTCGCCGCGAGGAAAGCAGCAAGCGCGCCTTCCTATTTAGGGTCGAGTGCGCGATGGTGAAGGTACCACGATGCCGTCCTCCTGCGGGCACCTTCTTGGTCTTGGTGGAGCTGCCATCGTCTTCTTGCACTTGCGGTGGAGCTCGATGGTGCGTCCTCGGCGGTGGCGCAGCACTCAGGAGGTGCGCTTGCGGAGTGGGCATCGAGCTCTTGCGGACTTGGTCTTCTTCTTCCCCGGGAGCTTCAGCGGCAAGTGATTTGCTATCTGTTGCAGCTGCTGCCTCGGTAGATCTTGTCGGCGGAGACAAGAGCATCCTTCTTGTCGCCCGTGGACTGAAATGACACTTATCGGGCCTGGCATCTTGAGCAAGTTGTATGCATAATGAGAGGCTGCCATGAACTTGGCGAGTCTTTGGGCGGCCAAGTATCCCATTGTAAGGCAATGGAAAATCAACAACGTCGAACATGACCCTCTCGATCCTGAAGTTTAGCTCGCTGCCAAAAGTTACCGGCAGCGTGATTTTCCCCTTGACTTGCTCCTCCCGGATTGATTCCTTGGAAGGTGCGGTCTCTTGAGCTCGCTGTCGAGGATTTGAAGCTTACGGAGTACGCGGAGGAGATCAGGTTTAAGCGGCCCGCCGTCAACTAGCATCTTGGTGACCTTGAGGTTGCGGATAGTTGGTGAGACCAACTTCGGCAAGCACCCGACCCATGATTATGCGATCAGGGTGGTCCTCAATATCAAAGATGATAAGGCGTCTTGGACCATTTCGAGGCTTGCGTGACTCTACGGATGGTTCTGCTGCATTAACTTCCGCATCCTTTGCTTGAGTTGGCGGTGTGAAGTATCTTGAGAGAAGCACCGCCGTCAGCAGATACCTCTGTTGCTTTCTGAAACTCCTGCTCATCGGTCGTCATCTTCCATATCTTCATCGTCGTCGTCGTCTTCATCCTTTTGGCGGCTGGGAGGTCTATCTCCTTGCCGCTGCTTGGCCTTGCCCGGCGTCCTCCCGGCGGGTCGCTTCTTGCTAACTCCCCGGCACCTTCTGGGCCTTCTCCTTGCCGCGCGCTCACTCAGCCTTCTGCTGTTCAACAAGCTGCTCGACCTTCTTGCAGCTCTGGTGGTCATGGCCCTTAGTGCGGTGGATCTTGCGATCTTGTTTGTTGGAGCTGTCACCTTGTCGGTGGCCGCCCACAGCTTGGCGGTCGGTGCAGCGACATCCTCCTTGCGGAGCCACCAACTTTGGCTTTCTTGTCGGCACCACCGTTGCGGACTGCTCCTCTTGCCCTTCTTCTTTGTTGTTCCGTGCGGCTCTTCTTGGCGGGCGGTCTCCTCCTATCGAGATCCTGTACATATTCTCTCACAGAGTCTCCTCCCTTCCTCGGCGCGTGCACTTGTCGGCCGGGGCATACAACTCAGCAGCGTCCTTGACTTTGCATCGCCATCTCCTCCCTCATCCGCGGTTAAGCGCGTTTTGATGGCGCGCGATCATCAGCGGCGGGGTGGACATACGGGATGTTGTAGTGCACCGGCTGAATCTCGAATGAACTCGCGAGGACTCTCCTTCCTTACAGGCGAGCAGGTGAAGTCGCTCTCTTGGCCATGAGGCTTGTGGCGCTTTGTGAAAGCGCCGACAAAGCTGATGGCATAGATCTGCCAAGAGGATATGGAGCTGTCCGGCAAGTGCATGAGCCAAGATCGACATTGGGCTTGAGTACAGCGGGAAGTAGTTGGCGAGAATCTTGTCGTCTCGCCCCTGCAGCTTGCACCGCGATGGTGTAGATCTTTGAGGAACTCCGACGGATCGTCCTGCCATCGTACTTCTACGTGCGTCGGCAGAAATTCTTCTTCTTTGGGCCTTTGGACTTGCCGCAGCTCACGAGTGAGCAGGGGCAACCTACAGCGTCTGGCAAATCGCTGGTTCCCCAGGCGCATGCATATCGATAGAAGGCCCAGCGCTGGTCGGATTGACGTCGCGCTTCTCTTGGCGCTCGATCACGAGTTCGGCGTCTTCTTGTTGCCGTTCTTGAAGAACTTGGCGCGATCACAGCGAGCTCGTGGATCCGATGGCGGTGGAGTCGTTGTCGAGGTGGATCCGGCGAGTTGGTGATCTTGGCCTTACAGGTGGAGAGTGCATGGTGGTTGCACCCCCGGGTTTCGTCGCCACCGGCTCGTGCCTTGTCGTCTTGCGGCGGCAGCGATAGCAGTTGGTTGCCGCGGGCGTAAATGCGTTAGCAAAGCCGATGAGACTACGGATGGTGGCCCTCCATTCGTCGACCTTGTCGGCTGTTGGAGGGTAGTCTAAAGCGATTGAGCTCTCGCCAAGGCTTCGGCTGGAGTGGTGGGTGGCGGTGGTTAGCGGCGCGAGGCGGGTATGCCGGACTTCTAACTATGTTAGAAGAGCAGCATCCGTCGGCGACCATACCCGCTTCGCGCCCGGCATGCTGCGTGCGTGCGGTGGTCTTGAGGCCTCATGATCCTCCAGCTCGGTCTTGATCCAGCGGCGTATGGTACTATGAATACCATGGCGCTGTCGGTCCGCGCCTCTGAGATGGGCGCGGTGCGTGTCTGAACGCCCCGAGTCTGCTGCGGCCTTGTCCTTGGACTTGCAGCGTCATGAGCTCCTAAATCGACGCCCGTTCTTCGCGGCGTCTACCCGCCATCCGTTTGCTCCGGTGGTGGCGGGATCGGCGTGGGCGGCTCGCTGCTGCGAAGCCTTCTTCTTGGTGGCATGTTGATTAAGATGATGAAGATGTTGCTCGTGTGAACACGGATCAGGTTCACACAGCCTCGGCCTTCTACAGTGCGCCAAGATGTCGGGAAGCTGATCGTAACCCACGAACACCTATGAGACCGGCGGACGAGTCCCTTCGGTTCGGTGGGGCGGAGATTGCTGAAAAACAGATCGGCGAAAACACGAGCAGTTTACCCAACCGGAGGTCTCGGGAGATAATACTCCTCTGCTGCTTGTCGATTGTATTGTGTTCTTGCTAGGGGGCTGAGCTCCAAAACCTAGCGTTAGTGTATCTGGTTTGAATGAGTCGAGGCGAACCGAACCCTTCTCGTTGCGCATGGGCCTCCTTTTATAGGCTCAAGGGGTCACCAGCAGGTGGTAGCGTAGATAAGGGCAAAATGGGAATATGAGTTGCGGTTGGTACAGCTACTTTATGCAGTGTATTCTACCTAACTTTCGGACAAGGGACAAAGGCATTAAATGCCCGTCCATATCGCCCTAAGCAGTGCAGAAAGGACCGTCGGGGCGCCACCGCTTGCCACGATGGCAATCCTGTCAAGCGCCGCTTACCGCTGCTCTCCGTGGCCGCCTGACCTCTTGACCGCGCTGGAATGGTCCCATGGCGACGTTGGTGGATGATTGGGCGAGAGATGAAGAGAGGTTGCTGCATGACAGCGCCTTGCAGCGGCTGAATCCTTGTCGCGCCGGGCTTGTCGCTCATGAGCCTTCCGGCAAGCTCCTCTTGCGGGGTCTTGTCTTCTGCGTGCCTTGAGGGCCTTCGGCAAGCTCCTCTTGCCGGGGCCTTGTCTTCTTGGCTTAAATACTTTGTTCTTGAGTGGCTCCAAAAGAACCATGGAGGACCTTGGCGGTCACTAGGCAAGCCTTGCCGCGGGGTGCTGCAACTGCCCGTGCACGAGTTCGGGATACTAGGGTACCCCTACTCTAGTACACCGACAGTTCGTTCTGATGGCTCTCTCCACGAATGAAGAGGAGGTGGAGGGGTATATATAGCCTCCACACAAAATCTAACCGTTACACACAATTTACCAAACTTCGGTGGGACCGAATCGTTAAACTTCGGTCGGACCGATTTAGTAAACCTAGTGACCGTTAGTGATTTTGATTGGGGTGACATGCATCTCGGTCGGGCCGATTCGGTTAGGGTTAGGGCATAATGTAATCTCGGTGAGACCGATTACATAAACTTCGGTGAGACCGATTTGGTAATAAGCTTTCGGAGAGTTGGTCAGAGTAAACTTCGGTGGGACGATTTGCTCTTTTCGGTGAGATCAAAATGTTATAAAAAGGAAACAGAGAGTTTAAATTGTAATCTCGGTGGGACCGATCGCTCACTTTGGTTAGACCGAAACATTACGAAGGGAAACAGAGAGATTGCAACCCCATCTCGGTGAGACCAAGATCCCTATCGGTAAGACCGATTTGCTTAGTGTTTGTGGCAGTGGCTATGACTTTTGGAATCGGTGGCGCCGGATAGAAAGAATCGGTCTGACCGATTTTGGCTTTAGGTTTAGGTCATTTGTGGATGTGGGAAAGTAGTTGAGGGTTTTGGAGCATATCACTAAGCATATGAAGCAAGAGGCTCATTAAGCAACACCTCATCCCTTCTTGATAGTATTGGCTTTTCCTATAGACTCAATGTGATCTTGGATCACTAAAATGTAAAATGAAGAGTCTTGAGCTTTTGAGCTTGAGCCAATCCTTTGTCCTTACTATTTTGAGGATCCACTTTCATCATCCATGCCATGCCATTCATTGAGCTTTCCTGAAATAATAGTCTTGGAATAGCATTAGCTCAATGAGCTATATGTTGTTATGAATTACCAAAACCACCTAGGGATAGTTGCACTTTCACGGTGGCTTTGCTGCTTGAGCCAATTAAGCAGCCATCTGGAGCGGTCAGCTACACCTGGCCATCGAGGTCAGATTTGGAAGTTTGAACTACGGTGGCGTCGCGGAGACTTGATCTTGACGGGTTCGAGCCACAGCCAAACACGCCCGCCTTTGTCACGGCGAGCATGATCTAGCTCTGCCGCGAGCGATTGCCACGGAGGCCGCACCGGTGTCCGCTCCGACCCTTAGCTCGGGCCCATTGCGCCGATCGAGGGCGGGTGGTGGACACCACCTCGGGGCTGCAATCTCTGACGGTCAGGCCAAACACCAGCCTTGTCCTTTGCGGCTTCGTGACTCAAGGTGCGGACTCCTCTCGGTCCGAACCTTCAGCGCCCCCTTGTCGAATCCGATTGGGCGCCTATCATGGAGTTGCCCTGCGGACATCTTTCCTTTTCGCCATTCGGCGACATCCTGAATCGCTAAAGTCTCTCTCTTTATCGGAGAGCCTGGCGGACTATGGTCAGCAAGGTTGGGATGCAGACGGCGAAGAAATTCAAAGCCCACCCACCACCCGCCGTAGCCGCTTGTCGATGGCTTAACGACATGCTCGACTTCGACTCGAAGACATCAGCGGTATGGCGCCCGATCACGGAGATGACCAGAACCAGCGCCTCTGAGCCTTTGGAACATATACATGGTGGACACCCCAAAAGAAGGAATGGCGATGGAACAGCGGAGGATGACCCTCCAAGAAGCAGCCTAAGCGCCGGCGTCGATGGCGCCGCTCTAAATCCGCCAAACCAAAAGCGGCGATTACAGCACGGAGATAATAACACCGGGACGGTGCGAAGACAACCCTCGGCGAGATTCACACGGGGAGGATGGAAAGCCAGCCCTCATGAAAGCGGCGAGCAGAGAGGTAGAGGCGATGATTACATGCCTCCCGCCAAAGACGAGGCAAGCCTCAACGACGACGAATTTGTCGTGCTTAAGGATCCCGTCGAACAAGAGCGTTTCAAATGCAGGCTTATGGCCACGGCGAGCAGCCTCAAGAAAAAACAGCAACAACTTAGAGCTGACCAAGTCTTGCTAGCCGCCAGATGGACTGAAGTCCTTGAGGCGAAAATGCGAACTCGAGCGCCCCTCCAAGAGCTACCCAAAGCGCAGGCTGCTACCCGATTAGAGGAGGAAGCACCTAAACCTACATCACTAAGCGCGCAGCCAGCGGCCAAGCCACCTCGTGGGCATGACGAAGAGCCTCTCGGCCCTCCACTCAAGCCGCACCCCGGCGTCGCTCAAAGAATACCAAGGCACGGGGAAATGCACCAGACCTACGAGATATATTGGAGGACAAGGCAAGGCAAACTAAATCGATCTACGGATCGCGTGGGCACCCCATGGCGTGGCGATAACCGTCATGCGGATCGACAATTCGGCCGGGCGAACCACGATGAACAAAGCTCATTTGAGCTACGTCGTGATATAGCCCGATCTGGGCGCCGCACACCCACTATGCTTCACGGATAAAGTAATGGATCATCAAATCCCGAGGGTTTCAAACGCGAACATCGAATCATAGATGGCACAACAGATCCTGCGGTATGGATCGAGGATTATCTCCTTCATATCGACATGGCCCGCGGTGATGATCTACGCCATCAAATACCTCCCACTCAAGCAAAGGACCAACTTCGGCATTGGATTAACAGCTTGCGGCGAGTCAATTGGTTGTTGGGAGGACACTGAAAGCCGCATTCCTCGACAATTTCAGGGCACCTATGTGCAACCACAGACGCCGATGACCTAAGCCACATAATTCAGCAGCGGAGGAATCGGCGGACAATTCGGACACGGTTCCTAACTAAGAAAAATCAAATAATCATTGTCCGGACGCGAGAGGCCCACGCAGCCTTCAAACATAACATCCGTGACAAATGGCTTGCCCGGCACCTAGGACAGGAAAAGCGAAATCCATGGCAGCCCTCACAACACTAATGACCGCTTTTGCACGGAGAAGACAGCTGGCTGGCTCGTAGTAATAACATGACAAAGAGTCACAGTAATTCGAGATACCAAGGACAGCAATGGCAGGTCGGCGTCATAACAAGCACAAAGCGCCGCGTAACAGCGATAATGCTGAGGATCTGGCAGTTAATGGCGGATTCAGAGGCTCTAAACCGGTCGGCGGAAAAAGCCATTCAAAAGAAATACTCGGGCCCATCCGGTTTGGACCGAATACCGATCTCGTGCGGATACAGCACCCCGAAAAACCAGCCAACCACACCAACAGGGATTGTTGGGTGTTCAAGCAAGCGAGCAAGTTAAATGTCGAAAACAATGACAAGGGGCTGCATAGCGATGGCGAGGAGGAGCCCGACTGTACCGAACAATAGGGGCGAAGGGCTTCCCCACATAAGTGCGGACGGTGAACATGATATCACGCAACCCACATACCCAAAGGGAGGCGAGGCGTGCACTCGAGGGATGTATATGCGTTGGAGCGATCGCCCCAAAGTTCAACCCATCGTCCTCTGCCCGATCACTTTTGATCGAAGGACCACCCACTAGCATCCGCCATGGCGGATTAGCGCAGTGGTTCTAGACCCAATCATTGACGGATTACACCTCACTAGAGTCCTTATGGGATGGCGGTAGCAACTGAACCTGCTTTATCGGGATACGGTCACGGAAAATGGGCATAGATCCCTCAAGTTAAACCCACAAAAGCGACCTTTAAAGGCGTCATACGGTGTAGAGGCCAAGCTATGCAGGCTCAGATTACACTTGAGGTGGTCTTGGATCCCGGATAATTTCGAAGCGAGAGTTAATCTTGACATTGTCCCGTTCATGATGGCTATCATACCTTTGCTCGGACGAACCGCATTTGCAAAGTTCAATGCGGTTCCGCACTATGCATACCTCAAGCTCAAGATGCCAGGCCCTCAAGGAGTCATTACGGTCAATGGAAACACCGAACGCTCTCTTCGAACGGAGGAGCACACGGCGGCCCTCACGACGGAAGTACAAAGCAGCCTCTCAAGGCAATTCTCGAATCCGGCTATTAAACGTCCGGACACCGTCAAGCGTGCCCGGAGTAACCTACTACAAGACCGCCTGGCACGTTCCGAGCACGCGTAGCAATGCGGCCCCAACCCCAGCCCTCGTGAAATTGCGAAACCAGTACTACGCGTACATAATTACGCTCTGGAAATACCATGGGCATAGGGGGAGGGGCACGACCACGGCATGCCCAAAATGCGGCTCAACCGCACTAGGGGCTCCCGATTTCGTCATTCCTTTTTTTTCTTACTTTCAGGACTCCACTCTCCGGAAGGCCGGTCCGTGATATAATCGCCGAACACGATGCAACAACGGGGAGGCGAAAGCTTCGTCGAGTGTCGGTGGTCTCTATAACAAGCGGTATACTTGTTTCACATATCATCCATAGCTGCATACGGAGGGACATGTCAAATAGTCCCATCTCTTGCTTACCGCACTATTTGTATCGTTACGCTTTTACGCAGACTTTTGAATAAACAATACATAGCTTTTGTCTATTATTGCATTCCTTTTTATGAAAATATGTTCAGTTATGACATTATGAAACCGTACACTTTAGTGCGACCAATACACGAGGGCTTACATACCCCGAATATGGTGTGAAGTCGAACACTCTCACGTGTCGGCACCCGAACTTATAGCATTATATGCATCGGCTCGAATCATGTCTTGGGTCAATAGTTGGGTTTGCCCAGCTCCCATGTTTGGTACCTTATGTTCCGTTATATCGGCTAAGGTAGCGCTGGGAGAACCACTGCGATTGTGCCCGGTTGAGCTGGGCTAAGCACCTCGATGGAGAAAGCTAAAATTGACCGTCATGATTGGGCGAGAGCTGGTCATGTTCGAGAGGTTTCGAGTCCCTAAAGACTTATGCCGCTTAGGCGAGGAGTCGGCTTTGTCGGCCTAGGCGTGGATAGCGCCTCGAACTCGGTCTTCCGAATACTAGGGGCTTCACGAAATTTAAAATTATAAATTCTATGGCTAAGTGAGAGTGTTCAAGCATTATAGTCCGATTGCCTTGTTCATTGTGTTGGCGCCTCCCTCGAAGGACCCAAGAATGGGAAAAAAAGCGCTCAAGTTTATCCCAAACACCCGACACTTTCGTGGCAGGGGGCGAAGCCGACGACTCGCCATCTCTCAAATTTAATAAACGGCCGCACAGAAGGTAATATTTTAAATTCAAAAGTGTTGCTTAGCTCATATGAACAAGTTTTCAGCGTACAGGATCACAAATGCAAGTTTACTCAAAAATTACATCTTTGGAACATTCATCCGCCACAAGGCGGGCACCCTTCAGGACGCCCTCATAATACATCTCGGGCTTGCGATGCTCCTTGCCCTCGGTGGCCCCATCTGTCACCAGCTTCGGCATCCATCTTGCCCAGTGCACTTTAGCACGGGCAAGGGCCCTCTGGCGCCTTGATGCATCTGGGCGCTTGATGACTTCAAGCCGTGGACATGCATCCACGATCGCCTCACCAGCCCAAAGTATCTCCCAGGAATGACCTCCCGGGCCATAGCCGGACTATAAGGCCCTTCATGGCCTGTTCGGCCTGTGTGGAGCTCGACCGGTTGCTTCAGCTGGTCGCTCAAAAGCACAGGTGTCGGCCTCAACATCTTGAGACAGAACACCTTCTTTGTCGAGCTCCCCTCCTCGGCCCGATAGTAGGCGGCAGCGTCGGACACACTGCGTGGTAGATCTGCGAATGCTCCTGGAGATCTCCGGACTCGGGTAAGTAACAAGTAATTCACTTTCACGTGCTTGCTTTGCATAAAGAATGCCTTACCCGCCGCTATCTTCTTCATCACCTCAATTTCCTGGAGGGCCTTTTGGGCTTTGGCCTTAGCATATTTGGCGCTCTCAAGAGCCGAGGCAAGCTCAGACTCTCGAGCCTTTGAGTCAAGCTCCAAGCTCTCTTGTTTTTTCACGAGATCCTGGAGCTCTTGCTGCACCTCCGCCACCCGCGCCTCCTGATTTTCTCGCTCGGCGCGTTCCACGGCCGCATTGTCTTCGGCCTTGGACAACGCTTTCTTCAGGGTCGCCACCTCGGTTGTGGCCCCTGTAATACTCACATTGGTCCTGTCATTTTTTGCAACCACATCTTTTTTGTATACTTACATAAGGTACCACTTACCTTCTTTGTCCTGGAGCTGCTTCTTGGCAAGGCCGAGCTTGCTCTCGGACCGCTCGAGGCTCTGCTTCAATGCATCGACCTCCGCAGTCAGTGCGGCAGAGGTCAGCAGCGGCAACCTGCATTCCCATATTGACATACTTATGTTATACTCCTCGTATATCTTTTGATCCTCGGTTTGGCTTTTCTTTCGAACACCAAAGCTGAGCATCGAACTCTTGTCTGTCACGGTAATGTTTTTACATATCTTAAATACATACCTCAAAGCTTTGTTAGAAGGTTGGCACGAGCTTGATCAGCCCGCTCTTGGCGGATGAACCTACGGATCACCGTACTCATAATAGTGTGGTGCTCCTCGTTGATGGGCGCGTTAAGCACCTCCGGCGCAGACTATCCGATGCCTCGGTTGGGCGGGGTCACCAGCGTCGTGAGGCTTGCCCTTCTTACTAGGCGCTGCCGGACTCGGAACGCTGAAGGTTCGGTGCGGTGTCGACCCGGGCGGACTTGGAGCCCTGGGGGTTTGTCCCCTTGCGCTGGAGTGCAGGAGGTGGCCTTGCGGCGCCTCGGGACCACCTCCTCTGGCTTGGACCCTTTGGGACTCCACCTCGGCATCATCCCTAAGCGCGAGAGGAGGCGGCCGAAGTGAAGTGCTATTCACATCCGACGAGCTTAAGGAGCCGCTCGACGACACACCGACCTGGGCTCGGGGCGGACTGCATGATTATATTCGGCGTCAGAAGATACTGTGCAACAAAGGACGCCATGAGTTATTTTGGTATCCGTATACTTATGATTTTTCCAGGGGCTTGGCCCTGGATGGCCACTCCTCTTCGCCGTCGTCGGCGTTGGTGGAATAGTCCGGAGGAAGGGTCCTCCCCTTCTTGGACCCTCCGCCCCCCCCCCTCCCAGTTGGGGCGGCCTTCCTTTTCGTTCCTCCCCCCGCTGGAGGGGGAGAGGCCTCTTCTTGCTCCTCCTCGTCTTCATGGGAGGAGTGCGCCTCGGAGTCATCGGACGATGAATCCGACACCACCGGGTGCCGGGAACTCTTTCGAGTTCCCGTGGCCTTCTTCTACGGCACCATGTAAGGTGCCGGAACCAGCAGCCCCGTCAAGCGGGCGTCCGCTGGGTCTTCGGCAAGGGAGCTGGACGGTCAATCTGCGGACGTCTTTCGCCAATCTGTCAAAGGAAAGGGAGTTTAGATCCGCATAGAGTCAAACTATGAAAAACAAGTATCCCGTAAAGGGTAAAATAGCTTACCGCGTTGGCTTGATGTTGCGCGCTGAATCCGCGATCCTCGGTAGCGGATGCGGGAGCCTCGGCGCCCTTGAACAGCACCTTCCAGGCGTCTTCGTACGTAGTGTCAATGAGCCTGCTCAGGGTTCGGTGCTGTGCCAGATCAAACTCCCACAAGCTGAAAGCCCGTTGTTGGCACAGGAGGATCCGGCGGATGAGCATGACCTGGACTACGTTGACATGTTTGAGCTTCTTGTTCACCAGGTTTTGGACGTAGGTTTGGAGTCCAGTCAGCTCTTCCGAATTACCCCACGACAGGCCCGTCTCTTTCCAGGAGGTGAGCCGTGTAGGGATGCTAGATCGGAATTCGGGGCCGCTGCCCATTTAGGACCACGCGGCTCGGTGATGTAGAACCACCCCGATTGCCACCCCTTTATGGTCTCTACGAAGGAGCCCTCGAGCCATAGGACGTTGGGCATCTTTCCCACCATGGCACCTCGGCATTCCGCTTGGCGGCCGCCCCTACCTTGACTTGACATTGAAGGTCTTCAACCATAAGCGAAGTGGGGCTGGATCTGGAGGGCATACCTACACGACGATGAACGCCGAGATGTTGAGGATGAAGTTGGGGCGGATCATGGAAATCCAGGCCGTAGTAGAACATGAGCCCTGGACAAATGGGTGAAGTGGGAAACCTAGTCCATGGAGGAAATGGGTGAGAACACCACCTCTCATGGGGCACGGGGGTGGGGATGATCTGCCCCTTGTGCAGGAGCCGGTCGCGATGTCGTTGGACAAGTATCAAGCTTTCCTCAACTTTTGATGTACCCCTCCGTGTGGAGGAGGCCATCCACCAGCCTCCGCTCCGGATATGGTGGAGAAGGTTGAGGTGGGAAGTGCGGACTTGGGCGCTGGGCTCGAGTCTTGTGAAAATGGATAAGTGAAGGAGGAAGAAGGCGCAGATGGAAAAGGTGGATCGTTATCCCCTTATATGGGCGGACGAAAGCACGTGCCCCCACCAGCACTGGTAAAACTCGCTTATCTCCCAAGCACCGTAATTAATAGCACGGTTGGGTTGCCACGCCCGTATTGATGAGAATCCCGGAATAAGGGGACACGATCTCTGCCCGACAAGGCGTGAGAAACCGCCTCGCTAAGTGCGTTGAGGTGGTACAGTAAAAGCGATTGAATAAAGGCTTGGTGGTGGTGTGATGTCACGCTGCGGAATCGTCGGTGATTGGATTTGTGTAAATATTATTCTCTCTACGGTGGTATGTGGAACTTATTTTGCGAGCGGACACTATCCTTGTGTTCAAAATCTTCTATGAAGTATTCGGAGGAGGAACCCGCCTTGCGATGCGAAGACAATCTGCGCCCGGACTAAATCGTCATTGAAGCCTGGTTCGAGGGACTCTTGAGGAGTCCGGATTAGGGGTGTCCGGATAGCCGGACTATGACCTTTGGCTGGACTCCTGGACTATGAAGATACAAGATTGAAGACTTCGTCCCGTGTCAAATGGGACTTTCCTTGGCGTGGAAGGCAAGCTTGGCGATCTGGATATGTAGATCTCCTCCCATTGTAACCGACTGTGTAACCTAGCCCTCTCCTTTGTCTATATAAACCGGAGGGTTTTAGTCCGTAGGACGAACAACAATCATACCATAGGCTAGCTTCTAGGGTTTAGCCTCTCTGATCTCATGGTAGATCTACTCTTGTACTACCCATATCATCAATATTAATCAAGCAGGAGTAGGGTTTTACCTCCATCGAGAGGGCCCGAACCTGGGTAAAAACATCGTGTCCCTTGTCTCCTGTTACCATCCGCCTAGATGCACAGTTCGGGACCCCCTACCCAAGATCCGCCGGTTTTGGCACCGACAGTGATACACATATTTATAATGTTGAAGCCAAAAGATGCAGAGTTGATAATGATAGTGCAACTTATTTGTGGCACTGAGGTTTAGGTCATATCGGTATAAAGTGCATGAAGAAACTCCATACCGATGGACTTTTGGAACCACTTGATTATTAATCACTTGGTACTTGCGAACCGTGCCTCATGGGCAAGATGACTAAAACGCCGTTCTTCGGTACTATGGAGAGAGCAACAGATTTGTTGGAAATCATACATACAGATGTATGTGGTCCGATGAATGTTGAGGCTCGTGGCGGATATCGTTATTTTCTCACCTTCACAGATGATTTAAGCAGATATAGGTATATCTACTTAATGAAGCATAAATCTGAAACATTTGAAAAGTTCAAAGAATTTCAGAGTGAAGTTGAAAATCATCATAACAAGAAAATAAAGTTTCTACAATCTGATCGTCGAGGAGAATATTTGAGTTACGAGTTTGGTCTACATTTGAAACAATGCGGAATAGTTTCGCAACTCACGCCACCCGGAACACCACAGCGTAATGGTGTGTCCGAATGTCATAATCGTACTTTACTAGATATGGTGCGATCTATGATGTCTCTTACTGATTTACCGCTATCGTTTTGGGGTTATGCTTTAGAGACAGTCGCATTCACGTTAAATAGGGCACCATCGAAATCCGTTGAGACGACGCCTTATGAATTGTGGTTTGGCAAGAAACCAAAGTTGTCGTTTCTTAAAGTTTGGGGCTGCGATGCTTATGTGAAAAAGCTTCAACCTGATAAGCTCGAACACAAATCAGAGAAATGTGTCTTCATAGGATACCCAAAGGAGACTGTTGGGTACACCTTCTATCACAGATCCGAAGGCAAGACATTCGTTGCTAAGAATGGATCCTTTCTAGAGAAGGAGTTTCTCTCGAAAGAAGTGAGTGGGAGGAAAGTGGAACTTGATGAGGTAACTGTACCTGCTCCTCTATTGGAAAGTAGTTCATCACGAAACTGGTTTACGTGACACCTACCAATTAGTGAGGAAGTTAATGATGATGATCATGGAACTTCAGATCAAGTTATTCTTGAACCTCGTAGATCAACGAGTAAGATCCGCTTTGAGTGAATACGGTAATCCTGTTAGGAAGTCATGCTACTAGATCATGATGAACCTCACGAACTATGAAGAAGCGATGGTGAGCCCAGATTCATAAAATGGCTTGAGGCCATGAAATCTGAGATGGGATCCATGTATGAGAACAAAGTGTGGACTTTGGTTGACTTGCCCGATGATCGGCAAGCAATTGAGAATAAATGGATCTTCAAGAAGAAGGCATGACGGCGGTAATATTATGTCTACAAAGCTCGACTTGTTGCGAAAGGTTTTCGATAAGTTCAAGCGATTGACTACGATGAGACCTTCTCACCCATAGCGATGCTTAAGTCTGCATACGAATCATGTTAGCAATTGCGCATTTCATAATTATGAAATATGGCAGATGGATATCAAAGCTGCATTCTGAATGGGTTTACGGAAGAAGAGTTGTATATTATGCAACGGAAAGTTTTGTCGATCAAGGGAGCTAACAAAGTGTGCAAGCTCCAGCGATCCATTTATGGACTGGTGCAAGCCTCTCACGAGTTGGAATAAGCGCTTTGATAGTGTGATCAAAGCATTTGGTTTTGTCTGATCTTTTTGAGAAGCTTTGTATTTACAAGAAAGTGAGTGGGAGCTCATAGCATTTCTAATATTATATGTGGATGACATATTGCGGATTGGAAATGATATAGAATTTCTGGATAGCATAAAGGGATACTTGAATAAGAGGTTTTCAATGAAAGACCTCGGTGAAGCTGCTTATATATTGGGCATTAAGATCTATAGAGATAGATCAAGAAGCTTAATTGGACTTTCACAAAGTACATACCTTGACAAAGTTTTGAAGAAGTTCAAAATGGATCAAGCAAAGAAAGGGTTCTTCTGTGTTACAAGGTGTGAAGTTGAGTAAGACCCAATGCCGACCACTTTGTAGAGGATAGAGAAAATGAAAGATGTTCCTATGCTTCAGCCATAGGCTCTATCATGTATGCAATGTTGTGTACCAGGACCTGATGTGTGCCTTGCTATAAGTCTAGCGGTGAGGTACCAAAGTAATCCAGAGTGGATCCTTTGGACAGCGGTCAAGAACATCTGAAATACGAAAAGGACTAAGGATATGTTTCGTTTATGGAGGTGACAAAGAGCTCATCGTAAATGGTTACGTTGATGCAAGCTTTGACACTGATCCGGACGATTCTAAATCGCAAACCGGATATGTGTTTACATTGAACGGTGGAGTTGTCAGTTGGTGCAGTTCTAAGCAAAGCGTCATGGCGGGATCTACATGTGAAGCGGAGTACATAGCTGCTTGAAGCGACAAATGAAGAGTCTGGATGAAGGAGTTCATATCCGATCTAGGTGTCATACCTAGTGCACGGGTCAATGAAAATCTTTTTGACAATCTGAAGCAATTGCCTTGGCGAAGGAATCCAGATTTCACAAGAGAACCAAGCACATCAAGAGGCGCTTCAATTATAGCGCTCGGATACAACTTTCCATATTAAGTAACTCCAACTCTTGCCTTTTCCGGAGATGTGTTATTTTATTTCCTTCGTGGTTGGGTTTTGTCTCTTGTTTTGTATTTTGTTCATGCCATGCATCTCATCTCATAGCATCATCGCATTGCATCTGCATGTTTTCATAAAGCTTGCATCCGTTCAATAGTTCGCGTTCCCCCTTGCCTTCGTTATCCCTTTGAGAGCAACCATTCATTTGTTGTCCGACCGTTTGAGCCTCTCTGCACAGCCACGGCTGCCCCATAACCTAGTCCAAAACTTCTCCCGGACCCGACCCGGGCTGTCATCACCGTTGGATTCGGATCATCCCCAATCATCTCTAAAACATCTCCGTTTTCTTTATTGAACTCCTTAGCCTATTTATTCTCGTCCTTTGGTTTTCGATTGGAAGGTCCAAACTCTTCCCATTTCCTATATATAGTCCACCCACATGCCTATTTGGACAAACCCTAGACCAACTCCTAAAATTCCTCCTAGCCCGCCACCCTGTCCATTCTCTCCTCCTTCCTCGGGATCTCACCGCCTACCTATCCACCAGCCGCCACTCTCTCCATCGGGATCCTCCCGATCCACCACCTCCCTCGATTTCAGCCCGTAGCCTCCCAATTCGTCCTCCCACCTACAACAACAACAGAGAGCCCCACGCTCTAGCGCTCGATCTCCTCGAGTGAGCTCCTGCCTCGTTCCCCTCGGCCTCGCCCGTCCCTTCGCAGGTGACAAGCCACAACACGACCGGAGCTCCCTCCACCGACAAGCATCACCGGCGGATGAGCCCTCGCCGCTGGTTCTCTCTCTCCCTGCACCCCCCTTTTCCCCTGTCTGGTTCTCCCTCACCTCGTCTTTCTCTTTGCTCTCTTCACGGGGAGCACACCGGCGCCATGGAAGACTCGATGGACCCGGCCTCCTTCCTGCCTCGCGGAGGCCCGCTCCTCCGTCCCCGTCGCCAAGTCCGCTTGAGCCAGCCGCCGCCTTGGAGCTTCTTGCTTCTGCTGCACCAAGTCCCTCTGCTCGTTCTGCCAAGCCCGCCTCCTGCGTCCACGCCAGCGCCATGGCGGCGACCTCCTCAAGTCCGGTCCGTCCCGCGCGGCGCTAAGCCCCCTCCGGCGCGGGTCCCCCCAGATCACATCGGCAAGTGATTGGGCAGAGAGGATGGCGCCCCGAGATCCTCTCGTGCGTGCCTCCACTGCGTCCTCGCCGCCCTCCTTCGCCGGAGCATCACCAGACCAGCAGATCCATCGCGCACCCGCCGCCCGGCAAAGACCAGGCCAGATCCTCGTGGCGCCCGACCCCTACGCCCAGCGCTGCCGTCTGAACCTCGCCTCCACCACCCAGATCCGGCCGGCCTCCGCCGCCCTTGGCTGTTCGGCGGATCCCGGACAAGGCCCGTCCACCGCCTCCGGCGCGCAAGTTCAGGCGCCCCTGCTGCTTTCTTCTCGAGCAGAGGACCACGCCCGCTATCCTCTGTCTCGCCCGCTCGGTCCAGCCATGCGTTGACCTCCAGCGTCGATCAGCGCCTAGGCCATGGCCTCAAGGCCCGACCACGAGCTCCATGGTCAAATTGGCTCCATCGACTGGGCGAGGCCATGGTGAGGCCCCCAGCGCCCTATTTTTTTTTTTCATTTTGTTGGACCTCTGCCTAAATTTGGCCCATATAGTGTTTTTTCCCTGTCTGCGGTTTTAGCTATTATCCAGGGAATTACAGTTTTACAGAAAACCCCTCATGTTCATGCATCAATAATTAATTAACCATGCATCGGTTTAAAATAATTTATATATGTAAAATGCTCAGAAAATTGTGTAGATTAATAATATGTCATTTCCATCCATGTTTAAAATATTTAAATTGATGTTTGCATTAATTTGCTTAAATGCCATGGTAAAATGATTTAATTCATAACTAAATAACCGTAGCTCGGTTTTTAACAAACTTCATATGTAAATGGGGTAGAAAAATGCCTAGTTTAACATGGTCCACTTTATTTTACTGTTTAACAACATTAAAATGTGGTTTAGGGCAGAACAGTACCAAATCTAAAATATTGCTCATGGGGATTTTCCGGAATTGTTGTTTCTTATTTCCGGCCTCATTTAAATTTGCCTAAATAGATAGTTTACTTATGCTTCACCTCTTGCCATGTTTAACAACATTTAATATTGTTTGGTAGCCTAAACGAGATTAAACT
This sequence comes from Aegilops longissima, assembly GCA_021605205.1. Lineage (NCBI taxonomy): Eukaryota > Viridiplantae > Streptophyta > Magnoliopsida > Poales > Poaceae > Aegilops > Aegilops longissima. The sequence continues at coordinate 388,310,037 of CM038678.1, read as the reverse complement.
AAATATGTCAATGTGGTGTTTTGTCAATATGCAACTCGTTGCATATTGAGCTCCACTTAATTGGTAGTATTGTTTGTTGCATATTGCCATGCCATGCCTCATTAAACCGGACATGTATCATACTTGATTGTGCATCATGCCATGTTTATGCTTGTGCATTTATCATGTTGTTTGTTTCTTTCGGTGTTGCTTCTCGGTTCCGTAATGTTGCGATTGTGAGGATTCGATTCGACTACTTCGTTCGTCTTCTTCATGGACTCGTTCTTCTTCCTAGCGGGATTTCGGGCAAGATGACCGTCACCTTGGATCTCATTACTATCATTGCTATGCTAGTTGATTCGTTCTATCGCTATGCTGCGTTACCTACCACTTGCTGCTCAAGCCTCCCAAATTGCCATGTCAACCTCTAACCTTTTGCACCCTTCCTAGCAAACCGTTGTTTGGCTATGTTACCGCTTTGCTCAGCCCCTCTTATAGCGTTGTTAGTTGCAGGTGAAGATGAAGGTTGTTCCTTGTTGGAACATGGAGATGTTGTTCCTTGTTGGAACATGTTCACTTGTTGGGATATCACAATATATCTTATTTAATTAATGCATCTATATACTTGGTAAAGGGTGGAAGGCTCGGCCTTATGCAGTGTTTTGTTCCACTCTTGCCGCCTAGTTTCCGTTATATCGGTATTATGTTCCCGGATTTTGCGTCCCTAACACGGTCGGGTGATTTATGGGACCCCCTTGACAGTTCGCTTTGAATAAGACTTTTCAGCAAGGCCCAACCTTGGTTTTACCATTTGCCTCACCACCACCTATACCCTTCCCTTGGGTCGGCCAACCCAAGGGTCATCTTTATTAGCCCCGGACCAGTGCTTCTCTAAGTGCTGGCCCGAACCAGTAGACTGGGGGCCCCTCGTGGCAACTCGAGGTTTGGTTTTACTCGTAGGATGTCTCATCCGGTGTTGCCACGAGCGAGAAATGTGCAGCTCCTATCGGGATTGTCGGCGCATCAGGCGGCTTTGCTGGTCTTGTTTTATTCTTGTCGAAATGTCTTGTGGCGGGATTCCGAGACTGATCGGGTCTTCCGGGAGAAGAATATCCTTCGTTGATCGCGAGCTTATCATGGGCTAAGTTGGGACACCCTGCAGGTATAAACTTTCGAGAGCCGTGCCCGCGGTTATGTGGCAGATGGGAATTTGTTAATATCCGGTTGTAGTAAACTTGAAGCAAACTCTTCTAAAATACACCAACCGTGTGCGTAACCGTGAGTGTCTCTTTTCGGGATTGATCGAGAGGAGAACACGGTTTCTGGGTTATGTCTGACGTAAGTAGGAGTTCAGGATCACTTCTTGATCATTACTAGTTGACGACCGTTCCTTTGTTTCTCTTCTCGCTCTCATTTGCGATGTTAGCCACCATATATGCTTAGTCGCTGCTGCAACCTCACCACTTTACCTCTTCCTTACCCATTAAGCTTTGCTAGTCTTGACACCCATGGTAATGGGATTGCTGAGTCCTCGTGGCTCACAGATTACTACACCACCGATTCAGTGTACAGGTTATGCGATGATCATGACGCGAGAGCGATGTTTGCTTACTTTGGAGTTCTTCTTCTGTTTCTTCTTCGATCAGGGGATAGGTTCTAGGTCGGCAGCCTGGGCTAGCAGGGTGGATATTGTTTGAGTTTCTGTTTATGATTCATCCATAGCCGGATGTTGATCTTGTATGTTGTATTGTTGTATTCATGTGACATTGTATGTATTGGATGTATCCCCACTATTATGTAATGTTGATGTAATGATATCCACCTTGCAAAAGCGTCTTCAAGATGCGCTTCTATCCTTGGTGGGACCTTCGAGTTCCTTTAGGATAGGGTCGCATCTTAGGCGTGTTCAAGTTAGTATCGAGCCTCGACCGACCTTAGGAGCCCCTTGTTTGTTGGCGTTGTTGAGTCTAGAAGAAAACTATTTTGAGTCTTAGGATTATATATATCGGAGTAGGATTCTTTTACTCCTCGGTCCTTAAATGCTCTGGTGAGGCCTCGGCGTAGATGTTTTGTCTTTCCTCTCCTCAAATTTCACGAAATTTTTTTAGGATCACGCGGGTATCTTGGGATCGTTCCGATATGCTTATGACGAGAACATTGTTCTTGGTGCCTCCTGACATTTAGGGGTTGTGGCAGTGTCCCGGGGAGTTGAGCTCCGAGGTGTTGTCGTCATAATTTTATCGTTGCAGTTCTGGAATACCTGAGATTTGCCGACATCGAAAATCTCTTTTATGCAGTTGTTGGTGAGATAACCCCGATAACCCAGTACTGGGGCGAGTTCGGGAGTATTGCCATAACTTGTATAACGGATGCTTTTCGAAGGTTGAGGTACACGATTTCCGAAGGTTTCTTGGTTATGTGTTGTGGATGGATACAATTTGGATCTAGGTATTGTTAGTTTGGGTGATATATTTTGTGTCCCTGATCCCCAACACCAGATTGCATAACCGAAAGTTTGGGGGTTTATAGGTGGGAATTCAAGTAGCTCCTAGAATATCTTTCCGACGGATGCATGATATGAGATTGGGTAAATCTCTATCATATGTATTTGTTTCGCTTATTCTCGCAAGCCAAATCCTTTGTTTTGTTTTATTTGTGGTATTCGAGTTGCTTGATGTCAAGTGTTGATTCCATACCTTTCAAGCGGTGTTCTCATATTTCTATGAGAGTGCTAATCCTTCTTGATCATCGAGGTCGTCATGTTAATTCTTTTCCAACGGCGTGCTTCTCTTCAAGTGGATCCGATCATTTCAACATCTGCGAGATAAATTCTAAGTTTTTCTCAGCGGTGTTTGTTTCATCCATCCCAAGTTGTCTTTGTTTTCCGCCTCCACCCTTTTTCTTTAAGGACTTATATATTTTAATCAAGTATCCATTTATTCATGTGAAGTCTCTTCATTCTTTTCTTTCAATGTTCTTATCCGGTGATTTCCCGTGAAGATGCTCAACAGTTTCAAGTTCATCATTCTTCATTCTCGTATTCTTTTCCGGTGGATTTAATTCAAGCTTTCGGTGTTGATCTTATCCCTTTCCTCGTTTCAAATGTTTTTCCATGTCGGTGCATCTCTTAATTGTTCACCTCTCGCTTTCCAGTTGTTCCGGAGTGTTGAAGATATCTCACAAGATTCATGTTTCCATTCTCAATCCGTTCAAGTTATTTTGAGGTTGTTATCCCATTCAAGCCATTTAATTCTTCCGATGCAATCTTTATTTCAAGCAATCCTTCAACGATGTTTCTTTCGAGTGGGCCCTAACCCACAGGTCTTTTCCCAGGATCTTACCTGACTCTTCTAATTCTCCCAGAGTTATTCTCAAATTCAATTCAAAGTTTGACGTAAGAATGAATTTTCATCAGTCACATGCATTCTCCTAGGCCGCTTTCAAAATCTTTTCATCTTTGGCTCAACCTTTTCCTCTTTTAATCCTTCCGGAGTTTCTCAACAATTCATGGTGATGTTTCTTATCGTCATTCTCAACACTTGAAGACCGAAGAAGAGTTCCTCTTAAATCCTTACCCGTTCTTCCAAAGATCATGGTTCAAATTTGATGCCATCCTCTCATAATTGTTTTCGATTGTGGGAATTCTTTTCACCCATCCGGAGCATTTCATGAGTTGTTTCCATTTCTTTCCTCCGAAGGCCATCATGTCATAATTCTTCATTCTCAGCGTCTAGCTACCGTTCTCCAAATCTTACCGGTGCATCATTCAAGTATTCACTAATCAGTTCATGATCTCTTCATTCTATTGTATCTAAATCCTCTCAAGTATCTTTGTTTTCTTTTTCTCCAATTCTTCCTGGTGAATTGTTCCTTTGCTATGTTCATTTTTAATTCTTACGGTGGTTCGTTCAAGATTTCTCTTCCTTTGTTATCATATCAAATCATTCGTTGTTTCCAAATTCCACCAGTGGTTCCTTGAAGACCTTCACAAGTTTGCGCCATATCTCTTTTAATCCTTTCTACGGGAATAAGTAGTATGTCAAATCCATTGCTTGTCATCAATTTAATTTGATGAAGGATAAGCATACAATAAATCTTATTCTTATTTCCCCGAGTTGATTAATTCTTTTCTTCCGGAGATTGTTCATGATGAAGTAATTCTCGTTTCTAGTGTTTCATCTTTTCTTTTTCCGGAGTTCCAAGTTTTCTCGGTTATCTCATCGCGAAGCGCCATCTAAATCATTGCAAGGCTTCACCTTGTGTTGTCAACCTCTCTTTCTTTCTATCATCCTTCTATTACCGGAGCTCTTTATGGAGGCTCTACATGATGGTTTGTCAAGGACTCCTTTCATTCTTCAATTGTTCTTCAAGTTTTTCTCTCGAAGTTATGATCCGCCAAGCTATACTCTAAAAATAAACATGATGCTCAACACATGTTTTGTTTTCAGGCGTTCAAGCATTCTTCTTCTTGCATTCCGAAGTGCAATTCTTTCTACCTTATCTTTTGAGATGGTGTTATGTCACTCTTGACAATTTCCTTCATGCTTCATGATTCATATGTTTGTCAAGAATGAGGTATTTTAAATCCATCATTTTCTCTTTGTTCAAGAGATCTTTTCAACCAATCGATCTTTTGTTGGAGTTATATTGGGTTATATTTCACCTACAGCCTTCCCTAAGGAATGTAGCTATTTATGGTGCTTATAAATGACCCAAGTTCTTCATTTGTCCTCCCGGTGAAATAAGTTTCTCGTCTCCTTGTTGATATCAATCCAATTATTTGTTTCCGTTGGTGGCAGAAGCTCGCCTCATAATTTTGAGGTCTTTTCCATAAGCCCACTACAAGCTTGTGCTTTTCGTTGTTGATTTTCCAACAACTCCGCTCAATTCTACTTCGTAAGGATGCTCTTTCAAATTCATTTATGGTAGGAGATGTTGGTTTCATTCTTCGTTCTATTCATTCCAACTATCTTACTATCATGCTTTGTTTCCGGAGGCATTGTGATGTTGTGCTCTTCACCCATCACCTCGTTTTGTGAGGATCGTGTTCTTCTCTTGCTTATCCATTTAACCGGAGTGTTGTATCATCTCGTCAATATCTTTTCATCTCATCTAGTTTTCTTCTCTTTTCTACCGGAGTGCTGTCCGAATTATGTCGTTCTTGTTCCTTGGCTATCTCATTATACCGAGGTGGTCATATTCTTTTCGTTTGTGAAGCTCTTATTTCCATGTCTTTCAACCTTCAAGTTCTCGTAATACTCCTTGTTCCTCTTTTCTACCGGGTTGTTTGCAATCTCGTTCATCTCTGTTCTACTCTTTCTTTTAAATTGCTCAACCTCTCAAGGTTCGTGGTTTCACTCATTCGTCAAAGAAGCAACTTAGTTTTACCGCTTTTCTTCCTCTTCCTTTTCCCTCCGGTGCCATCCTAGATCTCGGGACGAGATCCTCTTGTAGTGGTGGAGTGTTGTAACGCCCCGGATACAACTTTCCATATTCGTAACTCCAACTCTTGCCTTTTCCGGAGATGTGTTATTTTGTGGTTGGGTTTTTGTCTCTTGTTTTGTATTTTGTTCATGCCATGCATCTCATCTCATAGCATCATGCGCATTGCATCTGCATGTTTTCATAAAGCTTGCATCCGTTAGAATGATTCTTGCGTTCCCCCCTTGCCTTCGTTATCCCTTTCGAGAGCAACCATTCATTTGTTGTCCGACCGTTTGAGCCTCTCTGCAGCCACCGCTGCCTCCATAACCTAGTCCGAAAACTTCTCCGGACCCGACCGGGCTGTCATCACCGTTGGATTCGGATCATCCCCAATCATCTCTAAAACATCTCCGTTTTCTTTATTGAACTCCTTAGCCTATTTATTCTCGTCCGTTGGTTTTCGATTGGAAGGTCCAAACTCTTCCCCTTTCCTATATATAGTCCACCCACATGCCTATTTGGACAAACCCTAGACCAACTCCCTAAAATTCCTCCTAGCCGCCGCCACCCCTGTCCATTCTCTCCTCCTTCCTCGGGATCTCACCCGCCTACCTATCCACCAGCCGCCACTCTCTCCATCGGGATCCCTCCCGATCCACCACCTCCCCTCGATTTCAGCCCGTAGCCTCCCAATTAGTCCTCCCACCTACAGCAACAACAGAGAGCCCCACGCTCTAGCGCTCGATCTCCTCGAGCGAGCTCCTGCCTCGTTCCCCTCCGGCCTCGCCCGTCCTTCGCGCGCGGCAAGCCACAACACGACCGGAGCTCCCTCCATCGACAAACATCACCAGCAGATGAGCCCTCGCCGCCTGGTTCTCTCTCTCCCTGCACCCCCTTTTTCCCTGTCTGGTTCTCCCCTCACCTCGTCTTTCTCTTTGCTCTCTTCACAGGAGCACACCAGCGCCATGGAAGACTCCCGATGGACCCCGGCCTCCTTCCTGCCTCGCCGGAGCCCCGCTCCTCCGTCCCCGTCGCCAAGTCCGCTTCGAGCCCAGCCGCCGCCTTGGAGCTTCTTCGCTGCTGCGCCAAGTCCCTCTGCTCGTTCCTGCCAAGCCCCGCCTCCTGCGTCCCTGCATCGAGCGCCATGGCCGACGGCCTCCTCAAGTCCGGTCCGTCCCGCCGCGCCAAGCCCCCTCCAGCCGTGGGTCCCCTTCTCACAGATCATCGGCGGCAGGCGATTGAGCGGCGCCCTCCCGAGATCCTCCCGTGCGTGCCTCCACTCGTCCTCATCGCCCTCCTTCATCGGAGCATCACCAGACCAGCAGCTCCATCGCGCACCCCCGCCGCCAGCAAGAGACCCAGGCCAGATCCTCGTGGCCGCCCGACCTACTTGCCCGGCGCTGCCGCTGAACCTCGCCTCCACCACTAGATCCGGCGGCCTCGCCGCCCTTGACTGTTCCCGGCGGATCCCGCCGACAAGGCCCGTCCCGCCTCCGTAGCGCAAGTTCCAGCCACCTGCTCTGTTTCTTCTCGAGCAGAGGACCACGCCCGCTATCCTCTGTCTCGCCCGCTCGGTCCACCGTGCGTTGACCTCCAGCGTCGACCGCGCCTAGGCCAACAGCCTCCAAGGCCCAGCCACGAGCTCCGCGGTCCAGCCGGCTCCATCGACCTGGGCCGAGGCCCATGGTGAGGCCCCCCCAGCGCCCCTATTTTTTTTCATTCTGTTGGACCTCTGCCTAAATTTGGCCCATATAGTGTTTTTTCCCTGTCTGCGGTTTTAGCTATTATCCAGGGAATTACAGTTTTACAGAAAACCCCTCATGTTCATGCATCAATAATTAATTAACCATGCATCGGTTTAAAATAATTTATATATGTAAAATGCTCAGAAAATTGTGTAGATTAATAATATGTCATTTCCATCCATGTTTAAAATATTTAAATTGATGTTTGCATTAATTTGCTTAAATGCCATGGTAAAATGATTTAATTCATAACTAAATAACCGTAGCTCGGTTTTAAACAAACTTCATATGTAAATGGGGTAGAAAAATGCCTAGTTTAACATGGTGCACTTTATTTTCCTGTTTAACAACATTAAAATGTGGTTTAGGGCAGAACAGTACCGAATCTAAAATATTGCTCATGGGGATTTTCCGGAATTGTTGTTTCTTATTTCCGGCCTCATTTAAATTTGCCTAAATAGATAGTTTACTTATGCTTCACCTCTTGCCATGTTTAACAACATTTAATATTGTTTGGTAGCCTAAACGAGATTAAACTAAATATGTCAATGTGGTGTTTTGTCAATATGCAACTCGTTGCATATTGAGCTCCACTTAATTGGTAGTATTGTTTGTCGCATATTGCCATGCCATGCCTCATTAAACCGGACATGCATCATACTTGATTGTGCATCATGCCATGTTTATGCTTGTGCATTTATCATGTTGTTTGTTTCTTTCCGGTGTTGCTTCTCGGTTCCGATAATGTTGCGATTGTGAGGATTCGTTCGACTACTTCCGTTCGTCTTCTTCATGGACTCGTTCTTCTTCCTAGCGGGATTTCAGGCAAGATGACCGTCACCTTGGATCTCATTACTATCATTGCTATGCTAGTTGCTTCGTTCTATCGCTATGCATGTTACCTACCACTTGCTGCTCAAGCCTCCCAAATTGCCATGTCAGCCCCTAACCTTTTGCACCCTTCCTAGCAAACCATTGCTTGGCTATGTTACCGCTTTGCTCAGCCCCTCTTATAGCGTTGTTAGTTGCAGGTGAAGATGAAGGTTGTTCCTTGTTGGAACATGGAGATGTTGTTCCTTGTTGGAACATGTTCACTTGTTGGGATATCACAATATATCTTATTTAATTAATGCATCTATATACTTGGCAAAGGGTGGAAGGCTCGGCCTTATGCCTGGTGTTTTGTTCCACTCTTGCCGCCCTAGTTTCCGTTATATCGGTGTTATGTTCCCGGATTTTGCGTCCCTAACGCGGTCGGGTGATTTATGGGACCCCCTTGACAGTTTGCTTTGAATAAGACTTTTCCAGCAAGGCCCAACCTTGGTTTTACCATTTGCCTCACCACCACCTATACCCTTCCCTTGGGTCGGCCAACCCAAGGGTCATCTTTATTTAGCCCCCGGACCGGTGCTTCTCTAAGTGCTGGCCCGAACCGAGTAGATCAATGGGCCCCTCGTGGCAACTCGAGGTTTGGTTTTACTCGCAGGATGTCTCATCGGTGTTGCCCGAGAACGAGATATGTGCAGCTCCTATCGGGATTGTCGGCGATCAGGCGACTTTTGCTGGTCTTGTTTTATTCTGCCGAATGTCTTGTAGCCGGATTCCGAGACTGATCGGGTCTTCCCGGGAGAAGGAATATCCTTCGTTGATCGCGAGAGCTTATCATGGGCTAAGTTGGGACACCCCGCAGGTATAAACTTTTGAGAGCCGTGCCAGCGGTTATGTGGCAGATGGGAATTTGTTAATATCCGGTTGTAGTAAACTTGAAGCAAACTCTCCTAAAATACACCAACCGTGTGCGAATCGTGAGTGTCTCTTTTCGGGTTGATCGAGAGGAGAACACGGTTTCGGGTTATGTCGGCGTAAGTAGGAGTTCAGGTCACTTCTTGATCATTACTAGTTGATGACCGTTCCTTTGTTTCTCTTCTCGCTCTCATTTGCGATGTTAGCCACCATATATGCTTAGTCGCTGCTGCAACCTCACCACTTTACCTCTTCCTTACCCATTAAGCTTTGCTAGTCTTGACACCCATGGTAATGGGATTGCTGAGTCCTCGTGGCTCACAGATTACTACACCACCAGTTGCAGGTACAGGTTATGCGATGATAATGACGCAAGAGCGATGTTTGCTTACTTTGGAGTTCTTCTTCTGCTTTCTTCTTGATCGGGGATAGGTTCGTGTCGGCAGCCTGGGCTAGCGTGGTGGATATTGTTTGAGTTTACATTTATGATTCATCCATAATGGATGTTGATCTTGTATGTTGTATTGTTGTATTCATGTGACATCGTATGTACTGGATGTATCCCCACTATTATGTAATGTTGATGTAATGATATCCACCTTGCAAAAGCGTCTTCAAGATGCGCTTCTATCCTTGGTGGGACCTTCGAGTTTCCTTTAGGATAGGGTCGCATCTTGGGCGTGACATCAATTCCATCGGGGATTTAGTCCAGGTGGGAGACATAGAAATTTGCAAGACACATAAGGATCTGAATGTTGCAGACCCGTTGACTAAGCCTCTTCCACGAGCAAAACATGATCAGCACCAAGGCTCCATGGGTGTTAGAATCATTACTGTGTAATCTATATTATTGACTCTAGTGCAAGTGGGAGACTGAAGGAAATATGACCTAGAGGCAATAATAAAGTTATTATTTATTTCCTTATGTCATGATAAATATTTATTATTCATGCTAGAATTGTATTAACCGGAAACATAATACATGTGTGAATACATAGACAAACAGAGTGTCGCTACTATGCCTCTACTAGACTAGCTCATTAATCAAAGATGGTTATGTTTCCTAACCATAGACATGAGTTGTCATCTGATTAACGGGATCACATCATTAGGAGAATGATGTGATTGACATGACCCATTCTGTTAGCTTAGCACACGATCGTTTGGTGTGTTGCTATTGCTTTCTTCATGACTTATACATGTTCCTATGACTACGAGATTATGCAACTCCCGTTTATCGGAGGAACACTTTGTGTGCTACCAAATGTCACAACGTAACTGGGTGAGTATAAAGGTGCTCTACAGGTGTCTCCGAAGGTACTTGTTGGGTTGGCGTATTTCGAGATTAGGATTTGTCACTCTGATTGTCGGAGAGGTATCTCTGGGCCCTCTCGGTAATGCACATCACTTAAGCCTTGCAAGCATTGCAACTAATGAGTTAGTTGCGGGAGGATGTATTCCGGAACGGGAGCCGCCTCCGCCCTAGCCATGGCTTCCCCCTCCCCGACGCCTTCTTGGACGCCTGCACGCCACTGGCTCGACTCGAGCCCCTCTTCCATCGGGATCGGCAGGGAGTGCTCCCTCCTCCCTCGTGCGCGAGATGCTGCGTGGTGTGGGCGCCGGCAGCGTCCCCTTCCGGGCGACGCCCGCCCAGCGCCGCCTGCCCTCGCCTCTCGGCCCGGCGCGGTCCAAGGCTGGAGATCCACGCGTCGGGCCCGCCGCCGCTCATGTGCCGCCGACGAGGGGGCTGGCAACCTCGTCGCCAGCCGTCGCGCTCCCAGCCGCCTGCCGCCATCCCCGCCCACGGCCTCTGGGCTCGCTTCGCTGCCGCGGCCTCTCCGGGGCGCAGCGCGCCCCGCTGCTCGGACCTGGCCACCTCGCATCGATCGTCAGAAGGCGGCGCCGCAAGCGCTGCGTTCTTTGGCCACATCGCCAGAACTGCACTGCCGCCCCCCTCGCGGACGGTGCTTTGTCCCCGCCGGTGCGCCACGTATATCTTCCCGGCTGCGAGCTCCTCCGCATCCAGCGTTGACGGCCCCTGCCGCCCCGTGTCGTCCGGGCCGGCCCTGCCTTCGTCCTCGTCCCCGACCCCGTCAGTCCCCTCTCCCGCGCCCTCCTCGCCTCCCGTGTCTTCCGGGATGCTCAGCTCCTCCTCGCGCGCCCCTCCTCGACGGCGGCTCTTCCCCTCTCGGGTCACCCGTCGCTTCGTCCGGCTGGGGCAGTGTGCTACCTGCCCCGCTCCGGCGACATCATCGCGGCGGAGATGATCCTGCGCAAGGCTCTCCTCGCCACCATCCCAGCCCCCCCGCCCTGGGGTCTCCTGCGAGGGCGTTAAGGCGCTCCTTCTGTGCAGTTTGATCTGCCGGTATCGGCCCTCTCGGTTCATCGTCGCCACCCTGAGGGGTTCCTCATCCGCTTCGCCGACGTCGACGCGCGTGCCCGGGTCGCTGCCGTGCTGTGTCCGCCGCCAAGTTCCGCTTTTGCTTCACCTCGAGCAGCTTCTGCGAGGCGCACTGCTTAGCGCTCGTCTTTTGTGTCGAGCTGGAGATCGTGGGCATCCCCGAGCATGGTTGGCACCGCTCGTCGGCGGACACCTTGCTGTCCCTGTTCTGTCTCATCGAGCACCTGGCGCCCGAGACGCGTGATGGACGCGACATGTCCGTCTTCTGTCTCAGCGTCTGGACTGCCAACCCCGACGCCATCCCTCGAACCTCCGAGCTCCTCCTACCGGAGCCTGGCACGCTTGTCGCCAGTGATGACCCGGACCGTGTTTCCAACTTCGCCGTCAGCCTCATCCATTTCCAGTGTCCATCCACGTCGCCCGCTCCGAGGATTTTCGTCTCCCGGCTACGCCGCCGCCGCCCCTCGCGCTCCAGACAGCAGAAGCGGCGCCCGCCAGACCACCTCCTCTCCTCCCCTCCCGCCCCCCGGCAGATGATTTCCCACAAGCAGGCGTTCCTCCTGGCACCACTCAGCGGTCACTCCGGCGGCGCCAGCGCCAAGCGCCTCGCCATTGCCTGGGCTGGCACGGGTGCTTGGGGCGACCTTCAGCGGTCTCCGGTCAACAGTTCCCACCGTGCGTACGGCGGCCCTGCTTCGACCGCCAGGCGCCAGCTTGATGCCCGCCATCGACAAGCGGTTTTTCCCTGGAGACCGATCCTCGACCCGCTGGGCCACCCCATCGACGACCGCCCGTTGGCCATGATTCGAGTCCAGCCGCCCCACCCGGCGGGCCCTCCTCCGCGTGGGCCGATCCCCACGCTTCCTGTGTGGGCCCGCTGGGATCCCATTGGCGCTTCCTGCATTGTCGCCACTACAGATGGGACCAACCTCCATCGCCTGCCCGCTCTCGCCAGTCCTCGGGCATCACCGTGTGTCCCCTGTGTGGCCCCGCGACCGTGTCTCCCGCGGATCGTCACTGGCTGATTCTCTCGGCGCGATCCTCGGCTGCCCCCATCGACAGCCCATCCCAGCCGGTATGATGTTGGCCCCATCGCCTCCTCCCCAAAGTGTGGATCGCGAGACCCCACCACTATCGGATCTCGCGCGCCCGCCCACTTCATGCGCGCGCCACATGCACCGCAGAATTGGCGCTCGCCCCTGCCCATGCACGCCCAACCCGCATGTAACCCAACTCCGCCGAACTCTGGTGGATTTCTGTGGCGCCATGCAAGCCCCGCCCGCCTATCCTCGCCTTCTCCGTCCTCGCAAGCGGCGCAATGCGATCCCGCCCAACTTCACGCCTCGTCGCAGTGGGCGCATTGCTCGGGCCGACCGTGGCCTTGACTACGAGATGAAGGCTAAACGGGTCTTGCTGCATAGGTTGGGCCTGCTCAAGGAGGATGACCCTCTAGATGATGCCACTCTGGCCCGCTACTCTGCCCTCTTCCAGCAGCCGCTCACCGAGGATGCGATCTTGGCTTCATGATTTCTCACGGCTGGAGCCTCGCCTCCTCATCTCGCTTGTTGGCGCCCGTCCAAGCCCGTGTTCGTGGAGGGTTAATCTCCCCACGTCTTCTTCGGCCCCCCACCCTTTTCATGGATTGTGATCTAAGCATTGTATTTTGGAACGTGCGCGGCCTCAATTCATGCGCTAAACGCACGGCAGTTCATAGCGTGATCTCCTCCGCTAGGCCTTGTATTGTTTGCCTTCTAGAAACTAAACTCGAGTTGGTCTCGTCCTCGTTGGTCTCCGAGATGTTGGGGGCTTCTTTTGGTGATTTCTTCTTCCTTCCCGCGACGGGCACGTGCGGTGGAATTTTACTTGCGTGGGACAGCTCTAAGATTGCCCTCTCCCATCCTGAAATCGGCTCCTACCACGCCTCAACGCCATTACCCTCTCGGGCAACCATCATCGGTGGTTCTCGGTGTTTATGGCCCTCGGATCGATGCCGATAAGCTCGTGATTCTCACCGAGCTCCAAGATTTTTGGAGCACATGCGCGGGCCCCTGGGTAGTTGGTGGGGATTTTAACATGATTGTCTCTGCCTCTGACAAGAATAATGGCCGGATCAATCACAGGTCCATGAATCGCTTCCGCCGCTTCATCACCGACATGGAACTCTCGGACATATACCTTCATGGCCGTCGATACACCTGGTCCAACGAGCAAGTTCACCCCACGCCAGCGCAATGATCGTGGTGCTATGTACCCCCTCTCACGGAGGCTGCCCAACCTAGCTGCTTGCTCCGTTGCTTGGCTTCGACAGTCTCAAACCACTCCCCGCTCCTAATCGACTGCACAACCCCCCCTGAGCGTGCCAAACGCTTCCACTTTGAAAGCTATTGGCCCAAGATGGATGGCTATCTCGCCGTGGTAGCAGAGGCTTGGAACTCCATGGAGCCGGACCCGGACCCCTTCCGCCGGATCTACGACCGTCTCAAGGTCACAGCGTGCAAATTGCGCGGCTGGGGCTCGCGGCGCATGGGCGAGATTTCTCCAATCGCTTGTTGCATCGTGAGATCATCGCGCTGCTCGACGAGGCTCAAGACTTCGCCTCTTTCCGCCTCGAAACGTGGCTGCGCCGCAAGTTGAAGCATACCTACTCGGTCCGGCATCCTCGAGCGATCCTCTCTCGCCAGCCGATCACGTTTTCTTGGCTACGCTGTCGGCGCTGCTAACTCCGCTCCGCCGGATACACGATCCAGCGCCTGCACGAAGAGAATCCACACGCTTCAGGTCGGGGACCAGTGCCTCACCGATGAGGCGGCCATGGCCCAGCGGCTTTCGAGCACTTCTCCGCTCTCGGGCTCCGCGATCAAGGTGCCTTCTCCTCAACTTCCCGCCTTTGAGCAGCGCTTCTTCGACCTCTCGGCTCTTGAGCTCCCATTCTCTGCTGACGAGATTTGGCACGCCATCAAGCTCCTGCCCACCGGAAAGCGCCTGGCCTAACGGATTTACTGGCTGAGTTCTTCGCTCGCTTGGACGATCATCAAGAACGACATCGCCGAGGCCTTTTGGCAAGTTATACGAGCTAACGGTCGAGCTTCCAGCGTTGAACGAGGCCTCCTCACGCTGCTCCCCAAGAGACCAGACGCTGCCTCCCTCTCACGATTTATCGGCCGATCAGTTTGATCCACCTCTCGCAGCTCTTTATGAAGGTTCTTCCTCCGGCCGCCTCAGCTTGGGAAATGGTCTCCGAACCAAAGCGCATTCATCTCGGGCCGCTATGGCCCATGACAACTTCTTCCTTGTCCAACAAACCGCCAGGCACCTTCATCATCGCAAGCTGCCTCAAATCCTCCTCAAGCTCGACATTGCCAAGGCGTTCGACTCGGTCTCCTGGCCGTTCCTCCTTGAGACTTTCCGCCATCTTGATTCGCCTCCTCGGTGGAGAGAATGGATTTCCATCCTCCTCTCCACGGCCAGCACCAGGGTATTGATCAACGGGCATCCTGGTCCGCCCATCCCCCATGCCAAGGGCCTCCGCCAGGGGATCCGGTCTCCCCGATGCTCTTCACGATCGCCATCGACATGCTCCACTCCTCATCCAAAGACGTCCGCTGTGGTGTTCTCAGACGCTCACTCCGCAATGCGCCCCCCAACAGATCCCTCTTCGCAGACGATCCGTGATCTTTCACATCCTGATGCCCACGACCGACGCAAGCGAGTGAGAGATATCTGATTTTGGGGTGGCCTCGGCCTCCATACCAACTACGCCAAGTGTTCCATCTCTCCCATTCGCTGCTCGATGAGCTGTCTATGGAGGCGAGCGCCGCCGGCATGGCCTATTGCCCGCTTCGACACCTACCTCGGCCTCTCGTCACTCCGTAAGCTGCCATCCTCCGCTTCGATCCGCCATTGTTCGCCTGTAAGCAGCTGCCCACCGGCAAGCCGCCTTACTCTAGGGGCGAGAGGCTTGCGCCGGCTCGCCACGCCCTCTCGCCATGCCGACTCACATCCTGGCGATAATCGCGCCAATGCCAAGCACCCTCAAGCGCCAACCGGTGATCCGCGATTCGCGTGGCACGGGCGCAAGGATGCAGCGCCGATGCTGCTCGCTAATCGGGCGCAGGTGTGTATGCCTCGCCTCGGGCGGCCTGGCGCGCGGATCTCTTTCATGTGGGCATTGCCCTCCGGTCCGGTGGCTCGCTCCAGACATCGACCACAACCGCCGTGGAAAGACCTCGAGCTCCCCATGACGCAGAGGTCCGCGATCTTCATGGCGCCTACCAATTGGACCATTGGTGATGGCCACACCTGCCGCTTCGACTCGATCACCGGATCTGTGGACAATGCGTGGTCGAGTTTGCTTCGCGATCTTTACCCTTGTTCCCAAACGGCGCCGGAAAACCCGCCGGTGGCGACGGTTTTCATCATTCGCCTCCTGACCCAAGACATCCAAGGAGCTTGGCCCCATGGCGGCTCTTCAAGATTTAGAGCTCGCGTCCGCTGTCCGACACCTCCCTCTCCTCGGCCTCGATGCCATCCACGGGCGGTGGACGGCTTCGGGCGATACTCTCCTAAATCCTGCTATGGTGCCCTCTTTCTTGGTTCCACCACGGCGCCGCACGCCCAGCCGATCTCGGAAAACGTGGCCCGCTTTGTTACAAGGTCTTCATCCGGCTAGTCACTTGACCGATGCCGATCGCGCGCGCCGCGCCCGCCATGGCCTCCCCATAGCCCTACTCGTGTCCTTTGCACCAGACCTCGAGACGATCGACCATCTCCTGGTTGGCTGCCCGCTCTCCATGAGGTATGGCACCGTGCTATCGGGCCTCAGTCGATCGCGCGATCCCAACAGCTCACAACAGATTCATCGACAGGAGTGCCGCCACCTCAACACCCCACGCCTTCTTCGCAAAGGCTTCGCCTCCCTTGCCGTTTCATCGCTTGAGCATATCGAGGCACCGTAATGTTGTGCTCTTTGACTACTACCATCTACCACCTAGTAACGCAAAACATTCTTGACGAAGTCACGGACTGGCCTGGCTGGGCTCGAGGACTCTGCCGTGATTACGCACCGAGCCGCCTTTAGGCGCCTCAAGCCTGTTTTCCCGGCTGAGCATCCCGGCCTCTTCACTCTAACCTAGTTTCTAGCTCTCCCATTGGTGTTGGAGTTGTAATTGGGCCCTCAGAATCTCGCTTTCTACCTATCAATGAAATGATACGCAACTCATGATTCGCCAAAAAAAATGTATTACTTAAACGAGTAAAGAGACTTGCCGTAACGATTGAACTAGGTATTGAGATACCGATGATCGAATCTCGGCAAGTAACATACCGATGACAAAGGGAACAACATATATTGTTATGCGGTCCGACCGACAAAGATCTTCAGAGAATATGTGGGAGCCAATATGAGCATCCAGTGTTCCGCTTATTGGTTATTGACCGAGACGGTCTTGGTCATGTCTACATAGTTCTCGAACCCGTAGGGTCCGCACGCTAACGCTTTTGATGATGCTTATATTATGAGTTTATATGTTTTGATGTACCAAGGTTGTTGAGCCTCTGATGTGATCACGTATATGATGAGGAGTCTTGAAATGGTCGAGACATGAATATTGATATATTGAAGCCTATGTTTGATATCGGAAGTGTTCCGTGAAATCGGGATTTTATCGAGTGTCGGAGGTTACCGTAACCCCCGGGACTTAATGGGCCTTAGTGGGCCTAGGTGGAAGAGAGAGAGGCGGCTAGGGCAGGGCCGCCTCGCCCCGGGCCCGAATAGGACAGGAGAGGGGCGGCGCCTTCCTTCTTCTCCTCCACTCTTTCCCTCCCAAGTCCTAATCCAACTAGGAAAGGGGAGGGGAGTCCTACTCCGTGGGAGTAGGACTCCACCTGGCGTGCCTCCTCCCTTGCCGCCGCACCCCTTTGCTCCTTTATATACGGGGACAAGGGGGCACCCCAAAGACACAACAATTGATCTGCTTGATCTTTTAGCCGCAGCGGTGCCCCTCCACCATAGTCCACCTCGATAACATCAGAAGCGGTGCTTAGGCGAAGCCCTGCGCCGGTAGAACATCATCATCGCTACCACGCCGTCAGGATGATTTAAACTCTCCCTCAACACTCGGCCGGATCAAGTTCGAGGGACATCATCGGGCTGAACGGTGCTGAACTCGGAGGTGCCGTATGCTCGTACTTGATCGGTTTGATCGTGAAGACGACGACCACATCAATCGCTAAGCAGTTAACGCTTCGCTTTCGGTCTACGAGGGTACGTGGACAACACTCTCCCTCGCTGTTATGCATCACCATGATCTTGCGGTGCGAGGATTTTTTTTAAATTACTATGTTCCCTAATAGTACATCCATGCACGATCACTCATATTGACTTCCTACTGGACACACAAGAAATATATACATTATTAAGCAAAACCATATCCATCAGTTAATGGAGTTTGTCGGTTTTATTACGCCCATGCAACCTACAAGCTAATAGGTAAAGATAGGTCCATCTCACTCGAGTATGTAGATAGTTCGTTTACATGCTCGCCTCGATCCGACGCAAAATTCTTGACAGCACCTCTCCGCTGTTTTCTCGATACACGCCTCGGCAATAAGGCGAGAGGATGTACCCGAGAACAACAGGGAGGCACTCGATTTAAATTTGCATCGGATCTAGAGCAGTAGCATATGGGAAAACGAACCCAATCTACACATACTCGGGCTGTCCATGGATAACGTTGGACAATTCGAAAGAATCACGATTATATATATGCAAATGCATGCATATTTATAGATGTAACTCTTTCGAACGGGAGGCACATAGTGGTTATGCATTCTGATGATTGACACCTATAGCTAGCAAGTTTCATCGGCACCAAGACCGGAACAGAGAAAATGAAGGGGGGAGGAGGAGATACCATTTGTGCTCACCAACGAACGCAGGGGCAGAGCGCCAGGTTGCCCAGGCGGAGGACCCCGCCAGAGCGCGCGAGGCCAGGATCCAGGAGGAGGTTGACCGTAGAGTGGCGGAGGCTCATGAAGATCTTGCCAACAGGCATGAGCTGAAGCTGAAGCTCGTGGAAGCCGAAGCTGAGGGCAGAACCACCGCCCTTAGGTCAAGGCTGGACGAAGCAGAGCAGCACGAGAAGGCCGCTGCGGTGGCCCTGATCTCCGTCCAGGCCGAGTTGGCCTCCGGCCGCACCGAACTGCTCCCGCTCCAGCGGCGGGTTGCTGATGCCGAGTCCTCGTGGCAAAAGAAAGCAGGAGGAAGCGCCCACCGCAGACGTTATCGCATGAGCATTACCCCATGCTCCGCCCTCGTGGTGAGGGGCCAACCAGCGCTTAGGTGCCATCTGCGCATTTAACACGCCTCATCCCCACGCAGAAGACTATGCCAGCCATTCGCTTTATCGACGCCGGACGCTACCAAGGACCGGGCCAAGAGGGCTCGTGAGCTCGTTGAAAAAAAGAGCTGAGGCCTCCTTGGGCGCACATTTTTCCGTGTCTTCAGTCATCTTCAGAACATCGATCCACATTTCAACTTCGACGACGCCGTCGCCCCAGTGCCCGGAGCCATCCGGGACAACCTGGCGCGTTGGGTGGACGATAATGTGGATGCTCTGGTCAGGGCTTTCGCTTCCGAGGACAACGCGGTGGTGGTCGTGGCGGACGAAGGCGGCGCGGGTGATGACGGTGAAGGCGACGCCAGCGACAGCGCCAACAGCGGTCCGGAGTGACTTAAGATGCCATGAGCGACATGTCCGACCGAGCCTCGCCTTTGCTTTGAACTCGACACAAAAGCTTGGGCACAACCCCTCAAGGTGAAACAACATTTTGGGGAGGGGGAGCCCCTCATGTAATCAGACTACTGTTTTATTCCTCAAGCCAAAATTGAAACGTGCTTTTGCTGGCCCACAAGCTCTTCCGCGGGCTTGTCGCTGTAACTTACCTCAGTCCAGGCAGGCCTCGAACTAGTCTTGTAGTCGCCGATGTGCGCTTCTCCCGAGGGGAGCCCCTCACGGGCTCGCGAGGTTTTGGGCTTCTGAGGAGCTTGCTAGTCCGCCTGAGAGGGCCTCTCGAGAAGCGAGCGCTAGATCATGGTAGGATGTGCGCATAGCACACACATACCACGCTCAGCCCCCACTCGCGAGGGGCTCGCAAGGGAAGGGGTAGCTGGCGCGGGCTTCGAAGTAAGGCACGAAACCAGAAAACTCAGAAAATCGACACGAATCGAGAAAAGACGCCCCCACACTTGCCAACAAAGATGCGACTTCAAGTTCAAATCCAAAAGCGGCAAATCAAGCTACAGAAAAAGGGGTTGAAAGCAAATGGTCGCGTCCGGCACCTAGCTAGTCTTCTTGCCTTCCCACCAGCGTGGAGCTAAGTTCTTTCACTGGCTGTGAGCATAGTGATTGGGGGACAGCGTCGACGGCTAGCGCGGAGCATGGTGCTTCCACTAGCATGTGGGCGGGAGCCCCGAGGCCCGAGGGCGGCTCTCCGGAGACTCCGAGGCGTGTACAACCCCACTCATTATTACGTGAGAGTGTCACGGGCGGAGACCTTCACAGGAGTTAGCCTTGTTTATATCACAATCGAGGGCCCCGCCGCGCCACCCTTGACCACTATTGGGGCGCCCGAAACCAGGACGGTGCCAAGGGGCAAGGACGCTTAGCGGGCGCTGGCGACCACTGCCTCTGCTGGGAGGGCTCACGGCGCCTCCCAAGAGGACTACCTCCGGGCGACACCTCGCTCTGTGTAACACAGGGGAGGGCCTAGCTCCTGACCCCTCCTACGCAGCCCCTAGTGCGCTACCCTTGGTTGGAGCGGGGCTGCCGCGCTCGGGTCGCCGTCCGCCGTTGTGGCCTGGTCCACCTGCGACCCATGGTTAGCGTAAGCCTGCTCCTGAGATATCAGTGGTACCCTACGGTTGTTGCCGTTGGCGGGGTCGGCGAGGCTCTTGGGTGGCTCGTGGAAGGCCTCAACTTCCAGCATCTCTTCTTCCCAGCCCGGCTAGAGAGGCGAGCATGGGCCATCCTCCGGCGAGTACTCCCGATCCACCATGCGGGGCACATAGGCCTCTGGAGTCGCCGCTCCAGAACCCCCGCCGAGGCGCCCTACGCCCTGCATCACCGGGCCCAGCATGTCCCCCCGGTGGCTGTAGGGTGGCGCCCCATTGTGGCCGCGCGGGGTAATGCCCGTACCTGCGCCACCCGGGAAGCGAGGCTGGCCGGATGTTCGCACTCGCCTGGCCGCCCCGATGCCGATGAGCCTCCCGTGTGCCTGGAGCACGCTGGTGTGACGAGGCTCGCCTGCTGACCTGCCACAACTTGAGACGAGGTAAGGAGCAGAAAGGCGACGCACCCACGGATGCAGCGTCAACAGCTCAAGAAGGCGTTCCAAGAACGCTGTCATGCCGCTCTCCGCCACCGCACTGCAGCAGCCTCTGCGCCACTATGAGCACAGCTCAGATGTTCGCTTGTTCCGCCGGGCGTAGAAGCGCCGCCATCAAGATAGCTTGAGGACCTTGCGGTGGCCCGCGAGCGCCGCGGGGTGAGGGTGGAAGGCGTCGGTCCGCACCGCCCGTGCCCAGCAGCGTCCGGCGGTGTGCGGGCTGCGTGGAGAGCGGAGTTGAGGTCTCCTTGGGCGGACAGTGCTATCCTGACGGGCCAAGCAACCTAGTGATCGGCGTTGGTCCTTGGGTCGCCGGACATCGGAACCACGGTGTGTTGGTGGGTTAACTGACGGAAGAGAGGCTTCAGCGCACCCCTACCTGGCGCCCCAAATGTCGGATTACGGGTTCCAGCAAACCCTTGAGGTTCTAACACTTGGGTGCGCACAAAGATCTCTCTCTCCCTAGCTTGCTCTCGCAATGATCTCAAGGCCTAGCTCGCCGAACCCAAGGAACAAGAGACACAAGAGTTTATACTGGTTCGGGCCACCGTTGTGGTGTAATACCCTACTCCAGTGTGGTGTGGTGGATTGCCTCGTGGGCTGAGGATGAACAAGTACAAGGGATGAATAGCCTACTGAGGAGAGGTGTCCTTGGGATCGGTGAGCTTGTGTGTGTGAGGATAGTCCGAATGATCCCCCTGACCACGGTGGTGGCTAGTCCTATTTATAGAGGCCCTGGTCCTCTCCCCAAATGTTAGACGGGAAGGGATCCCACAACGGTCAATTTTGAAGGGAGATAACTAGTACAAGCTATCCTGACAAAAGGTGGTCTTCGCCTGCCAAAGGCTCTAGTGGTGACGCCGCCGTGGGCTCCGTGGTGTCCTCCGTCCCGGCGTCCGTGGTGACCAGGGGATCGCCGGTGGAGGGCGAGGTCGGCTGGTGGGGCGGGGCGGCGCAGGGGCCATGGGAGGACGGGCGGCGGGCTGGGTGGCACGGGGTCATGGGAGGGGTCCGGCACGGGAGGTTCGGGCGAGGCCTCCGACGACGGGCGCGGTAGGGCGACGGGCAAGCAGGCGAGGGGGCATGGGGAGGGCCGGATGACGGCGGGCTGGGTCCAGGGGCGGGTCAAGGGCGGCGACGACAGAGCGGCGGGGGAGGAGAGAGGCGGGCGCGCGGGAGGAGAGAGAGAGAGAGAGAGAGAGAGAGAGAGAGAGAGAGAGAGAGAGAGAGAGAGAGAGAGAGAGAGAGAGAGAGATAGATAGATAGATAGATAGATAGAGAGAGAGAGAGAGAGAGAGAGAGAGAGAGAGAGAGAGAGTCTCCACCCGTTAAGTGCTTGCAGACGGCAAAGAGGGCGGCCGTTTAGGGCTGGCCCACGTCTCCTCTTTGCCATCCGTTGGCGGACGGCAAAGAACCTCACGTAGCCCGCGTGCCTGTGGGGCCCACTGCCCCTTTGCCGCCTCGCTTTTCTAGCTCTTTGCCGTCAGCTGGCTGATGACAAATAGACTTTCTGCCATCTGCACATTCTTTGTCGTCCGCTTTGTGGAAGCGGACGGCAAAGAGGCTCTTTGCCGTCAGCTAGCGGACGGCAAAGAGGTGGCAGACGGCAAATTGCCAGATTCTAGTAGTGGTGGTTGGGCCATGGATATCGGGCCTAGCATCGACATGGACGGATTGGACGAATACATGAGCATCTGGCCCAGGATAGCGGCAGTGCAGCTACAAGAGGGAGCCGCGGATTCCATCTCGTGGTCCTGGGAGAGCAACGATGAGTTCTCGGCCAGGTCGGCCTATGCGCCCAAATTTGCCGGACGACAGGTCTCGCCCACGGCAGCGTTCACATGGCGTTCGAAGACTCCGCTCCGGTGCCGGTTCTTCGCATTGTTGGCGATCATGGATTGTTGTTGGACTTCTGACAGGCTGGCACGCCGTGGTCTGCCACACCAGGATGCGTGTCCTTTTTTCGACCCAGCACGACGAAACGATCAGCCACCTACTCATGGAGTGCGTGCTAGCCAGGGAGGTTTGGACCCGGGTCTTCTCTGCCCTAGGCACTCCGGGCGGCGCGCCACAGGCAGGAGAGGCATTACAGGCATGGTGCACAAGGCAGAGCGCGCGTGGGCATCACGCGAAGACGATCCGCACCATCTGCCTGCTAACCCTATGGGAGTTATGGAAGCACAAGAACGCTATAGTATTTGATGGGGCGGCGGTATGCCTCGCACGGCTTATGGACAGAATCGCAAGTGAGCGCAGGGTTTGGAAGCAGGCGGGCATCCTGCAGGGCGACTTAGCGGCGGCCTTCATAGCGGCACCGGAGTGGGCATAGGGCGAGTAGTCAGCTTAGTGCAACGGCGGACGACGATGTAACGCATGTACAGTCATGATGTAATGTAACCGTGGAGGGCTCTCCCCCCTTTCTTCTTTAATATATGATACGCACACTCGTGCGTATTCGAGAAAAAAGAGCAGATAAGGGATGGAAGAGTCATATCCTCTGGTTGGCCAGGCCAATGCGGCGGCGGCAGCAGCAACCTCGGCATCGGCCTAGGCCTTCTTCTTGACGATTTTCGTCGTCAGCAATTGAGTCGATGTAGAGGAAGTAGTGGAAGCAGAGACGGACGAAGACGGGGACGGATTGGGAGCAGTTGTGTCGAGACGCTCCCCAAAAACCTTATTGCCGTTCTCCCGGGCAGGATCTCGAACGAGAGGGTTCCGGAGGTACCTGCTCTTCGGACCAACCGTGCACGCGGTCGTCGGGATGAGATCATCGGAAGCAGCACACAGGGAGGAACAATAGATGACGAGTAAGGTTGTGCGAGAGGGAGTGAGTGAACTGAGTTAGGGTTCACTCCACTGGCCAACGCCTTCTTATATAGACCATCGGAGTGAGTGAACTGAGTTAGGCCATCGAGAGGGAGTGAGTGAACTGAGTAAGCAACTCGCTAATTAATCCAAGACTAATTAATCATTTCTGACCGGCAAAAATAAGTCTCAGCTCGGCTCATTCCCGCAATCCGCGGCGGCGCGCCTGCGTGGCGTTGTGAGGCGAAGCAGGCGTCGGAGGAGCGCGCTTGTACAACTCCTATTTCCAAACTTTCAATAGAAAGTGGTAGAGCAGCCGTTATAAAAGGTCTCACTCTTCTTACTGTAACAATATGGTTCCCACCACTTACCGTGCACATTCATGGGTCCTAAAAATTAACCAAGGATTATTGTTTTATATGGACCTGAGCCCACCCATAATCATCACCATGCAGAGGCAGTTGGCCTTAACAGTCTGTCCAGCCAAGAGTATATGTCTAAAAAAAATTCCAGTTATTAAATTTTTTGGAGTAGGCGTCGGCGCATTGCACATTCGTCATCTTGATACCGTGCCATTCACTGTTTTACCTGCATCCACAGCAGGTAAGCTTACTCCCCCATAAAGATGAGGTTGATCTTGCTTTGTTAATTGCGCCTTCCACGGTTCCTGTAGTATGGCGGGTGCAGCCGTCGTCACAAACGTGATTTCGGCAGTGTTAAGAAAGATAGAAAGAAAGAATGTCGTCGACGGAATAACACCAGCTAGCAACCAAAGACCATCCGAATCTTTAGTAGCTTGGCGCTGCAGTAAAGTGAAAATTTCCGACCAAACAGTCCCATCATTCGACGACCACGCAGAGGAAAAGAAAACAAGGAAAACGAGCAGATGGATAAGCCTGGATCGACAGCTACATCATATGCAGCACGCGACAGCCGGCAAGCTCATCACGGTCTGCCGCCGCCCGTGCCCTACGCACGCCGTGGACGGTTAACCGTTGGCTACGTCAAGATAGTACGCGAGGGAGCTCGCCGGTCGCCGTCCCAGACCGGATCGATTATTATGGAGGCCAACAACCAGGAGCACGTTAACCATGAATCCACTTAGCTAGGACTCGCGCGCGCACGGCGGTGAGCATTGTTAACGGCGCTTTACGAGCTGGCGATCAACACCCAGACGCTGTTATCAAATCATTTTTGTTGCCGTCTTGTCTCTTGATCCGCGCGCCTGTGTCGTCCTCGCTTCGCCCTCGACGCTGCTCGGTTGTACGGCGAGACCGAACGGGGTTTCGCGTCTACCTAACGCCTCCAACCGGAGAGGAGAGCACATTGGGGCCGAGGGCTTCTTCAAGGATGACCCATAAATTTGCTTCAGTATCCGTCTGCGGACATGGATATCGGAGCGAGCCATCCAGCCCTACCCCCGCTCTCGGTGCCGCTGCGCCGCACCGGAGCGTCCCCAGCCTTCCTCCTCCGGTCCCCTCGCCATGACTCGCCTCTCCACGACGCTAGGGCAAAGCCCGAGCGGCTCGACGGTGGCGGCCTTCTTCTCGCGCGTTAGATCTCAAGATCGCCGGGGCGACGGTTCCGATCTTGATCCCATCGGCGGTGATGGCGGATAACGACGGCTGGAGTGTGGCAGCGGGTCTGCAACCACAGCGGCCACGGCAACTGCTCAACCTCCGGTTAGGCTTTGGATCACGGCGGCGCTCCTGGTCTTGATCTGCATCACGTAGGCGCCCGGGGCGGCGATCCTGGGCTTGGCGGTGGTGGTCATCTCCTCCGTCGGAGGTGGTCGGCCTGAGACTGGGTTGTCGGATCTCGAGATCTGTCATCTAGTCCCGGCAGCGAGTCGGAGAGACATAGTTGCCGGTGAAAACTAAGCCGTGACGGGCGATGGCGGCGTTCATCTGGTCTTCCAGATCGGACCATGGCGGCACTGCAGTGTCGTTTCTCTCTTTGGAGCATCGTTTGTGGGGCGACGATGAAAGACAGAGGCAGGAGGTGGCGCGGTGTTACATCTTCCGCATTGACGAGCGCCGGGTCTCGGCGGCGTGGCGCAGTGGAGTCTCAACATTCGATGCATGTAGATGGACTCGCGCAAGAGGTTGGCGCTATCTGGTGACATGGCGGTGTTGACGGCAGGCCTCACAAGGTCGATGCGTCAGTACCTCTTCTGAAGATGGATCGGTGGAAGACGGTGGCGACGACCTATCAGAGTGCGTCGAACTGAGGTGTGCACCAGACCTGGTATGCGGCTTAGTTGGAGCCTCCGACTTTAGATGTTAAACTTAGGTGAGACGTCTGGGTATTCGGCTCAGATTATGTGGAGCCTCTGGCTTTAGATGGGGAGAATGGGAGTGTGGTTAGTTGCGCTCTCCTCCTTTTTGCTCTTATAGGCCGGTGAAAGGCCAAAAGTCCCCCTTTACTGTGTCGATAAAAATGTCACCCCCACCAAAGATGCCGTTAAGCATATGGGGGGAAACAAAATCTTGATGATATCCCTGAGAAAACGGGCACGATCTCCACCTCAATGGGACATGTCAGTAAAAAAGGCTGCCACGGGCCGCGATTTGGGGGAAGCAGTAATTGCTCAACCTGTCGTGGGGTGAGCCGTTTCGATGAAGTTGTCAGACTAAGTGGGACTATTCGCACCGAGATGGTTGGCTTTCGAGGCTAAGTTATCCGATCTCTTCGGGCAGGTCACGAGCTCGGGTGAAACTCGGTTGGCATCGCTCGTTTTAAAAGGAGTGGTCTGAGAATTACAAGAAGGAACTCGTCTGTCGAGCCAAGGACTCCGGATTTGAGGTTGTTATCGTCAGGAAGGTCGTCCTGGGCGTAGAAGACCAGTTCGGGGGCTACTGACGCTAACCTGGATTGGGGTGTGGTGCTAACCTAGCCGGCCCATGATCCTCGTGTTGGGCCAACAGGCCCTCATTCGTGGTCAAGATGGACTCCGGAGGCCGTATGCAGGAGGCGTGATCAATACTACCTCAACTGAAGACTTGACGTATACTCCAAGATCTTTCCTGCTGCCTTGCTCCTAGATACCAACCTTGTAACCCTAAATACCCTCCCTCACGTGTATACAAGCCATAGGGTTTAGCTCATAGAGGGGACATCAATGCAAACATCATTCACCTAGCCCTAGAGTTAGACCGCATATTACGATCTCATGGTAGATCAACTTTGTACTTGATACATCTTCACCAATATAAAAAAGAGTAGGACGTAGGGTTTTACCTCCATCAAGAGGGCCCGCGTCGGATTACGGGTTCCGGCAAACCCTTGAGGTTCGAACACTGGGGTGCGCACGAAGATCTCTCTCTCCCTAGCTCGCTCTCGCAACGATCTCAAGGCCTAGCTCGCCGAACCCAAGGAACAAGAGACACAAGAGTTTATACTGGTTCGGGCCACCATTGTGGTGTAATACCCTACTCCAGTGTGGTGTGGTGGATTGCCTCGTGGGCTGAGGATGAACAAGTACAAGGGATGAACAGCCTCCTGAGGAGAGGTGTTCTTGGGCTCGGTGAGCTTGTGTGTGTGAGGATGCTTCGAATGATCCCCTTGACCACGGTGGTGGCTAGTCCTATTTATAGAGGCCCTGGTCCTCTCCCCAAATGTTAGGCAGGAAGGGATCCCACAACGGCAAATTTTGAAGGGAGACAACTAGTACAAGCTATCCTGACAAAAGGTGGTGACACCTCCGTGGGCTCCGCGGTGACCTCCGTCCCGCCGTCCTGCTGGTCTTGGTCTCGTTGCACCGATATGGAAACATTTGCCTGACACCTCGAGACTCCTCGCCTTCGCTTGCCCCTTGAACACCAAAGAGGCAACTGGTACTCTGCGCCTGCTGGCGCCCGCCTGTCCTTGGTCGTCATGGCTCACGTCACGCGGACCTCACGAGGTTCCCCTTGCATAGATATCTCCGCTCCTCGGGAGCCAGCCTAGCGAGGTTGTCCCTGAGGAGGTCTTGCGTCGTCCACCTCGCGAGGCTCGGCCCATCACGAGGGTCTTGAGTGGTTGCTGATGAAGATGGGCTGTACCAAGCCGTATGTGGAGCCACGCCCTGGGCCGCAGGCAGGCAAGTCTGGGTACTCCCGTTCCCAGGACATCGATAGTGGCCCCCGGGCCCAAGGCGCGCTCAGACTTGGCTTCAAGGCAAAGCCAAAGGGCAAGTGCGGAGTGCTGCGGGCCCAACCCGCCTGCGGCCTTGATTGACGCGTGGCGACTAACGGGACGTGGGCGTCTCCACTTCCCTGCGTAGCCTTGATTTCCGCCTGGCTAGGCGGCCACCGTTATCTACACGACTCCGCCTCCATTACAGGCAACGCGCTTCATAGCTCCTTCGACTTCCGGAAAATAGCGGATCCCTTCCCGCAGTCCGACCTGGCACCAACTCTCCCCGCTGCCATGGCGCCCAACCGGAAGTAGAAGGGGAAGAAAGAGTCCCGTACCTCGGCCCCCACGCCGCCGGTCTTCGAGTCCGCCATTGAGCGGTCGGTGGTGCTCAACCAAGAGGCGATGGGCAAGGTACGCCCGGCGCTTGCCGCCGATTCCAATTAGTGGAGGGCGACGGTGGCTTGGCCTGCTTCCCGCGCCGAAATTGACAGGACGGCCACCGAGGTCCCCATCCATCTTCACGCCCTCTGGGCAGGCTTGATTCCTCCCTTCTCCGATTTCTTCAACGCGGTGCTCTCGCATTACCAGATCAATGCGTTGCACCTCGATCCCCAATCCATCATCCTCCTTGTTGTCTACACCTTCGTCTGCGAAGCCATGGTGGGCATTGCCCCTTCCGTGGCCTTGCTTCACCACTTCTTCTCGCTGCACCGATGATGCTCTCCAAGCCAGATGTGTATCCTTCAGCCGCCGCGGGCGATTTAATCGCTCAGGATCGACTTCGAGCTCTCGCCGATCGTCGAAGGCATTAGGAAGCGGTGGGTGTTCATGGATGTGGGTGTGCGTAGCCCTCTGCTGCTGCTATCGTGGTAACGATTCCGACAATAAGAGAGGGTTAGGATAAAGGAGCATGATCTATCGAGATGCATATGGGTGACACAGTGGTTTTAGCGAGTTCGGGCCTCTCACGGTGGAGATAACAACCCTACGTCTCGTGCTCCAGAGATGCTTTGTTTTATCTTAGCATGTATCCGGAGATTACAATGAGAGGAGAACGGATCCCCGTAGTCCTGAGACTAATGGTGAAAAAGAGAGAGAGATGGAAGAAAAAAGCCCCCTAGTCTAGTGGTGGGGGTGGATTATATAGAGTGCGCCACCCCCTCACCCCCTATGTTACAAAGTGGGGCATGAATGCCATAATGCCAGCCCACTATCAAGCCCTCACTATGAGAATGATGTCAACTGCTTTGCTGCCTGCTGGTCTTTGTATATCCGAGTGAGTCGTACGGTCGAGTGGTGAACTGTCATCTGAGTGGACGGTATGCTGCTTGGTCGAGTGGATAGTATGCTGCTTGTCCGAGTGGATAGTATGTCTGTATGAAATTTACCTAGACCCACATGTTGGGTGGATCCCATGCTTCATAATTTTTCAACCCTTCATGGGCCTACCTGTTATGTGTATCCCCAACATTAGCCCCCAAACCGATTGCGATTTTTGCATAACGAGTTTGTGCAAGACACAATTTGGTCCGAGTGATTACATAAATACTCGGTACATGTCGTCGTGCTTTCAGACAACCAAAGGTTTGAACAAAATCTCAATGGATTCTAGCACCGCGCTTCCCGACTGATCGGGGTAAGTGCCTGTGAGGAGCAACTTGGTGACATTCGTTCATCTCTCGGAAGAGGTTAACTCGTGATATGAGTATGGGTGTGTCATTAAATCTATGCAACAAGATCAACACATGGACTACTCTCTCAAAGAAATGCGATTCTTATCCTGGAGGAACGTCAATACGAGTCGGTTTTAGATCCACACTTGTGAGTTTCACGCTTTGAGTCCTAGAAGAAGGCTCAAAATAGGTCCACGGAGGAGCGTTAAACTCACCTTATAGGAATTTTTTTGGTAGTCGACGGGATTCTTAGAACTTGTTTGTTTATTGTTCGTGACTCAGACTGGTCAGACCGTACCGAGTGGAGATTACTCCAGTGGGGGCACGCTGAGTGCACCCACTGGGTGTAGTCCCCGAGACCGCTGTAGACGCGGGCAGTCAGCGGGGGTCTGAGAGAGAGAATCTTCTTAGCTGGTACTGATAGAACTTGTTCCTCTCCAACTCAGAGGTCGAGTAGTACTTGAGTATCTGGTACTGGTCTAGCTTGCCCTTCCTCGAATCGGAAGTCGAGTAGCACTTGAGTGATCCGGAGATGGTCTTGCATCGAGCAAAATGTTTCTTTCTGAGTTATCTTCCAGTGGGGGCATGCTGAGTGCACCCACTGGGTGTAGTCTCCGAGCCTCTATTGGACAAGATGAGTCGGGCAGAGGGTTTAAGTCTCTTGGTAAACCTCCGCGCAGTCGACACGGTAAATATCTTTTAGTCTGGAATTGAGTCAATCGGAAGCATCTTCAGGCGCTTGACATGGTAAATAAGCTCGGCCTGGAACTGAGTCAGTCGGACTGATCTTTATGCACTCGGCATGGAATAAATTCAACCTAGAACTCGGTAAAGCAGGTGAATCTTCGTGCTCTCGGCACGGTGAATGAATTCGGCTTTGAAACTGCCGACTGTAGAAAAAAGCTGGACACTCCAGGGAGTAATCGTTCTAGTAGTACTTCTTATATTGAGCGTTAGATTTTGCGTGAAAGGGGTATTTGTAAGAGTACATTGTATCCGTAGAGGAGCTTCGTTTTCACCCCTTTGCATGAAAGGGGTATTTGTCCGAGTGGACGTGCTTCCCGACTGATCGGGGTATGTTGACTGCAAGGAAAAACTTGGTGGCACTCGTATGTCTCCCGGAAGAGATAGACTAGTGGTCTGACGTGGACATGCCATGAAACCGAGTGGCGAGGCTAGTGTGTGGGCTGACTCTCCTGAGAGAGGCCACTCATTATCCCGGGGAACACCAGCACATGCCATCTCTGAGTCCAAGTTTGCGAAACTGACGCCTTGGAGCCTAGAATAAGGGCCAAGTGTATCCGTAGAGGAGCGTCGTTTTCACCCTTTTTCAGTCATGAAGATGACTCTAGGTAATGATTTGGGGCGATCGTCCGAGTGGACGGTGCGACCCTTATAGATCTTTGGCAGACCGAGCATGTGTGGTCAGAAAAAATATTACTGATGTGATCAACAGGTTGATCAAATGGGCGTAACCCCTGAGGACGGCATGGCTCATGGCTGTGCGTAGCCCCCGAGTGATGCTCGAAAGAGGTAAGCTTGCTACAGAGTGGGATATGAGGTTTGATCATATGAGTAACTTAGTTGTTCCCGTGTTGGGGGTATATAGGTAAAGACAGGTCCAACTGATGGTGATGCGCAAGGCGGCCGAGGGGCGACGATGTGTACAACCGAGTGACGACGCACGGGGCGGCCGAGTGGTGAAGACGTGCTCAACTGAGTGGCGACGCGCGGAGTGGACGAGTGGTGAAGACGTGCCCAACCGAGCGGCGACGCGCGGGGCGACCGGGGCATGAGGTGCGAGGTGGCCGAATGATGAAGACGTGCACAACTGAGTGGCAATGCGCAAGGCGGCTGAGTGGTGAAGACGTGCACAACCGAGAGGCGACGCACGGAGCGGTCGAGTGGTGAAGACGTGCACAACCGAGTGGCGTTGTGCGGCACGGACGAGTGAGGATGCGCGAGGTGGCCGAGTGAGGATGCGCGAGGTGGCCGAGTGAAGGACTACGTGTCCAGCCAAGTGGTGATGCGTGGGGTGGTCGATTAACAGATTGCGTGTCCAGCCAAGTGGCTGAAATGGTCTTCGAAGGAGTTAGCCAGATGCTTTCAAAGCTAATGTAGCGACGAGGTCGGTGTAGTGTGGTTGCGACACAACAAGACCGGTGCGACAACTGAGTCTGAGTAAGAATGAAGATGGCGTGCAGAGCATCTGGGTGATTATAAAACTTGTCAAACTGGTGGATCGAATGCACTTGCTGAAGTGAAGGATCTGACTGGTGATGAAGTACTCGACTACTCAGGAGAGTGTCATTCCAAATGAGATGCATCCCTCGAGTGCGGCGTAGCCCCCGAGCGTACTACATGCTTCGACAACGGACATGTCGGAATACGAGAAATATAGTTTTGAATGTATGATTTGTGATTCATCGAGTCGGACTCGGGTAAAGATGAGGAGAAGCTTCCGAGTGATGCTCGAAAGAGGAAAACTCGCAAAAGAGTGAAGTGTGAAGTTTAATTATACAAGGGACTTATCTGTCTCATGCCTGACGAGGACTATATCATGGACACGATGAAGAGGATTCCACAGAGGGGTTGGCCAGATGTGTTTGAAGTCAACAGAGCGACAAGGTCGGTGTTGTGGTGCGTTAGGACCAGTACGGTGACCGAGTCCGAGCAGCGATGAAGCTGGCGCATAGGGCTGTCGAGTGATTGCGTAACTTGTGTAAAAAATGGCACAAGCCGACGAAATAATTTCTCGAGGAAATTTGATGTGTGCTGAAATGATTTGTGTGAATAACACCCATAGACACCCGCTGCGAGTGCAAGGGGCTTGCTGGTTAACCAGCAAGAGTCTGAAAGAGCGAAGGATCTGTTCGAACTTGTCGAAGCGACGGATCCGACTGAACTCATCAGAATACTGGCTTAAATAAAACGGAAGTGTAGTGTTTCGACTGAGTTGCAGCCCCGGAGGACCGGTGCAAACTCGAAATGAAGAACGACACATGGTGTTCGCTAATGATGTATGCGAAAAAATGGAAGTTGGACTCGGGAGTCATGTCAGGACCGGATTTTTGGGATATTATTTTCCAGAAAATGGCCCTTGTGCTCACCAGCCCCAGGATTACTGTTAGCTGATGAGGCACCAACTTGTTACAGAAATTCCAAGCAAAATACAAATCATGAAGTACAAGACCATTCTGGCCTATGAGTACAACAAATGGTTTCTAGCGGTTGATGGCGGAAGCGGTTTGTGGAACATCAGCGTCTATGGGACTCCATTTCCCACAGGAACAGCTGACCTGGATAACTCCTATCTTCGCGAGGCTGCTATCACCATTGCTTAGGTTCCGGGGCTGTCATCGCAACGCTCCTCTCCAAGCAAGCAATCTGGCCAAGACAATAGCCAGGGACAAGCCAGTGAGTACTTTGAATGTACTCGCAAACATTATGAACACGGGTATAATATAACAAATGATAATCATGCTCTGAAATATTTTGTGATCACAACGTCAGTCACGAAATAAAAAAATCCATGATGCACGCAAGCAGGTTGTTCATATAAAACATGAATATTCAAATCAGAGAATAAAAATAGAATGCACCGATCGGGTGTCTGAAGCGACGCCTCGAAAGGATAATAATATAAAGCATGCCTCAGTCGGGCGTCTGTGCGACACCACATAAAGGGCTTATAGGTGAAATAAGCAACAAACATGCCATAATTGGGCGTCTATGCGACACCACATAAAGGGCTTATAAGGTAAACAAATAACAAGCATGCCACAGTCGGGCGTCTGAGCGACACCACATAAAGGGCTTGTAAAGTAAACAAATAACAAGCATGCCACAGTCGGGCATCTGAGCGACGCCACATAAAGGGCTTATAAAGAAAATTAATCATAGTGAATATCCAGGAGGTAGAACCGTCCCAGGGATACTCAATATTTCAAGTAATAAAAGGGTTAGTCCAATATCCATAATCATCATAAGTCACAAGCCATGATCCATGTTCTGTTTTAGTAGTTTCTCCTCCGGAGACCGACACTAAGACCGACACTTGACCCATCCCAGACTGTAGTCCTTATCCATGGACACGGCTATTCGAATAGATTTATCCTCTGCAGAGGGTGTACTCTTTACCCCCAAGTAACGGATTCCTTTAGCCCATCGACTAATTTCGCTTCACGGTCTTTTAGTTGAGAACACACCTGATCAAGACACACCTGCTTAACTTACCGTGTCCGGAATCACACACGACACTGCTACAAAACTCTAAGTGGGAGGCTACAACCTCGCAGTAGCATGGGATCAAATTTATATCGCAGGCCTAAGGGTGCCCCCTCTCGTCCCAACCGAAACACCCATGCCCCGGACCAGGTGGCATGCCTACGGATGCAGCCAGATCTTCCACCATGGCCTCTCTCAGCGGTGTGTGCTAGGAAGGGGTTGACAACTTATCGAACTGCGTACCCTACCTATGGCAGGGACACGTGGTAGTACGAAACAAGTATGGGGGTTACCGGAACAAGACTCGATCTATGGTCGACTCAGGAGGCTTAAGTATTCCATGCATGGTTAGCATAACAATTGATACTTCTACCAACAGACAGAATCACCACTCGACATACCTCACCATGCCGTACCGGACACAACCGTCTTGACGGAGGACTGGGGACAAGCCCGTGTCTACCCAAGACAGAGGCTTTCCCGGATTCCTTCCGGTATGCATGAAAGGCATTTGATGGTGACTACTATCACAAACATATCCAGCTCCAATAGCATGAAATCATCAATATGCACTCTTGAGTAGGAACATATTATCACATAAAATAAAGGATACTCCGTGTCGAGGTGGTGTCGTAATCGTGTCAAATAACACACACAGTATTATGCCAGGGTTCAAAAATGCTTGCCTTCAAGTTGTGTAGAGGCAAGGTGCATCCTAAAACTTTTGAAAGTTTTCTTCTTCTCCAAAAATCCTATTTTGAAAATATTCAAATTAAAACATAGTTTCAAAATAGTACAAAAAAGTTGTCTGAATTTTTTTGAAATAAATCTGAAAATAAACTAGACAATATTTTAGAGAGGTAGGAAAAAGAATCAACTCATTTGGAGTTATATTTAAAGAGTTATAGCCAGTCAAAGTTTAGTCAACTTTCCGTTTTTTTTAATAAAACTGAAAAACAAACATTTCGAAAAGAGTACACGTCGAAGGCGTACTTTGGGAATACGCCTCCATTTACGCCAGCGTGGACCGGCGCTGGTCATCGACAAGGTCCAGGGGCCCACCGTCGTTTGACCGCCGCCCCCGCTTCCTTCCTCCCGCCGAAGCGGAGGCGGACCTCCGCGATCGCCGCCGACGAATGGCGGTTTCACGGGATCCAAGGGCAGGGATGGATCCGCCAGCTGGGGTGGTCCTCCGATGGTTGTTGGGTCGGCGGGGTGAAGGGAGTCGCCGCGCGAAGCTCCATGGCGGAGGTAGCTTCGGGAGGAATTAGGGCTCGGGCCATGGTGGTTCCCACCGTGTTTGAAAGGCTGGGCAGCTCCGCAAGGTTGAGGGGAGGAGGATGGTGGTGCCGAGAGGTGGGAGAGGGCCTGCTCGCGATTTAATCGGACCGGGCGGGCGGCGGCCGAACCGCCGGCGCCGAGGAAGACGGCTTCAACCGATGATGGCTGGCTGTGGGGGTGCTATGGGGGTGGCGGAGGTCGCCGAGTGCCCGGATGAGCTCGGGGCCTCCTTTTATAGCGCAACGAGGTTGGTTCCATGGCGGTGGATAAGGACGCCGCGAACCGCCCAGAAGCTAGCAGTGGCAACGTGGAGCTGGCCGCGCGATCTCGATGAGCTCCCTCATCGCTCAAGAGGGTGAGTGGCGGCGGTATGGTTTCGGGCGGAGCTGCACGGCAGATGGCTCTGCTACAGCCGCCGGCGGCTAGCGGTGGCGGGCTGTGGAGCGCCAGGGGGTCCAGGCGGCTCTGCGGTGGGGGGGAGTCGGGGCGCGACGGCTGGGAGAGGGGAGGGGCCAGAACGGGCGCGGGGGAGGCGGCAGCGGGACACGGTGACTCGGGTGTCCGCACGTGCAAAACGCGCGCTCTGGCCGCGCCCAGAGCGTGCATGCCAAGTGTTCGACGAAATGCCCAGGCAAGCTAGGTGGCTTGGGTGGGGCTGGGGATTAGCAGGTCTAGGTTAGAGGCATTTAGGAGCTTAGTGGACATGCCAGTATGTCCAGAGGGGCAAGATCACAGTGCAAAACTAAGATCATGCCAAAAATGTCCATGCACTCAAGGTGTTTGACAGAATGCCAAGAGCATCTAGGAAACTCTTGGAGAGGCCAAAATCTCCAGATCAGGGTCTCTTTAGATACAGTGAGGATGGCAAGGTTAGTTGGCCAAATCTAGAAACTTGTTAGTGTAAGTTTTGCAAAACTCCAGCCTCGGATGTATGAAAAGGGCATAATATCATGTACCAAAATGCTCCAATGAGTCCAACCTCCTGGACTTAAGGGTTTGGTAAGGTGTAGTACAAGCAGGAGAAAGCTCGTGGTCACTAGAGCAAAAATAATTAGGGATGCAGTAGAAAACACCGAACTGGGCCAGAATGAAAATGAGGTTGATTCACTCAAATTTTTCGAAGGACATAACTGGGTTTTTGCATAAAGTTGAATAATATACTCCTATTAACATCCCCAAATTTTGGTGGAATTTTTAAAAGAATTTGTCAAAGGGTTGCAGTGCAAATGGGACCCTAAACCTTATGCAAAAATCATTTTTAGAGAAATAGAGCTTAGGAAAAAAATAATTATATAAATAATTCTACTGATAAAAGAATTGTCTTATTTGAGAGGGTAAACAAGTCCAATAATAATTGAAAGTTTTTACTTGGGGTGAAAACTCCACAACTTAGAAGAAAAGAGAGGTTCGGAGATCAAAAATAAATCCAGAAAAATAATAATTTCCAGGCAAAATTTTAATAAACAAAACATGGTTAAATTTTTGGGGTATTACAAGTCACATAACCAATACTAAGCAAGTATGCAAAATAAGCAGCCGAGCATAGAGGTACACTCGGTGGCGTGGCCTCCGAGTGAACGTAATGCGTGAATTACGGGATACTCAAACACGGGGAAATAATAGAATGTAGTGCTAGAATGACTTAGCTGTTTGAAGGCGCACGAGTGGCCGAGTAGTGATGAGGCGACCAACCGAGTGGCGATGCGCGGGGCGGCAAAGTGGTGATGAGGTGACCAACCGAATGGCAACGCGTGGGGCGGCCGAGTGGTGATGAGGTGACCAACCGAGTGGCGACGCGCGAGGCGGCCGAATGGTTATGAGGTAACCAACCTATGGCGATGCGCGCGGCGGCCGAGTGGTTATGAGGTGACCAACCTATGTCGACGCGCGGGGCGGCCGAGTGGTGATGAGGTGACCAACCGATTGGCGACGCGCGAGGCGGCCGAATGGTTATGAGGTGACCAACCAAGTGGCGACGCGCGGGGCGACCGAGTGGTTATGAGGTGACCAACCAAAGGCGACGCGCGGGGCGGCCGAGTGGTTATGAGGTGACCAACCAAAGGCGACGCGCGGGGCGGCCGAGTGGTTATGAGGTGACCAACCTAATGGCGACGCGCTGGGCGGTCGAGTGGTGATGAGGTGACCAACCGATGGTGACGCGCGGGCGGTCGAGTGGTTATGAGGTGACCAACCGATGGCGATGCGCGGGGTGGCCGAGCGGTGATGAGGCGACTAACCAAGTGGCGACGCGTGGGGCGATCGAGTGGTGATGACGTGACCAATCGATGGCGACGCGCAGGGCGGCCGAGCGGTTATGAGGTGACCAACCGATGGCGTCGCGCGGGACGACCGAGTGGTGATGAGGTGACCTACCGATGACAACG
The DNA here is from genome assembly GCA_021605205.1 of Aegilops longissima. Taxonomy (NCBI): domain Eukaryota; kingdom Viridiplantae; phylum Streptophyta; class Magnoliopsida; order Poales; family Poaceae; genus Aegilops; species Aegilops longissima. The sequence continues at coordinate 388,272,872 of CM038678.1, read as the reverse complement.
CACGGGGCGGCCGAGTGGTTATGAGGTGACCAACTAATGGCGACGCGTGTGGCGGCCGAGTGATGATGAGGTGACCAACCAAGTGGCGACGCGCTGGGCGGCCGAGTGGTGATGAGGTGACCAACCGATGGCAACGCGCGGGGCGGCCGAGTGGTTAAGAGGTGACCAACCGACAGCGACGCACCGGGCGGCCGAGTGGTGATGAGGTGACCAACCGATGGCGACGCGAGGGGCGGCCGAGTGGTTATGATATGACCAACCGAGTGGCGACGCGCGGAGCGGCCGAATGGTTATGAGGTGGCGACGCGCGGGGCGGCTGAGTGGTTATGAGGTGAAAACCCTATGGCGACCCGTGGGGCAGCCGAGTGGTTATGAGGTGACCAACCAAGTGGCGACGCGCGGGGCGACCGACTGGTTATGAGGTGACCAACCTATGGCGACGCATGGGGTGGCCGAGTGGTTATGAGGTGACCAACCTTTGGCGACGTGCGGGGCGGCCGAGTTGTTATGAGGTGACCAACCTATGGCGACACGCCGGGCTGCCGAGGTTATGAGGTGACCAACCTAATGGCGACGCGCTGGGCGGCCGAGTGGTGATGAGGTGACCAACAGATGGCGACGCGTGGGGCGGCCGAGTGGTGATGAGGTGACCAACCGAGTGGCGACGCGCGAGACGGCCGAATGGTTATGAGGTGACCAACCTATGGCGATGCGCGGGGCGGCCGAGTGGTTATGAGGTGACCAACCTATGGCGACGCGTGGGGCGGCCGAGTGGTGATGAGGTGACCAACCAAGTGGCGACGCGCGAGGCAATCGAATGGTTATGAGGTGACCAATCAAGTGGCGACGCGCGGGGCGGCCGAGTAGTTATGAGGTGACCAACCTATGGCGACGCGCGGGGCGGCCGAGTGGTTATGTGGTGACCAACCTAATGGTGACGCGCTCGGCGACCGAGCGGTGATGAGGTGACCAACCGATGGCGACGCGCGGGCGGCCGAGTGGTTATGAGGTGACCAACCGATGGCGACGCGCGGGGCGGCCGAGCGGTGATGAGGTGACTAACCAAGTGGCGACGCGCGAGGCGACCGAGCGGTGATGAGGTGACCAATCGATGGCGACGCGCGGGGCGGCCGAGCGGTTATGAGGTGACCAAACGATGGCGACGCGCGGGACGACTGAGTGGTGATGAGGTGACGAACCGATGGCAACGCGCAGGGCGGCCGAGTGATTATGAGGTGACCAACTGATGGCGACGCGCGGGGCGGCCGAGTGATGATGAGGTGACCAACCAAGTGGCGACGCGCTGGGCGGCCGAGTGGTGGTGAGGTGACCAACCGATGGCGACGCGCGGGGCGGCCGAGTGGTTACGAGGTGACCAACCGACGGCGACACGCCGGGCGGCTGAGTGGTGATGAGGCGACCAACCGATGGCGAGGCGCGGGGCGGCCGAGTGGTTATGAGGTGACCAACCGAGTGGCGACGCGCGGAGCGGCTGAATGGTTATGAGGTGACCAACCAAGTGGCGACACGCAGGGCGGCCGAGTTGTTAAGGTGACCAACCTATGGCAACCAGTGGTGCGGCCGGGTGGTTATGAGGTGACCAACCAAGTGGCGGCGCGCGGGGCGGCCGAGTGGTTATGAGGTGACCAACCTATGGCGACACATTGGGTGGCCGAGTGGTTATGAGGTGACCAACCTATGGCAACGCGCGGGGCGGCCGAGTGGTTATGAGGTGACCAACCTATGGCGACACGCGGCGCTGCTGAGTGGTTATGAGGTGACCAACCTAATGGCGACGCGCTGGGCGGCCGAGTGGTGATGAGGTGACCAAACGATTGCGACGCGCGGGGCGGCCGAGTGGTTATGAGGTGACCAACCGATGGCGACGCGCGGGGCGGCTGAGTGGAGATGAGGTGACCAACCAAGTGGCGACGCGCTGGGCGGCCGAGTGGTGATGAGGTGACCAACCGATGGCGACGCGCGGGGCGGCCGAGTGGTTATTAGGTGATCAACCGATGGCGACGCGCGGGGCGGCCGAGTGGTGATGAGGTGACCAACCGATGGCGACTCGCGGGGCGGCCGTGTGGTGATGACGTGACCAACCAAGTGGCGACGCGCTGGGCGGCCGAGTGATGATGAGGTGACCAACCGATGGCATCGCGCGGGGAGGCCGAGTGGTTATGAGGTGATCAACCGATGGTGACGCGCGGGGCGGACGAGTGGTGATGAGGTGACAAACCGATGGCGACGCGCGGGGCGGCCGAGTGGTGATGAGGTTACCAACCGATGGCGACGCGCGGGGCGGCCGAGTGGTGATGAGGTGACCAACCGATGTGACGCGCGGGGCGGACGAGTGGTGATGAGGTGACCAACCGATGGCGATGCGCGGGGCGGCCGAGTGGTTACGAGGTGACCAATCGATGGCGACGCGCGGGGCGTTCGAGTGAAGTAGACGTGTCCCGCACGGAGTGGCGACGCGCGGGGCATTCCAGTGAAGTAGACATGTCCCGCGGAGTGACGATGCGCGGGGCCTCCGAGTGAAATAGATGCGTCCCGTGGAGTGACGATGAGCGTGGCCTTCGAGTGAAGTAGAGGCGTCCCGTGGAGTGGCGACGCGCAGGGTGTTCGAGTGAAGTAGACGTGTCCCGTGCGGAGTGGCGACGCGCGGGGCGTCCCAGTTAAGTAGACGCGTCCCGCGGAGTGACCAGGCACGGGACCTCCGAGTGAAGTAGGGGCATCCCGCGGAGTGGCGACATACGGGGCGTCCGAGTTGGGGAAGTTGATGATGACGCGAGCAGGTTTGTGACGCGTGGAGGCGCCGAAAGGCCGAGGACGTGCCGGCCGAGTGATGGCGCACGGCGCATCGAAAGTGCTTGTTTGGATTGGGTCCGAGTGAGCTAGTCCCATCCGAGTGTCCATACTGACTAGAGGGAGTTGTTGCCGAGTGGATGATGCAGGAGGGAATGTGCGCCCATGCTCCAGTTGCGTCGGGACTGTATCCGCCGCCGAGGGTGCTGCTGCAGGGTAGTTGTTGCCCAGGGGAGCAGCCGTCGTGTGCGAGCACTGTGTTGGGCCCGTGTCTCCGTCGAGCAGCTGTTTGGAGAGAAGAGCCGCTGCACACGGATGCCGAGTCGAGCGTGCCGAATGCAATTATTTTCCGAGTAAACCTAGTAGGCGATGGACTGGACGCCTTGATGTGAACGGACCGTCGGACGGCGCGGTAGAGCAGCTCGGGATGTTGATCTTGCAGATAGCGCGGTCTTCGATGGCGCACTGGGCGTGGTGCATCACGTCGACGGACTTGGCAGCGCTGGCAGGCATGATGAACCTGACCGTGGCGGCTCCGCCGGACAGATGCGCTGCATGTGGAGGCATGACCAGCTCCTTCCGAGTGAATCCTTTACTCGGACATTAAGGCAAGAAATTAATGATAATCATGTGCGCTTTTGATGATTGGTAACATCAAATGGTATTACTAGCATGCAATTATGGCTGCACCGGACTTCACGCTTCGGTTTTGCATGCCACAATTTAAGCTCCCATTCAGCACTGGCTGCAGTTACGGCATGCATGCATCGGTTGCTGTGTTATGTGCGCAGTTAATGGCATGGAAGCCTAACCGATCCAGTGAACATGCAATAGAGAAATTGAGGAAAATACTACTTCCTCCGTCTAGGTGTGTAAGTCACCTTACGAAAACCAAATAATCCCAAAACACTTAGGTACGGTACATTAACTTCCTCCTCGTTTCTTGTTTTGTGACATATCAACCAATACGAGATGTGGGCCGTGCATGCTTTCAATGACTTGAGACTACCAAACATGACATGCAGTGGTTAGTTCATTGCATGCAATGCTATTAATTAGCAAAAAGACATTAAGTTTTCTCATTTTCCTCTCCACCTTGGTTGCAGTGCACAACGTAAGATGACTTACACACCTAGACGGAGGGAGTAGTACGCATGCATGGATGCTTCAGCGCTGGCCGGAGTTATATACCCAGTTAATGGCACGGGTGCCGAACCGATCCAGTGAGCTTGCAGCTGAGCGGATCGAGGAAAAAAATCTATGCATGCATGTATGCGTATGGATGAGTATTAATTAGAGGAGGAGAGAAAGATTACGACCTGGTACGGACGCCGGAGGAGAGCCCCGCTGCGGTGAAAATAGCCGGTCTGGTCGGAACCCGACGGCAGCCGAGAGGTGGAGTCGAGGTCGACGAGTGGCTGGACGCAGCCCAGGCGCCGGAGACGCGGGCCGACGCTGCCAAGGGCGAGATCGACGCGGGCAATGGTGGCCGTGTTTCACTACTTGGGGGAGCCGGAGCTGTGCACCGGCCGGAGCCGCTTTTCGATGCTTGCGGAGCTGGGCCGAATGCCGGTAGCCGGGTCGACCGCCGGTCGTCGTGCTTCTTCGGTCGAGGAACCAGGCCAAGCGTTAGTGGCTGTGCGTGTGTCAACGCTCGGCGACGACGTTCGTAGATGAGGCTGAAGATGACGACGGGCGGACAGCGGCGCTTCATCGTCCTGGAGCCGATCCACCAATCGGTTCAAAGGAGAACAAACAATCGTTAGATCAATTGTATGAGCTCGTGTGCATACAAGAAGAACAAACAATCGTTAGATCAATTGTTGATTGTAAAGGAGACAAGATGAGATGAGCAACTCCCAAATTATTTCGTATGATGAGGAGTTGTCCTCCTGTAGATAGTGTGATGGCCGGGACTCCAATGTCAATTTGTAGTGATGATTGTTTGATCTCGGGAGATCATCCCAAGAAAGCTTGGGTTTCCTGCCGAAATTAGTCTATTGCCAGCGATTGAAGAAAAAATCATCTGCATCATGGCTCGACGGACGCCATGCCTCACGGTGGGCGCCAACTGTCGTGGTAACGATTCCGACAATAAGAGAGGGGTAGGATAAAGGAGCATGATTTATCGATATGCATATGGGTGACACAGTGGTTTTAGCGAGTTCGGGCCTCTCACGGTGGAGATAACAACCCTAAGTCTCGTGCTCCGGAGAGGCTTTGTTTTATCTTAGTATGTATCCAGAGATTACAATGAGAGGAGAACGGATCCCCGTAGTCCTGAGACTAATGGTGAAAAAGAGAGAGAGTTGGAAGAAAAAAGCCCCCCTAGTCTGGTGGTGGGGGTGGCTTATATAGAGTGCGCCTTCCCCTCACATCATATGTTACAAAGTGGGGCATGAATGCCATAATGCTAGCCTACTATTAAGCCCTCACTATGAGAATGATGTCGACTGCTTTGTCGCCTTCTGGTCTTCGTATATCCGAGTGAGTCGTACGGTCGAGTGGTGAACGGTCATCCGAGTGGATGGTATGCTGCTTGGTCGAGTGGATAGTATGCTGCTTGTCCGAGTGGATAGTATGTCTGTATGAAATTTACCTGGACCCACATGTTATGTTGACCCCATGCTTCATGATATTTCGACCCTTCATGGGCCTACCTGTTATGTGTATCCCCAACAGCTGCTCCCACGGATTCCGGCTGCCCCGAGCTCCGGCTGGGGACACACGAAGCTTGCCGACCGGCGGCTTGCCCATGTCTGGCATAGGCTGTTCAGGTTGAAGGAGCTTGGGATGACGACGCCTATGGTGGTGAAGGAGTACATCCTGTGCCGCATTGCTCCACTTCAGCGCCACTCCCGGCCGATGCGGGCCTTCTCCGGCTACGGGGACTGCATGAGGCTTCAAGTGCCTGCTCTTCCCCTTGAGGCGCGGCGCGCGGTGCTCAAGCTCTTGACGGGCGACCCAATGCCAGCCAACCTGCCGGAGGAGGGCTGCCTTCTGTACTGCTACTCGAACAAGGTGGACTTCGCGAGGCAGATGCCCCCTTTGACGAATGGGGGCTACGCCCAGCTGGCCTTGAAGGGCCTCGCGAGAGCCCTGTCTTCGTGGCTCCCTTGCCTGCCGCCAGCGCGGTGATCTCCCTGGAAGTGGGTGCAGGGGGCGATCGCCACCGAACGCTGGTGGCGCTACTGCCGAGGAACCGACGTCGCCCAGGGTTCCTGAAGCACCGACCCCTGGGACTCGTGAGAGCCATTCTGAGGAAGCGGCCGGGAGAATGACGCAGTCCGGTGCTCCTGAGGCTGAAGCTCCCAGGGCGCTGGCGAGTCGTCGTGAGGCGGAAGCTGAGGAATCCACGCAGCCCGCGACTTCGAGGTCGCCTCCCGAGCCACACCAGCTATGCTCGTGACCGGTGATCGCACCTGTGGCTTCGCCTGCCCGACCGAATCTCTCAAGCGCCCGCAAGAGGAAGGGGTCTCCAAGCTGCAGTTGTGACGCCTTCTGGCCATTGAAGCAGAGGAAGTATATTGCCATAGACTAGTGAGTACCTTATCTTTGTAATTTCCTGAGCGTTGCGTCACCTCGTGACCACAATTATTTAGGGTCCCTTCTGCCATGGCAGCGAAATCTCCCGAGAAGTGACCTCTGCCCGCTTCGGGCCCTCCGCTGAGCCTGAGCGCCTCATGTCGGCCTGCCGCGCGCGACGCGAGGCTCGCCGGTGGGTGGCCTTGCCGGCCTGGCATCTTGACCCTACGCTCTTGTCGTCCCTCCTCCGTGGTCCTGCCTGGGGTGCGGAGAGTGTGCAGAGGGCCCCACCACTGATCCTTGCCCGCGGCTGGGCGACCTCGGTCCTGGCCTCTCCTTAGAGCAACGAGGCTCCACTCAGCCGGGCCTCCGCCGAGGCCTGAAAGGCAGCCGGGAAGGCGCCGGCCTCCAGCCCCCTGCCGGGAGCGGGCGAGCCACTTCAAACTTCTCCAACAACCCCTGGCATGGAGGACGGACCTGGTCGCGTTCAAGCTTGCACGCGAGTGCGACGCCGTCCGCCATGAGCTCTTCCAAGAGGCGATGGGCGCGCTGAGCCGGCTAGGGGAGGAGCTCGTGGATGTTGACGCCCGCCTTGAAACCGAAGGCCTTCTGCTGGCGGACAAATGACATCAACTAAAGGTGGCCATCGACTTCGGGCGTCTCTAGCATGAACGTGCCAAGACGAAGTACGAGGCATCCCTTGCCACCTCGAGCAAGGCCAGCGCCCGAGCCTTGGAGGAGGACAGGCAGGCCGACCATCACCGCGAGGTCGCAGAGAAGCCTGAAGGGGAGCTCTGGGCTTTGAACGCCTCCCTTGAGCAGCAGGTCGAGGCGCGCAGGGCTGCCTTGGCGTCGATGAAGGGGGCGCCTTCCGAAGAGGAGGAGATCTTGAAGCGCGAGGAGGCGCTGATGCTGGAGGCCAAGGAGCGCAGCCTCGATCTTGAACGGCTGGAGATGAGGGAGCGCCAGGTTGCCCAGGCGGAGGATCCCGCCAGCGCGCGCGAGGCCGGAATCCAGGAGGAGGTTGACCGTAGGGTGGTGGAGGCTCGTGAAGATCTTGCCAACAGGCATGAGCTGAAGCTGAAGCTCGTGGAAGCCGAAGCTGAGGGCAGAACCACCGCCCTCAGGTCAAGGCTGGGCGAAGCAGAGCAGCGCGACAAGGCCGCCGGCCCTGATCTCCTTCCAGGCCGAGTAGGCCTCCGCCCGCGCCGAACTGCTCCCGCTCCAGCGGCGGGTTGCTGATGCTGAGGCCATCGTGCAACAGAGCAGGGAGGAAGCGCTCCACCGGTAGACGTTACTGCGCAAGCACACTCCCATGCTCCGGGCCCTCAGGGTGAGGGCCAACCAGGCGCTAGGTGCCATCTGCGACGAACACACCCCTCATCCCCACGCAGAAGACTATGCCAGCCATCTCCGCTTCTTTACTGACATCGTGACGCGCCTGAAGGACCAGGCCAAGAGGGCTCGTGAGCTCGTTGAAGAAAAGAACTGAGGCCTCCTTGGGCGCACATTTTTCCGTGTCTTCAGTCATCTTCAGAACATCGATCCCCATTTCAACTTCGACGACACCGTCGCCCCAGTGCCCGGAGCCATCCAAGACAACCTGGCGTGTTGGGTGGACCATAATGTGGATGCTCTGGTCAGGGCTTTCACTTCCGAGGACAACAGGGTGGTGTTCATGGCGGACGAAGGCGGCGCGGTTGATGACGGTGAAGGCGACGCCAGCGACAGCGCCAACAGCGTGTCTGGGAGTGACTCGGAAGATGCCGCGAGCGACATGTCCGACTGAGCCCTCGCTCCTTTGCTTTGAACCTGCACGCAAAAGCTTGGGCACATCCCCTCAAGGTGTAAGAGCATTTTGCGGAGGGGGAGCCCCTCATGTAGTCAGACTACTGTTTTATTCCTTGAGCCAGAATTGAAACGTGCTTTTGCTGGCCCACAAGCTCTTCCGCAGGCTTGTCGCTATAACTTACCTCAGTCCAGGCAGGCCTCAAACTGGTCTTGTAGTCGCGATGTGCGCTTCTCCCGAGGGGAGCCCCTCACGGGCTCGCGAGGTTTTGGGCTTCTGAGGAGCTTGCTAGTCCGCCTGAGAGGGACTCGCGAGAAGCGGGCGCCAGATCATGGTAGGATGTGCGCGTAGCACACACATATCGCGCTCAGCCCCCGCTCGCGAGGGGCTCGCAAGGGAAGGGGTAGCAGGCGCGGGCTTCGAAGTAAGGCACGAAACCAGAAAACTCGGAAAATCGACATGAATCGAGAAAAGACGCCCCCACACTTGCCAACCAAGATGCGACTTCAAGTTCAAATCCAAAAGGCGGCAAATCGAGCTACAGAAAAAGGGGTTGAAAGCAAATGGTCGCGTCCAGCACCTAGCTAGTCTTCTTGCCTTCCCACTAGCGCGGACCTAAGTTCTTTCACTGGCTGTGAGCATAGTGATTGGGGGACAGTGTCGACGGCCAGCGCGGAGCATGGTGCTTCCACTAGGATGTGGGCGGGAGCCCCCGAGGCCCGAGGGATGCTCTCCGGAGACTCCGAGGCGTGTACAGCCCCACTCATTATTACGTGAGAGTGTCACGGGCGGAGACCTTCACAGGCGTGAGCCTTGCTTCATATCCCCAGTCGAGGGCCCCGCCCTGCGCCACCCTTGACCATCGTTGGGGTGTTCGGAAACCAGGACGGTGCCAAGGGGCAAAGGGGACGCTAGCGGCGCCCTCGGCGACCACGGCCCTCTGTCGGGGGGAGGGCTCGCCGATGCCTCCCCGGCAGAGGACCTACCTCCGGGCGACACCTCGCTCTGTGTGACACAGGGGAGGGCCTAGCTCCTGAACCCTCCTGCGCAGCCCCTAGTGCTACCCCTGGTTCAAGCGGGGCTGCCGCGCTGGGGTCGCCGTCCGCCATTGTGGCCTGGTCCACCTGCGACCCATGGTTAGCGTAAGCCTGCTCCTGAGATATCAATGGTACCCTACGGTTGCCGTTGGCGGGGTCGGCGAGGCTCCTAGGGGGCTCGTGGAAGGCCTCAACTTCCATCATCTCTTCTTCCCAGCCCGGCTCGAGAAGCGAGCATGGGCCATCCTCAGGCGAGTACTCCCGATCCATCATGCGGGGCACATAGGCCTCTGGAGTCGCCGCTCTAGAACCCCCGCCGAGGCGCCCTGCGCCCTGCATCGCCGGGCCCAGCATGTCCCCCCGGTGGCTGTAGGTTGGCGCCCCATTGTGGCCGCGCGGGGCAATGCCCGTACCTGCGCCACCGGGGGAAGCGTATGCACGGCCGGATGTTCGGCACTGTCCGCCATGCTGATGCCGATGAGCCCTCCTGGTGCGCCTGGGAGCACGCGGGTGTGACGAGGCCCACCGCGCGACCAGGCCACAACTTGAGACATAGGTAAGGAGCAGAAAGGCGGCGTACCCCTCGATGCAGCGTCCAACAGCTCAGCAAGGCGTTCCAGCAACGTGTCGCGGCCGCTCTCCGCCAGCCGGCACCACAGCAGCTCCCGCACCACTATGAGCACGGCTCGCATGTTCGCTTGTTCCCGTCGGGTGTGTGGCGCCGTCGCTACCGCATAGCTTGAGGACCTTGCGGCGGCCCGCGCGTTCCGCGAGGTGAGGGTGGAAGGAGTCGGTCCGCGCCGCCCGCGCCCAGCAGCGTCCGGCATTGTGCGGGCTGCCTGGAGAGCGGAGTTGAGGTCTCGTTGGGCGGACAGTGCCATCCTGACGGGCCAAGCAGCCCAGTGATCGGCCTTGGTGCTTGGGTCGCCGGACATCAGAACCACGGTGTGTTGGTGGGTTAACTGACGGAAGAGAGGCATCAGCGCACCCCTACCTGGCGCGCCAAATGTCGGATTATGGGTTCCGGCAAACCCTTGAGGTTCGAACACTGGGGTGCACACGAAGATCTCTCTCTCTCCCTAGCTTGCTCTCACAACGATCTCAAGGCCTAGCTCGCCGAACCCAAGGAACAAGAGACACAAGAGTTTATACAGGTTCGGGCCACCACTGTGGTGTAATACCCTACTCCAGTGTGGTGTGGTGGATTGCCTCGTGGGCTGAGGATGAACAAGTACAAGGGATGGACAGCCTACTGAGGAGAGGTGTCCTTGGGATCGGTGAGCTTGTGTGTGAGTGGATAGTCCGATTGATCCCCCTGACCACGGTGTTGGCTAGTCCTATTTATAGAGGCCCTGGTCCTCTCCCCAAATGTTAGACGGGAAGGGATCCCACAACGGCCAATTTTGAAGGGAGATAACTAGTACAAGCTATCCTGACAAAAGGTGGTCTTCGCCTGCCAAAGGCTCTAGTGGTGACGCCGCCGTGGGCTCCATGGTGACCTCTGTCCCAGCGTCCTGCTGGTGTTGGTCTCGTTGCACTGATATGGAAACCTTTGCCTGATGCCTTAGGACACCTCGCCTGCGCATGCCCCTTTAGCACCAAAGAGGCAACCGGTACTCTACGCCCGCTGGCGCCCGCCTGGCCTTGGTCGTCATGGCTCACATCACGCGGACCTCGCGAGGTTCCCCTTGCATAGATATCTCCACTCCTCGGGAGCCCGCCTAGCGAGGCTGCCCCTGAGGAAGTGTTGCGTCGTCCACCTCATGAGGCTCGGCCCCTCGCGAGGCTCTTGAGTGGTTGCTGATGAAGATGGGCCATACCAGGCCGTTGGTGGAGCCATGCCCTGGGCCGCAGGAAGGCAAGTCTGGCTACCCTCGTTTCCAGGATGCCGACAGCCCAAACCTGGGTAAAACATCATCCCTTTGTTCTTGTTACCATGTGTCCGAGACCCACAGCTCGGGACCCCCTACCCCAAAGTCTGCCGGTTTTGACATCGACATCAGGAAACCATCAGGAGGAACCATTTTTTCTTGTAATAAAGGAGGCACTTGCGTGCATACTGCCATGACCCTGGTGGATCCCTACTACCATCCTCTCCATGTACAGTCATCTCCTTATTCCTCTCGGTTATTGACCATTTTGACAACGTCGGAGGGCGGCGCCGCGGTGAGCGAACCAAGGTGGAGGACGACGGTGATGCCTTAGACGGGAACGAATAGGAGTCCGGGAAGATGCGCCAAAGTTTTAGGGTGCGATGTGGCATTGATGCGTGCGTGGCAGCACAACAAGCCATGGAAGGTGGGAACAGGCGGTCCCGCCGGCGCTGGTTTGGCTTTGGCGTAAGGAGGAAGAGAAGAGAATGAAGAAACACGACAGACGTTGAATGTCAATCCAATGGTCAAGGTTGACATAATCGTTTGTTGACTAAGCCGGCACCACGTAGCACACTTTTTTTCAAGAAAAGAAAAACTGGGCTCGTTCCAGATAACATTTCCGAAACTGCCACCGTTTGATCTTGCGTCACAACTAAAACTGTTATGAAAATGCATTCGTTTGCCCTCCTCCTCCCAGGGAATGTCTGCCAGATAACATTCCTGAAAATGAAATACTTGTGAAGGCGTACAGAACAAGCTAGTGTACCAGTAAAGAGACGTTGTTGAATTTTAGAAAAAAAAAGATGTGCTCCTATCACTGGTTCGAATCCAAACATAGACCATATATAGTGCCATGCTACTCTAGAAGTAATGAAACGGACATATCCAACGTTCGCTTCTCCTCTTCTCTAGTTATTCTGCCTAACATCAGAAGCTCCGGCCGCAACAACCATGTCCACTGGCTCGTTCACCTGCTCTTCAACAAGCAATCAAGCTAAAAACCAGATGTGGGCGAAGTCGCCACCCGTACCAGCACCGATGGGTCTCATCACACCCCCGCCGGCATACTCACCACAACCAGTTTCTCATCGCACCCCGCTACCATTGGTGTGGTGCCACTGCTGCAAATCACACAGAGTCATCCGCCGTGACTCAACTACAATCCTCAACCCTGGCCAAGTCTTCTACAAATGCCCAAATCATGAGGTAATAATATGGTTAAGTTGTTTGCATGCTTTCAGTTGCTGATATTTTTAATGGTTTGGTTGATGGTCTTTGTCAGGACCCCGATTCCAAGTCACATCGATCTAGCCGGTAACACCTCATATCACTTTGCGGCCTCACGCACGGTATTCCCACGGGTGTCGCCTTACCATGGCCCGGGACCGTCTGCGCCTTTTGGCTCACGTATATGATAGTGTCGCTAGCATCCATATGACAGAGAACCCGGCCGACATGGCTAGTCTCGAACCCAAAGCGCGCTAACCCATGGGGACAGTATACATAAATCACATCGAACATGTCGGTCATCAACGATGAATCCTGGCTGTAGCACTGGCTAACAGGACTCGGTAACTCGGGCTGTAGCAGGCTAGGCAGACTCGGATGTCACCGCGTGACATTTCAAGGGATGACGAGGAACAAGTGAAACACATGCCGCCAGTCAAGTGTCCAAAGCAGAGTCTTTGGGCTAGCAGACTCCGTGAACCGGGCAGAAGCGGACTACTATCGCCAAGAAGCACTAGACTACATTTCCCCATATGAGAGGCTGCCAAGGATAAACAACTAGATTGTCGGATCCCACACATACCAAGCATTTCAAACATACACACAATATGCTCAATATGTGTAAATACAACATGGCATCACAACATAACTCTACGACTCAAATATTTATTCATTAGGCCCGAGGAGCGAGATATTACAAACATGGGTCTCATGACCCAACACCCAGAGCATACAAGTCAAAGCACAAGCGAAGCTTAACATGTCCGAGTACGTACATCTACAAATGAAAAAGGGCCGAGAAGCCCGACTATCTACTGAGATCATGCCGAGGGCACAAGATCGTAGCTGAGGTAACAAGCTAAACGTCAAGGCCACGCTGAACTACTAGCTAGACCGACGCTCTCTACAAAACATAAAATAGCAAACGTGAGTACAAACGCATTCAGCAAGACTTACATCGTAACTATCTACTTATGCATCATTATTAACAAAGGGGTGGTGGAGTTTGACCGCAGCAAGCCAGCTTTGACTCGGTGGCTATCCTGAACTATGACCGCAAGTAACTCTTTTGAGGTATGCACACGAGTCCACATATTCACCATATCAATACACCACTATGGATCCGCCCCATCTCCCTACGAGAACGCCATCCATAGCACTCACGCTTATCTTGCGTAGTTTTAGAGTATCCACTTTCACTTGTCTATGAACTGTTATAGGCAACCCAGAAGTCCTTTACCATGACACGGCTATTCAATAGATCATATTAACCCCGCAGGGTGTACTTCTTCACACACGCCTCGCCACTTACCGCCATGTACACCTTGTGTATCTCGGCAACCTTCAAGCGAAGCCTGGCGAGGAGTCGGCCACGACCGACTAACCACACAAGTCTCTAGTCCGTGTTTATCGCCTATTCGGTTCCATCCGCAAGGAGATCCGCCGGTGTTGCTCACGGCCCCAAATGATGTGTGCAGCGTTCCCAAGCCCACGCCGACGGGTGGATCTACGCTGGTACACCGTACACGGTGCCTAGTCTGTCCCAAGCCCACCTGCACGGGTGCCACTTGGTAGACTACTAACACTACCTACAAACACCGTAAACTAGTTGCAACTCCCGGACGTAAATCAAGTTGATTAATAAGTCGAGAGGGGTCGAGTTCCGGAACCCAATGTGTGGTAGTAACTGTTCATGGATCACAAACACGTAACTCAGTTCCTCGAGGACGGCTGCAATGAGACAACCCACCATGTACTCCTACATGGCCTCTCACCGCTACCTTTACCAAATCGTGTTCACACACTTAGCTCACACACAAGAGGACATGTTCACCACTTTCCAATTCATTCCCGATGAATCGGACCGACACAACTCTAAGCAATAGCAGGCATGACAACCAAGCATGAATGAGTAGGCACATCAGGGCTCAAACAACTCCTACTCATGCTAGTGGGTTTCATCTAATTATTGTGGAATGACAGTCATGCAAAGGATAAAGGGGTTCAGCTACGCAGCAAGTAACACATGAGTCATTGTTGTCCTAATGCAGAAAAGAGAGCAGGCGAGAGAGTGGGATTGTATCGAATGAACAAGGGGTTTTGCTTGCCCGGCACTTCGAAGATAACATAGTTCTTCATCGGTGTCATCGAACTCATCGCTCGATACGCCGCTCATCGAGAGGGACAAATACCGCAAACAAGGGAGAACACAATCAATGCAATGCAACAATATGATGCATGAATGTGACATGGCAATATGCTATGGTTTGAGCTAATGCAACTAGCAGCAGGTTAAATGGATCTGGTTTGAACACTAGGTTCAAATTCAAACTCCATGTAAGGCATTTCAAATGCCATTTATTCAAATTGTCTTATACAGCAACTTTAAGTTGTTCAAACATGCATGGAAATGGTACAGATGGATAGATTGCATTTTTCTGATAATTTTTCATATATAAATTATTTCATTTGGATTTACGGTTGAATTTCTATGATTTTTAGAAGTTTAGGACATTTTCTGAAATTTATAAATCATTTCCTGATTTATTTAAATTTCAAAAATACTTTACTACGTCAGCATGACGCCTGTGTGACGTCAGCAAGTCAACAGGGTTTGACCAGAGTCAAACTTGTCGCGTGGGACCCGTGTGTCAGCTGCAGGGCGATTTAACAGAGCTTAATTAGCCTAATTAATTAATTAGTTGGTTAATTAAACATTAGGGCCCACATGTCAGTGAAACAGTGGCTAATTAGGTTAGAACAAACTAAACTAATTAACAGGGGGCTGGCCCCACCTGTCATTGACCGAGGGGAGGTCAAACCCCTGGTCAACATGGCCTAACCAGCCGGTGGCTCGTCGCCGGTGGCAACAGGTGCGGCGGAGGGGCTCGGGTTCGCTCTCCCGATGCCCAAACAAGCGGCGGAGGGCACCCGCGGGGAGCTGGAGCTCGCCCGCATCCAGCGAGATCAAGCAAAGAAGGGTTAGGAGGCCGAGCTCGCCGAAGAACGAAGCCGGGCGGCGGCCGCGGTCGAAGCGCAAGGCGCGGGCGGCTATGGCGTGCGAGAGGAAAAACGGATGGAGGGAGAAGAGTCAGTGGCTCACGGCGGTTGCGACGGCCGTCGAAGTGGGCTCGAGGAGGCGTCAGAGGCGACATACGGGCGGCGGCGATCTCCTGGTGGCCGACGAGGGAAACGGCGATGTTGGCGGCGTCCAGGGGCTTCCGGCGTCTTGAGGATCGGTGAGGAGGAAGAGGTCATCGGGGCGGAGCTCGTAGACTGCTCGGGGTGTCGTCGGGACGGCGGTGGTCGCGGCAACGGCGAACGGCGGTGATGGGTGGTTCGGTGGCGTCGTAGGGAGAGAGCAGAGGAGGGGAAGAGGTTCAGGGGGGAGAGGAGAGAGGTGCAGGGGGTTGGGCGTCTCCAGGCGAGCAGCTGGACTCGCGGGGGCGCTGCCAGCGTGAAGCAGGAGGTGGAGGCCTCCCAGCGCGCGCGTGCGCCTTCGCCTCTGCCTACTGGCAGAGGAAGACGACGAGCGAGGGGGTAAGTGGGCTGCTGGGCTGGGCTGCTGGGCTGGCCCTGGTGGGCTGGCTCTGGTAAGTCCAGGTGATGATGAGGACATGACTACCTTGGATGAGACCAAAAATATTGCATACATGCATATTTCTCAGGTGATTTCTAGTGCAAACTATTCAATAATATATTTATGTTATCCAGGACAAAAATACTTCACAAACTTTTGTGCCATGTCT
The DNA here is from genome assembly GCA_021605205.1 of Aegilops longissima. NCBI lineage: Eukaryota > Viridiplantae > Streptophyta > Magnoliopsida > Poales > Poaceae > Aegilops > Aegilops longissima. Next base: position 388,256,863 of record CM038678.1, on the reverse strand, counting down.
AATTGCAGATGTATGGGACATTTGTACAATCCACATATGAAGATAAGGGAGAAAGAGATGTTTACCTGCTGTTCAAAAAGTTCTCTCACGTCACTTTTGGCCCAAGAGAAGATAGAGTCCAAGTCTCTCACGTTCTGGACTCAGATTCGGACTGCACAGACATACCTGACTCAAAACGTCTATAACTTTTTCATACGGACTCCAAATTGGTTGATTCTTTTTTTGTTGGAAAATATATTTCGTGCATTTTCCAACCCAATTGGAATCACCTTAAAATCCGTCCGGAGCATTGAGTTATAGACGAAACAATCTGATGCTGCAGCAGAATCCGAGTCAAACTACAAGTCCAAAGGTGTTACTCACCTCCGCTTGGGCCCATTGGCCTTGTACGACCTAGGGTTAGTTTTAGGCTGCCTTGGGACGTCCTCCCACCTCCTTGGCCGCCACCCCTTGCTCCTATATAAGTAGATCCATCTAGTAGCTTTTTCCTTGGGATTTGTTTAGTTAAAAGTTAGCCATTGCAACTTCGTACTTCGCTTGTGTCCAACGACCAGACCAAGACCGCCACGGATCCCCACTATTATCAATACTTCATATATATTCGCAATATTCAGATTGCTTTATCATATTCTTGCTCGTTCTTGATTGCTTGCAGGAATAAACCTTCGTGGTCAGGCTGATCGTGCTTCCGGCATCGTCAAGAACCTAAGGAGATTGGTTTAGCGATTGCTAAGGCAACGTCGCACGTTTGTAGTCGGATCGTCAAAGTCGACTCCATCAAATCGAGAGTTATGATCTCATCGAAAGATCGGGACACCTTTGCCTCTATCAAGTGTTTTACTGAACGGACTTTGTATGAGGAATCTGTTTTGCGCACTGTTCAGTAAAACAGGTGTATCTTCCTCATACAAAGTCTGTTCAGTAAAACACTTGATAGAGGCGAGGGTGTCCCGATCTTTCGATGAGATGATAACTATCGATTTGGTGGAGACGACTTTTGACGATCCGACTACAAACGCAGCACGACGCTGCGCCTTTAGCAATCGCTAAACCAATCTCCTCGAGGTTATCGACGATGCCGAAGCACGATCAGCCTGACTAACGAAGGTCTATTCCTGCACGCAATCGAAGAACAAGCAAGAATATGATAATGCAATCTGAATATTGCGAATATATATGAAGTATTGATAAACGGGATCCGTAAGCGTCTTGGCCTGGTCGTTGGACACAAACGGCACACGGTTGCAATGGCTAACTTTAACTAAACAAATCCCAAGGAAAAAGCTACTAGATGGATCTACTTATATAGGAGCAAGGGTGGCGGCCAAGGAGGTGGAGGACGTCCCAAGGCAGCCTAAAACTAACCCTAGGTCGTACAAGGCCAATGGGCCCAAGCGAGGTGACGAACACCTTTGGACTTGTAGTTTGACTCGGATTCTGCTGCAGCATCAGATTGTTTCGTCTATAACTCAACGCCCGGACGGATTTTAAGGTGATTCCAATTGTTGGAAAATGCACGAAATCTATTTTCCAACAAAAAGAATCAACCAATTTGGAGTCCGTATGAAAAGTTATAGACGTTTTGAGTCAGGTATGTCTGTGCAGTCCGAATCTGAGTCCAGAACGTGAGAGACTTGACTCTATCTTCTCTTGGGCCAAAAGTGACGGAGAGAACTTTTGAACAGCAGGTAAACATCTCTTTCTCCCTTATCTTCATATGTGGATTGTACAAATGTCCCATACACCTGCAATTAGACATGGCACAAAAGTTTGTGAAGTATTTTTGTCCTGGATAACATAAATATATTATTGAATAGTTTGCACTAGAAATCACCGAGAAATATGCATGTATGCAATATTTTGGTCTCATCCAAGGTAGTCATGTCCTCATCATCCTCCCTTTTGAAAACAAAGCCGCCCTCGGCGTTGTTTAATCTGAAATGTGGCTAACAAAAGAGACAAGGTGTACATGTTGTATATGTATACGCCATCCATTTTACTTCCCTTGATTTTTGCATATATGACACATGAATAGATGAGTAACTTGCATAGTTCATAAAATCTAAAGCCAACAAATTAGCACAAGAACTAGAAGGCTTGAAAATACTGCAACTCAGTTTGCACATATAAGTGAAGCTCTTATTTATTTCAAGAGATTGACAATGTTCATCATTAAACCATCCCAACATTGGTGAATAAACCTTATTTGAATCAAATTTACATGCTACAACATGCTTAGATAAGCAAACATGCAATGAGTCATTCGACACAGAATCATCACCAAGATTAGAGGTCGATCAAAATGATTAAACATTGATTCTTTTGCATCAATAGTTAATTCAATGGGTGCTCTCAAAATTGTTGGTATTTCAGTTGTTTGATCACATGGCAAAGTCAAATTATCAATATAATCCTCTAAAATAGGTGGTGTGATCAAAGTAGTGGGTAGCTCAACACATGATGTATTCAAGTTAACTAGGCATGCATCATTCTCATGTAAAAGTGGAAAATCTGTACCTTTGTCATTACCTCTTATAGTCAACTCAGATGATGCAGGCACTCTCGATGGTGATGTGTCACATGGTGGAGATGATGTAGTCCAAGTCTCTCACGTTCTGGACTCAGATTCGGACTGCACAGACATACCTGACTTAAAACGTCTATAACTTTTTCATACGGACTCCAAATTGGTTGATTCTTTTTTTGTTGGAAAATAGATTTCGTGCATTTTCCAACCCAATTGGAATCACCTTAAAATCCATCCGGAGTGTTGAGTTATAGACGAAACAATCTGATGCCGCAGCAGAATCCGAGTCAAACTACAAGTCCAAAGGTGTTACGTCACCTCCGCTTGGGCCCATTGGCCTTGTACGACCTAGGGTTAGTTTTAGGCTGCCTTGGGACGTCCTCCCACCTCCTTGGCCGCCACCCCTTGCTCCTATATAAGTAGATCCATCTAGTAGCTTTTTCCTTGGGATTTGTTTAGTTAAAGTTAGCCATTGCAACTTCGTACTTCGCTTGTGTCCAACGACTGCACCAAGACCGCTTACGGATCCCCACTATTATCAATACTTCATATATATTCGCAATATTCAGATTGCTTTATCATATTCTTGCTCGCTCTTCGATTGCTTGCAGGAATAAACCTTCGTGGTCAGGCTGATCGTGCTTCCGCATCGCCAAGAACCTAAGGAGATTGGTTTAGCGATTGCTAAGGCGCAACGTCGGCACGCTTGTAGTCGGATCGTCAAAGTCGACTCCATCAAATCGAGAGTTATCATCTCATCGAAAGATCGGGACACCTTTGCCTCTATCAGGTGAGCTCTTTCTCTCTCTCTCTCTCTCTATTTTTGTTTCTGTTTTCTATCTCTTCCGTAGCTTTAGGGCTTTATTTAAAATACCAGAACAAACCCAAAAATCAAGGAACTGCTCATGGATACTGTTTAGAATATTACCAACAGCGAACATTTTAGTTCATGATTATTTGGAAATTTGAAATATTTTATAGCATTCAAATGCCCAAATGCAAATAGAGTATGATTTAATCCAGAGCCCAAATATGTCATGGAAAAATGTGCATCACCTCACGTTATCAAGTTTCAAAGATTTTCCAAGAATGATGAACATTTTGGAAGCCATTTGGATTTCTGGAAATATTTTGTTGAACCTAGTGAATTCCTTTAATGCTAGGGTTTAGGCAATCCCCATTTCAAGTTTCATAAAATTTAAACATGATGCATGGATGCTAAAGCAAAAACAAGCAAGGCCTGAACTGGGGATGTGACAACTCACCCCCACTAAACAAGAATCTCGCCCCGAGATTCAAAACGTGAGGTAAGAGGAAAAGGGGAGTCACAAAACTATCACAATCTTCATGATCCATTTGTCCTTCTCGAAGATGTTGATTCATTCCATCATCTTGGTCTTGAAGTCTTTGCTTTCGAGATCTTCACTCGACACGACAACAGAAAGAGGGGGAAACCCTACAGGATTTAATCTTCTTGAAGATCGAGCAACTCAAGATCAGTTCATGGAGTGAGACGTAAGAACATCTCTTGAGTTGATACACCAAACACACATTAGGAATGATGGTAAAGAAATGGATGACGAAGGTTCAAATTGGTAGGCAACCATTCCACGCTTAGAAAGATGGTGGATGGTGTCAAGGTGGCAAGGAAATAATTGCCATGATTCCATAGCGGGACACCTCGGGGAAGGTGACTCGTTGAATTATTCTCTTAAGTGGCAAAAAGAATTACTTTTGACACAGACATCATTGAAACTCTCTATAACAGCCTAAGGAAAATCACAATCGATCATTTGAAGGAGTTCGAAGAAGTGGCATACTCAGATTGGAAAGCAAACTATGGTTATAGAACAAGTCGGCAAACGGGAGGCACATCCCAATTGATACCGAGGATATAACCTAGTGACTGAGTGTGCTCTCAAAAACTTGAGCATTTCCATATTCATCAGGGTTTTACCAACATCCGTGCCGAGGATCCTGGCATCAAATCTTACTACCATGATGAATAGTGATGGACAATGCGGATACAAAGGAAGATAACACCTTCTCAGACTTCCCCTTAGCGAGGCTAAGGAGACAGAATCTGGATGATCGACCGAGAGACATTTACCACTCTGTTTCTAATGTTCTCCTTGATGTGCTAGCGTAATCCATTCATAGATATGGTTTGATATCTAGGATATCAAGTAAAAGGTCGGACTTCGGGAGAACAAAGGATCAATAAGGAACAACTTCTAAAATAAGTCGCACGACATCCCTATGGAGAGGATGGTCAACTTGCTCAGTTAATATGCTACAATAATAGATCTTCGGCTAGGTGTGTCGGCCAGAACATCAACCTTGTCGGGACCTACATCATAGATCTTGAAAAGGTTCCAACCATCATATCTGCCTGAGATTCAGATCTGGTTTGTAACATGATATTCCAGACTCATCAAGTCTAGAAAGGAAAATAAAAGTTTGCAACACAAACCGACGAGATGACGTTGCGAGATTCTCGGGAAATGAACTACGATAGCAAGCTCCAAACATGAGCTAGTTCTGCTACACACATGTGAACACGCTGTCCTAGACAAGCATGACCACGTAGTAGTCTTACAATAAAACACTACTGAGTTCAGATGGGGAACCATCATTGGGGATATCGAAGTCCTTGTATAAGCCCGGGTCTTAAGAAGGAACTTCTTTCCCTTGAACAAATCAATCAGTGGTTTGGTGTGCTAGGAACACATATGGAGTGGAGGTAGCTAATCTCACAACCCAAAGTATACTTCGCACATGCATGACTAACTTGGGATGATTCGAGAGGAAGCAAAAACAATCTGTCTCGAATTCATGGCGGCAACTTACATCAAATGCACAAGAATTCGAGGAAGTCACTTCTTCCATCCAAGCATAAGCTTCATGAACAGAACACGAAGGCATTGCTTACAAAATTTTCAACACTAGGTTGATGTTCGACATGAATCATGGGGGAGACAAAATCCTGCTGATGGGCTCAACAACAAATCATTGGAATTTCCATATCACTGGACTTCTGCCATCATGTGAACACGGTGATAGTATTGGTCAGACCAAAAGATGTAATGGTGTATGCTCGAGGGATCAACCACGAGTAAGACAACATTACGAGTATCGTTGGTACTGATTTGACTTGACAATAGCCCATACTCAAGTCAAACTTCTGACAAGGCAATAGATCCAACAACTGATCACGAGGACCAATCAATGGAGATATCATCTTTCTTCAACACACACACACACGGAAGATATCCCTTAGAAATGAACTAAGTTAGGCAAAGCTTTATCTCTCAACTCTCCAATTTGTTGTCTAGCTTAACCAACTAGCTCAGGGGTATCCAACACAAATTCTTGGAGAAGGGGGTGGTTTAGAGGAAAACCAATATGATCACGAACTCAACATAGCGGTCAGGTGACAACCTGGTGATACTTCCTAGAAGATATTCAGAATATCATGAACCACCGATATATTACTAGGCTCGAGAACAATCTTGCTTTTCAGGGCAAGACGATATGATCAAAAGAGTGAGGGATTGACACAATCCTAACTCATTGATCGAAGGGTGCACCAGGAAAAACGGTCTAGGTAGCACGATCAATCTTAGGATGATGATTCAATAACCAACACGCTAAGAATGAAATTATTGTCCATTTACTACCAAGCAACGAGGTTGCTAGGAGTATTAATTTCACACATCACAATTCATTTGTCGGTATTCCGGTTGCAACAACACGGGACCGAGGAATGAACGATGATGGTGAGAGTATCACTGCATCAAGAATTCATAAGAGAAGGTGCAATTCTCATGACGCGTTCGACATAAAGTGGGTAACACTTCAGGATAGAACAGAATCAAAAGCTTGATTGCATTTGATCTGCGGATAACAACTGCTTTGACCCAATCCTGGATATGGATGAGGTACTGGAGTTTGTTTCTCCTAGTCATTCCCAAATAGAATGGCTTGACAGGCCACAAGAGTAGTGGCATCGTTGAACACGAATGCATAACTACTCCTGACTATCAATCGATAGACGAGGGCCAGTAAACAACTAAAGAGGGACAACTCAAAGGAACACATGTTTTTCTGAGTTGTGGATGCATGGATTAGTATGTCGAACCAAGTTCAACATGTTTCTTCCGGATAACCCATGCAGGAAACTAGAACTGGCAGATTCACAATTATGAATGGAGAACTCCTCAAGAGTACTCTTATTGTGATGTTTTGGTTCAACAAGGAACTTCTGCCATAAGCGGTTCATAGTATTTGGAAGAAGGAAATACCACGGACCTCGAGGACTATCGCAAAGTTACTGGTATCCTAAAGGAACTAGCAAATACTAACAACATGAGGTAGAGTGAATGTCGAGTTCAAGAACCCAGGAATAGAATGCCTACTAACTAATAACATCACGGGATGCTTTCAAGAATAATGGCCAGAATCATCACACTGGGAACACAAAGCATGGCTGGATTACTAGGTGATACTCTAGACACCTAGGGTCATAATAATAGCTCCAACATAACGTCGAGGCAATGGAGTACCTCAACACACCGATTAGTGTGCTTATCCTGACCCAAAGGAACAACGGGGTGGAAAGAAAGGATTTGCAAATGCATCAGACTAATTAGAAACCTGGGATGACTCGGACAACATAACGGCTGTAAATGCTCAAAAGATTTGAGACATCATGCAAAATGGTGGCATAGCCACTCAACAACATCATATCAAGGTTCCGAGATCAACAGTTAACATATAGAAATATTAGAAACTGCACTGAGATTTGAAACCAACAATCTTAAAAGTCTATGGATTAGTAACACGTCATCCTGATAGAAAGATGAGAAGCCTAGTTCTTAATCCCCGTAGAAAAGAAGAGGTTGACTCAGATCGGAAGGGCATAAGGTAAAGGAGTAAAAGAGCCTTACGCTCCTTCCACAATCAATTCCTTATATAACTAAAGCATTTCTAGACTCAACTTCACCAGTTTGGCTTGGTAACCCTACTGAGCAACAAAGCTCGATACCAAAGCTGTCAGACCCGATTCCAAGTCACATCGATCTAGCCGGTAACACCTCATATCACTTTGCGGCCTCACGCACGGTATTCCCACGGTGTCGCCTTACCATGGCCCGGACCGTTTGCGCCTTTTGGCTCACGATATGATAGTGTCGCTAGGATCCATATGATGAGAACCCGGGCCGACATGGCTAGTCGTGAACCCAAAGCGGCGCTAACCCATGGGGACAGCATACATGAATCACATCGAACATGTCGGTCATCAACGTATGAATCCGGGCTGTAGCATGGGCTAATCGACTCGTAACCCGGCTGTAGCAGGCTAGGTAGGACTACGGATGTCACGCGTGACATCTCCCGAAGGGATGTATATAGGAACGAAGTGAAACACATGCCGCCAGTCAAGTGTCCAAAGAAGTAGTCTTTGGGCTAGCAGGACTCCGTGAACCGGCAGAAGCGGACTACTATCGCCAGAAGCACTAGACTACATTTCCCCATATGAGAGGCTGCCAAGGATAAACAACTAGATTGTCGGATCCCACACATACCAAGCATTTCAAACATACACACAATATGCTCAATATGTGTAAATACAACATGGCATCACAACATAACTCTACGACTCAAATATTTATTCATTAGGCTCCGAGGAGCGAGATATTACAAACATGGGTCTCATGACCCAACACCCAGAGCATACAAGTCAAAGCACAAGCGGAAGCTTAACATGTCTGAGTACAGACATCTACAAATGAAAAAGGGCTGAGAAGCCTGACTATCTACCAGATCCTGCCGAGGGCACAAGATCGTAGCTGAGGTAACAAGCTAAACGTCGAAGGCCACGCGGAACTACTAGCGAGACTGACGTCTCTCTGCAAAACATAAAATAAGCAAACATGAGTACAAACGTACTCAGCAAGACTTACATCAGAACTATCTACTTATGCATCATTATCAACAAAGGGGGTGGTGGAGTTTGACTGCAGCAAGCCAGCTTTGACTCGGTGGCTATCCTGAACTACGACTGCAAGTAACTCTTTTGAGGTGGCGCACACGAGTCCACATATTCACCATATCAATACACCACTATGGATCCGCTCCCGTCTCCCTACGAGAACGCCATCCATAGCACTCACGCTTATCTTGCGAGTTTTAGAGTATCCACTTTCACTTTTCTATGAACTGTTATAGGCAACCCAGAAGTCCTTTACCGCGGACACGGCTATTCGAATAGATCATATTAACCCTGCAGGGTGTACTTATTCACACACGCCTCGCCACTTACCGCCATGTACACCTTGTGTATCGGCAACCTTCAAGCGGAAGCTCTGGCGAGGAGTCGGCCATGACCTGGCTAACCACACAAGTCTCTAGTCCAGGTTTATCGCCTATTCGGGTTCCATCCGCAAGGAGATCCGCCGGGTGTCGCCACGGCCCCAAACGATGTGTGCAGGGTTCCCAAGCCCACCTCGACGGGTGGATCTACGCTGGTACACCGTGCCATGGTGCCTAGTCTGTCCCAAGCCCACCTGCACGGGTGCCACTTGGTAGACTACTAACACTACCTACAAACACCGTAAACTAGTTGCAACTCCCGGACAGAGGTCAAGTTGATTAATAAGTCGAGAGGGGTCGAGTTACGGAACCCAATGTGTGGTAGTAACTGCTCATGGATCACAAACACGTAACTCAGTTCACGAGGACGGCTGCAATGAGACAACCCACCATGTACTCCTACATGGCCTCTCACCGCTACCTTTACCAAATCGTGTTCACACACTTAGCTCACACACGAGAGGACATGTTCACCACTTTCCAATTCATTCCCGATGAATCGACTGACACAACTCTAAGCAATAGCAGGCATGACAACCAAGCATGAATGAGTAGGCACATCAGGGCTCAAACAACTCCTACTCATGCTAGTGGGTTTCATCTAATTACTGTGGAATGACAGGTCATGCAGAGGATAAAGGGGTTCAGCTACCGCAGCAAGTAACACATGAGTCGTTGTTGTCCTAATGCAGTAAAAGAGAGCAGGGCGAGAGAGTGGGATTGTATCAGAATGAACAAGGGGGTTTTGCTTGCCTGGCACTTCTAAAGATAATATAGTTCTTCATCGGTGTCATCGAACTCATCGTCGGTACGTCGTCTACTGAGAGGGGACAAATACCGGCAAACAAGGGAGAACACAATCAATGCAATGCAACAATATGATGCATGAATGTGACATGGCAATATGCTATGGTTTGAGCTAATGCAACTAGCAGCAGGTTAAATGGAGCTGGTTTGAACACTAGGTTCAAATTCAAACTCCATGTAAGGCATTTCAAATGCCATTTATTCAAATTGTCTTATACAGAAACTTTAAGTTGTTCAAACATGCATGGAAATGGTACAGATGGATAGATTGCATTTTTCTGATAATTTTTCATATATAAATTATTTCATTTGGAGTTACGGTTGAATTTCTATGATTTTTAGAAGTTTAGGACATTTTCTGAAATTTATAAATCATTTCCTGATTTATTTAAATTCCAGAAATACTTTACTACGTCAGCATGACGCCTGTGTGACGTCAGCAAGTCAACAGGGTTTGACCAGAGTCAAACCTGTCGCGTGGGACCCGTGTTTCAGCTGCAGGGCGATTTAGCAGAGCTTAATTAGCCTAATTAATTAATTAGTCGGTTAATTAAACATTAGGGCCCACATGTCAGTGAAACAGTGGCTAATTAGGTTAGAACAAACTAAACTAATTAACAGGGGGCTGGCCCCACCTGTCATTGACCGAGGGGAGGTCAAACCCCTGGTCAACACGGCCTAACCAGCCGGTGGCTCGTCGCCGGCGGCAACAGGTGCGGCGGAGGGGCTCGGGTTCGCTCTCCCGGCGCCCAAACAAGCGGCGGAGGGCACCCGCGGGGAGCTGGAGCTCGCCCGCATCCAACGCAAGCAGCAGAGCGGTTAGAGGCCGGAGCTCGTCGGAAACGAAGCTGGGGGCGGCGGCGGTCGGGCGCAAGTGGCGCGGGCGGCTATGGCGTCAAGAGAGGAAAACGGATGGAGGGAGAAGAGTCGATGGCTCACGGCGGTTGCGACGGCTGTCGAAGTGGGCTCGGGGAGGCGTCGGAGGCGACATACGGGCGGCGGCGATCTCCGGTGGCCGACGAGGGAAACGGCGATGTCGTAGGGAGAGAGCGGAGGAGGTTCAGGGAGGAGAGGAGAGAGGTGCAGGGGGGTTGGGCGTCTCCAGGCGAGCAGCTGGACTCATGGGCGCTGCCGCCACAAGCAGGAGGTGGAGGCCTCCCGGTAGCGTCTTGCTTCGCCTCGCCTCTTGGCAGAGGAAGACGATGAGCGAGGGGGTAAGTGGGCTGCTGGGCTGGCCCTGGTGGGCTGGCTCTGGTGGGCTGGCTCTGGTAAGTCCAGGTGAGCTCTTTCTCTCTCTCTCTCTCTATTTTTGTTTCTGTTTTCTATCTCTTTCGTAGCTTTTGGGCTTTATTTAAAATACCAGAACAAACCCAAAAATCAAGGAACTGCTCATGGATACTGTTTAGAATATTACCAACAGCGAACATTTTAGTTCATGATTATTTGGACATTTAAAATATTTTATAGCATTCAAATGCCCTAATGCAAATAGAGTATGATTTAATCCAGAGCCCAAATATGTCATGGAAAATGTGCATCACCTCCGTTATCAAGTTTCCAGATTTTCCAAGAATGATGAACATTTTGGAAGCCATTTGGATTTCTGGAAATATTTTGGTTGAACCTAGTGAATTCCTTTAATGCTAGGGTTTAGGCAATCCCCATTTCAAGTTTCATAAAATTTAAACATGATGCATGGATGCTAAAGCAAAAACAAGCAAGGCCTGAACTGGGGATGTGACAACTTCATTGGGTTTCAGTTATCATAACCAACACAATTTCACATAGTAGAAAGAAATTTGTCTTCTCATAGGCAAATAGGAAAAAAGGAATCTAATCATCATCCATAGCAGCAGCGTCAACATCTTCGCCATGTGTATCAGTTTGAATCGTAATTCCCTCCAGTGTCATCTTCTCCTTCACCCTCAATGTCCTCGAACGTTGGCTTCTTATTGATCAACTCTTCTACATCCACAGCCCGACAGGGAATCTTTTCACCAACCTTATTGATGTGATGGTTCTCAAACATATTATGAACATATGTGGAATCTCCTACATTAGCAGCAGTGTAAGAATCATCTTGTTGTGCAACTTCGTTAAACGAATTCCTCTGCTCCAACTTTTGCAATAATCTCCAGTCTTCATTACATGCAAATGTGTCTTCCAAGAAAAATATCTGTGTTGCTTGATTTGCTAACGTATAAGGCTCGTCTGTGTGGTACAACACCTTGACATTGATGGATTTGAAATAATCACCAGCTTTGGGTTTTGCGATCCTGGAAAACTGGTCACATCGATGAATCTTGAAAACCTATGGTTAGAACTGGTCACATCGGCCCCTCCTCCCGCATCTTCTTAACCTATGGTTAGAAAAGAGACAAGCCGATCATCTTATGTATGCAATATATTAAAAACTGACAATGCAATTAAAAAGCTTACACGACTCTTCAACCATTTCGCAAATCCTGCCCTAACCAGTTTGTCAATGTTTCTTGGATTTTGCCGCGGTAACTCCTCTTCATAGATGTTGCAGAACATAGTGATCGCGTCAAATATCTAATATATAAGAATGTGCTACAAGTTTAGTAGATTATGATGTACAAACTGCATTACTTAGCACTTGATCGATATAAGGTAGAATCTCTGGATAGTTATTCAACACATACCAAACCATTTTTTTCCAAATCTTTAGGTTTTTCATCTTGTCGACTCTTCCTGGTTACTCGAACAGAACAATAAAAAACATTATGCTCAGGATTGTTTTCACCCACCTTTTTGCTAAGTTGATCAGCTGTTTCAATGTATTTTGAGCAGAATGTTCTGTAGCAATGTAGGCCTATGCAATGGAACCCTCAAGTCTAGGTCTGTTCCTAATATAGCCCTTGAAAGTGCCTAGCCGCCTTTCAATAGGGTACATCCAGTCATATTGTACTGGACCTCTAAGTAGTGCCTCATCAGGTAGATGAACAACCAAATGCACCATCACATCAAAGAAGGCTGGAAGATATATCTTCTCAAGGTCGCAGAGCATAGTTGGTATCTTGTCTTTAAGATGCTTCACAACATCTATCCTGATATTTCTACTACAGAGTTTCCTGAGTAATTGTCTCAACTCTGCAACTACTCTGTATAAGTCAGGGCAGCCCAATCCTCCAAGGAGAACAGGCAAACCCTTTGAAGTAGGACGTGGCAGTCATGAGTTTTCAACCCTTGGAACTTGTTTCATCTGCACCGATTCTCCTTTCAGGGTTGGAAGCAAATCCATGTTGGAATCTCACACGTGATAGTACGTTGCACAATTCTTTTCTTTTTTCCTTGTCCAAGACGTACACAACCGGTGCCATATCCCATGATGCACCATCTTCTTTCACCTGCAAATCGGATCTAATACCCAGGTGTGTCAAATCAGTCCTAGATTTTAAGGTATCTTTCATCTTGCCTTCAATATTAAGAAGTGTGCTGATAATATTGTCACATATATTTTTCTCGATGTGCATCACATCAAGATTATGCCGGAGATCCAAATCTTTCCAATACTCCAAGTCCCACAAAGTGGACCTGTGGGTAAACAATAATCTCTCTTCTACCCTGCTATGCTTCCCTTTCCCGCTACCATTATCGGGATGGTTTCCTGGTGTAATATGCCCAGCCTTCTATAATTCCTCCTGCAACTCATCACTGGTGAGCCTCTTTGGTGCATCACAGTTTTCATGAGATGCATTGAACACAGATCTTCGGTAAGTTTTAGGACACATCTTGTCCTTGGCAAGAAAACAATGGTGTCCAATGTAACAGATCTTGCTAAGTATTGGGTATGACAGTGGATTCTTGTCACTGCGAACACATGCATTGTAACCATGTGTCATTCGCCCGGACGTAGTGCCCAAAGCCGGATAATCATGGATGCGCCAAATTATAACATCACACACAAAGAAATCAGTTTGTGGGCTGCTATCTAGGTCTCGAGTGAGAACACCCCTCCATAGATTTTGAAGTTCCTCCACAAGAGGATCCATGAATAAATCAAAATCCTTTCCAGGACTTTTTGGACCTTGGATGAGCAAGGCCATCATGTAATTTGATTCTTTGGTTTAGAGATTTGGTGGCATGTTGTAAGGGATAACAAGCACTGGCCACATGCTATATGTGGTGCTCTGGTGGCCAAATGGGTTGAATCCATCTGTAGCTAAGCCAAGTCTAATGCTTCTCGGTTCAGCAACAAACTTTTTGTGTTTCAGATTGAAGCTTGTCCAGTCACTACCATGAGATGGATGGCTCATTACATTCCAATCTCTGTACTCCTTGTTCCTAGAATGCCACAATATATCCTCTCTTGCTTAAGCATCATGAAACAACCTCTGCAATCTTGGCATAATTGGAAAATGTCTCAGAACCTTATGAGGAATCCTCTTCACAGCATCGCCATCTTTCCATCTTGATGATTTACATTTTGGGCATTCACTTAAGTTGGCATAATCCTTTCGGAAAAGAACACAATTATTCTCACAAACATCGATCATATCATATCCAATTCCAACTGCACGAAGGAAATTCTTCATTTTACTTAGATGTGTGGCAGCTTAGACGTATCTGGGTAAGATTTGCGGAAAGCATCCAACATCGCATCGAATGATTTGTTGGTCATCTGCTTAGATGTCTTCACCTGAAGAAAGGTGACCATAGCTGAGAATACTAATAGCTTATTTCCTGCGGTGACTGCCATGTTGCATTGTTCCAACATGCGGGGCCACCATTTTTCTTGTGCAGGTGTAAGTTCTCAAAATGCGCGAACATTTTGTAGCATTGTTTCCATGTTGGTCAAAATCAATGGCTCTGCCGCCACCTCCTCCTCTTCCTCCTGAGCATTAGGTAGATCAAAATGGTGATATGCTGCTTCCACATAGTCAGTAACATTGACGTTCACAGCTTCAGCATGATGAACCCACCTAGTATATGTGACTGACATCTCATACAAGGGTAGACAATTTGCACAGTTGACTAGGGTCTTGAAACTGGATTCATACAACTACTACCCGGGAAGCGCACATCTGATTTCAGACCATCGTACTCAGCTCTGATAAAGTTCATGAGGTTTTCAACCCCCTCGACATATGTAGGAGAGAATCTTCGAGTAGAAGTTATCCAAGTCATGTCCATATGTTAGACATACAAATTAGTTATTCTACTAGATATTATAGGAAAAACATATATGTTTTCTGTAAAGTCTAGAAAAAATACCTAGGTTGATGTCTAGAGCTATGGCAAGATATTTGGACAAGCAGATCTAAGTAACGAAATATATGTAAAGCTAATTCAGCAAATAGATTGAGTGCTAAATTATGATAGGCTATCTGACGCCCCCGATTCAATTGTACACTAATCATACACGCAAATGTGTACGATCAAGATGAAGGACTCACGGGAAGATATCACAACACAACTCTAGACACAAATTTAAATAATACAAGCTTTATATTACAAGCCAAGAGCCTCGAGGGCTTGAATACATAGCTCGATGCACAAGAGTCAACGGAAGCAACAATATCTGAGTACAAACATAAAGTTAGACAAGAATGCCTTAAGAAGGCAAGGAAAAAAGCAACAACAATCGAAGAGGCAAGGCCTCTTGCGTGGGACCTCCTAACTACTCCTGGTCATCGTCGGTCTCCACGTAGTAGTGGGCAACCTCTGGGTAGTAGTAGTTGACGGGGGTGGCATCTGGCTCCTGGGATCCACCATCCGGTCGCTACATCCGAAAAGGAGAAAGAAGGGGGGAAAGGGGTAGCAAAGCAACTGTGAGTACTCATCCAAAGTACTCGCAAGCATCAGATCTATACTAAGTATGCATTGGTATCAAATCGAAAGGTTGTATTTATGGACTGAACTACATATTGCCACACTGGTACGCGTCGGTCCTAAACAAATGGTTTTAACCCATTTCCGTGACGACATTTGGAACCGTTGACAAGTGAGTGTGGGCGATAGGGGGGTCCTTCCCACACGACCCAGAAACCGTCGGGGATATGCCCTCCTAGCACACACGCTCAGCAGAATGAGGTCGTGTGCGACTGGCGAGTGCTCAAATACGGAAATACGTATAGTAGAGCTAAAAAAATATAATTCTATAGCGAGATTATTTTCGGTCCCCGCTAAACGTTTCCATTCGTATATACATCCCACACGGTCGCTCAAGGGAAAACGTTTCCGTTCACAGGTACATCACACACAATTTTTCCCATTAAATCGTTTGTGTTATTGAATGTATCACACACGGTCCATAGAAGAAACTGTGTGGCAAAGGCTGTCCATCACACACAGTTTTTATGTGGTAAATGTTTGCGCAAGGTGGCCTAACGCAAACAGTTTTCAAGAGAAAGTTGTGTGTGATTGTTCATTGATCCAACACGGTTTATTCCTAGAAACTGTGTGCGTTGCCTGTGGTCATCGCCCACGGTATTTTTTCAACAACCGTTTGCAATAGCAGAACCCAATTAGCAGGCTAATTCGCCATTAGCAGCCTAATTATCCGATTATTCATAATCCATTTATTAATCTAATTGACATTTCATATTAAGCACACAATATATTTCATTTCCATATTAAGCAAGCAGAATTTCATAATTGAAATACATCAGAGTACAACATGATATAGCTTCAGCACTCAGCTACCCCATTACACAACTGCACCAGCAACAAGTTTCACATGCAACATGTAGAACTTTTCAAAATTAGCATCATGGACGGTATATAGAGAGATGCATCTCATCTGGAAAACTGCTGAAGCGGAAGGCCAATATTGAGCCTTCATTCATGTTGAAGGTCTTTGCAACTTTAGGCCAGTGCCTGTGGATGATTGACCGTCCGTCCTTCGTCCTCTTCAGGAACACTTCAATATTGGACCATGGGTGTTGTATGAAAACCTTCCTTGCCTCCTGACCATAGAGGTGGTTTGAGAGGTAATCATCAGTGAATTGCTTTGGAAAGGCCTAAAAACAAGGATGTGCATAAATATCTTCTCTATATCGGAAATGGGGCAAAGGAATTAAAAAAAGGCAAGGTATAATAGTCAGTACCATCTTGTAGTGAACTGATGTCTTCCTCATTGTGCAGACAAAGATCTTGTTGTTTTTTGTCACTAATTTCTTTATCCTAACAATCATTCTGAGTTTCTTGATTTGATTGATATTCAGGGACAACTTATTTCCCCATATGCAAAAAGGGTCGAATAGTTGGGTCAAAACCTCTGACAGCAGGACCTACATGTGCAAGACCAAATTGTTAAAAACCAAAATATTAGAATGGTTCCTGCAATTGCACAATATTGTGCTATTAGAGAACGGACCATGCACGTGTTAACCTTGATTGTAAACCTCAGTGCTTCCCATTGTTTCCCTGCAATACATATAAGGTAGTTAGTCATCAAGTTAAGTAAGGGTTCGCATGCTATCAGTAAAATATGCTGATGAAAAATAAGCACATTGCAGATTCATCAGATTAATTCAAGCCACACGGAAAACCCATTTACCCAAACCAAGCATTATTAAGAACTAGGAGATATATCACTTGTATATGTTTCTCATGTATTAAGTGCAGCCAAATTCAATTTATTCCTCACATGCACAATAATACAAAATTCTACCCACGACAATTGGACATTGCATTACAGAATTGAACCAAGCATTTAACTGAACACCACAACAAATGAACCAAACATTAACTTAGCACCACATTTCACAATATAACATAGTCCTAATGGAAGATCAGACAGTTAACCAAACAGTTAACTACAGCCAATTGTAGCAATTGTATTTGTTTCTCATGTATTTACTACAACCAAATTCAATTTATTCCTCACATGGTATACAATAACAGAATATACCCACAACTATTGAACATCGCATTGCAGAATTGAACCAAACACTTAACTAAACACCACAACACAAATGAACCAAACGTTAACTAAGCACCACATTGCACAATGTATAACGAAACCAAGCATGCTTGACAACTTGGAAATATAGCAATTGTATTCGTTTCTCATGTATTTTGTAAAGATAAATTCGATTTATTTCTCACATGGAAGACGATACAAAATTGCAGCATGGAGAATTGAACATCACATTTGCAGAATTGAACCAAACAGTTAACTAAAGATGACAACTAATTAACAAAACAGTTAATAAGTGAGCACCACACTACACGACATATAGAACATATACACTAGAGCAACAGATTGCATGGTAAAATTAGATAGCAAAATTCACTAAAATTTGTGAAGGAAAGGCAGGAGCAGCACAGGCAACGGGTAAACCGAGCATGCTTAACCGGCATAGCTAACAAATGGCAAGGTGCTCCTCCAAGATCTGGGGGTCGGCACGAATGGTAGCCATCGCGACCTCATCCGTGCGTGCGGCCGCAATTTGCTTCTCCGCTGCTAAATGCTCCTTGAGATCCTGGCTATACTGCGTGCACCATGGCTTAGGGCGACGCTTATTTGGTGGAGGGTTCGGTGATTTGGGTGGATGGTGTCGCGCTCGCGCCGGTGATCGGGGCATGTGGGATGTGGAAGGAGGAGGAGGATGGGGGTCAGGTGTGGATTACCTGCCTGGATAGATGAGGCCGAGCAGCGTGAAGGAGGGTCGCCGACGAGGAGGCGGTGCTGCAAGCAAGGAATGAAGGTTTGAACTTGGAAAGGAAGGCGGAAACAGGGGGAATGTGGATTTTGGTAAGGGGGAGGGGGTGGGGAGGTAGATATTTCCGCGAAAGCCGAAAATTTGGAATCGCTTTAGCAAAAAAACTGGTGCGCAAAGTGTCATCAGACACGGTACCTTATTCAGAACTGTGTATTTTATGTAGACATGACAAACGATTCAGATAGCTTAATCCGTGTGTGATGAGTTTGAACGTCAAAAGTTTTGGCTCGAATTTCCATGGTTACAGTGGTCATCCACGTCATTGCATTATTTGGTACACAAAGAAGACTACAGCATACCCACACTTCTTAATCAAGCAGGTTCAGCAATTAAACAGAGCTAGCTGACCTAAACATTACTCTAACAAATTAAAGACCGGTGGTCTTTGTTAAACAAAACAAAGAGTACTACTACGGCTGGTGCTCGTCGATCTTCGCCGCCACCTCCATGTCCAGCTCGCGCCCGACGGTCTCCTGGGGAAGGGGCTCCATGGCATCCATCGCACCATACTCGGCAAGCATCTCGCCATCCGCGTCCACCATCTCTTTGGAAAAGGCCGCCACGAGCTTAGCGTGGGCGGACGCAATCTGGGCTTGGACGGGCTCCGTCGTCGCAAGGTATGCAGCGGAGGAACAGACGGCAGCTCGAACACTCTCGGCAATTGCCAGCTCTTCGGCGGTGGGTTGCCGACCGTTGTCGAAGAAGCTTCGTTCGATTTGTGCGGTGACCGCCAGGAGCTGGGCGTGGGCAGCCTCGACATGCTCGTGGGCAGCCTCCATCAGGGCTAAGGCCGCCGTTGCGGAACGGGCAGCTGTTGTGCCGCTCTCGCCAGTTGCAATCCCCGAGGCAGATGCTGCTGCCGCCACCTAAGAAGCAACAGCGGCCGTTTGGGCTGCCTTTGCCGGCCGATCGCAGATTGCGGCCACGCTCATGCACCTTGTTAGCATGTGCATGGCGGCTGCGGCCGCGCTCTCGCCGGAGTGGGTCACCGAAGTTTCCCTCACGACGCGGGTCCACGTGCCCATCTTTCATCGGCGACGGCTGAAAAGTGTAACGATATTTGGGAAGCAAGCTAGTGTGCTTGAGACGTCGGTTGTGGACTGTAGCTGACGCACCTTCTCGCGTAAGCCATAGGCGTACTATACACCAACGGTGCTCCAAGATATTTTGTGTTGCATCTCACACGGTTGCTGATAATAAACTGTGTGCGATCTATTTGATTTTTCATCTTGATTTGAATTACATAATGGGGTCACAACGGCAATGGATGGTGTTTGAATTGCTGGACCTTTTATCTGGAGTGAACAAGCAACTATATGTGTGTCGTAAAAGAATTGGAATTATTCAGGGTTCATTTGAACATTTTATATATTAAATTGGTTTTCTAGACATTTTAGGTGCACAATTCAAATTTGAACTACATGCACATGCTCCAGTGCATATAAATTGGTTGAAAAATCAAAGATGTATCCTTGGGTGCATGCTTAGGTCCCATGCAAGAAATGGGAATGAATTTCAAACACCAGGGCACCGTTGATTGCCGGCAAAACATTGAGATGCCTGGTTTTTAAATTCTAGTAAATCCAAAACTCGTATGATATTCATGAAACTTGGCATGCTATCATGGAGCGGCATCAACATGTCGCGGTAATTTTTTTGTCGCATTTATGGCAGGTTTGGGTATATGCTTCTCACAAACCGGAGCTTCTCACAATAAGCATGATGGTTTTCGGTAGGGAACGTCCCACCTTTGGGGACGAAACGATATCCGTTGCCTCTTATTGCTTTCAATTTTTTTTCTTGTGTCAACATAGAACAACAGGAGTGTTGTGTGAATTTTTGTGATTTTTCGGGGTTCGTTTGGACATTTTTATGCATTAACTGAGTTTTCAATGCATTTATGTGCATAATTCAAATTTGAAATACATGCACATGCTCTAGTGCATATAAATTGGTTGAAAAATCAAATCTGTGTCCTTGGGTGCATGCTTAGGTGCCAGGCAAGAAATGGGAATGAATTTCAAACACCGGAGCACCGTTGATTGTCGGCAAAACATTGAGATGCCTGGTTTTTAAATTCTAGTAAATCCAAAACTTGTCTGAAATTCTTGAAACTTGGCATGCTATCATGGAGCGGCATCAACATGCCGTGGTAAAATTTTTGTCCCATTTGGAGCAGGTTTGGGTATATGCTTCTCACAAACCAGAGCTTCTCACAACAAGCATGATGGTTTCGGTAGGGAACGTCCCACCTTTGGGGACGAAACGATATCAATTGCCTCTTATTGCTTTCAATTTTTTTCTCGTGTCAACATTGAACAACAGGAGTGTTGTGTCAATTTTTTTTTGTTTTTTCAAGGTTCGTTTGGACATTTTTATGCATTAACTGAGTTTTCAATGCATTTATGTGCATAATTCAAATTTGAACTACATGCACATGCTCGAGTGGATATAAATTGGTTGAAAAATCAAATCTGTGTCCTTATGTGCATGCTTAGGTCCCATGCAAGAAATGGGAATGAATTTCAAACGCCGTGGCACCATTGATTGCCAGCAAAACATTGAGATGCATGGTTTTTAAATTCTAGTAAATCCAAAACTCATCTGAAATTCATGAAACTTGGCAGGCTATCTTAGAGAGGAATCAACACACCGTAGTAAATTTTTTGTCCCATTTGGGGCAGGTTTGGGTATAAGCTTTTCACAAACTAGAGCTTCTCACAACAAGCATGATGGTTTTGGTAGGGAACGTCCCACCTTTGGGGATGAAATGATATCCATTGCCTCTTATTGCTTCCAAAAAATTTCTCGTGTCAACATAGAACAACAGGAGTGTTGTGTGAATTTTTGTGATTTTTCGGGGTTCGTTTGGACATTTTTATGCATTAACTGAGTTTTCAATGCATTTATGTGCATAATTCAAATTTGAACTACGTGCACATGCTCGAGTGCATATAAATTGGTTGAAAAAGCAAATCTGTGTCCTTGGGTGCATGCTTAGGTCCCATGCAGGAAATGGGAATGAATTTCAAACACCGGGGCACCGTTGATTGCCGGCAAAACATTGAGATGCCTGGTTTTTAAATTCTAGTAAATCCAAAACTTGTCTGAAATTCATGAAACTTGGCATATGCTATCATGGAGCGGCATCAACGTGTAAAATTTTGTCCCATTTGGGGCAGGTTTGGGTATATGCTTCTCACAAACCAGAGCTTCTCACAACAAGCATGATGGTTTCGGTAGGGAACGTCCCACCTTTGGGGATGAAACGATATCCATTGCCTCTTATTGCTTTCAATTTTTTTCTCGTATCAACATAGAACAACTGGAGTGTCGTGTCAATTTTTGTGATTTTTCGGGGTTCGTTTGGACATTTTTATGCATTAACTGAGTTTTCAATTCATTTATGTGCATAATTCAAATTTGAATTACATGCACATGCTCCAGTGCATATAAATTTTCGGGGTTCGTTTGAACATTTTTATGCATTAACTGGGTTCATCGGGAAGCATGCGAGATGTTTAACGCAGGATTTGTGCATCTCTTCAACGCAAACAGTTCAGTGAAGCAGTAAAGCGGCAGAAAATAAACCAAAAAATATACGTGCTGCCACACGCCCCGTGTGCCGTGTGAGCAGGCGTGAGTTGACAGGACGCATGCGAGCAGTCCGCCGCGCAGGCATACTGGGAGGCGTGCATGCAGGTGTGTGTATTGACGGGGAGGCATGCGAGTAGCTGTGTAAAATGGTGGTAGGAATGGCAGACGTCCGCCATGCAGGCTCACCGGGAGGCGAGACAACTTTTGACCGCAGCCTGCCTTGCTTCCACTGGTCCGTATTAATTGCGCGCCCGAGCCCCCGGCCATAATAGGCGGCCGCACCCCTGGTCCACAGTGGTCAACGACGTCTGGACTCTTGAGTGTACGACGATGCCGCCGAAGCGCACCATCGGAGGGAGTGGCGACGCCGGGCTGGTGAAGCACCCGCACAATGCGTGAAGCTGGCCACAGAGGTTTCCGTCGCCGCCGACGAGGTCTCGCGCGGGCAGCAGCACGACCTTGAATTCGTCGGCGCCGTCGTGACCCCCTAGCCGGAGCCGGAGGTCAACAACAACTCGGCAACAACTGCGACTCCGACGGAAAACCGGTTAGTCATCTATAGACCCATTTGTGCGGCAAACATATCAAGTGTTTTCTCTGTTTAATCCCCCCACCCACCCCGCCCCTCTATAATTTTTCTGGAATACAGATCCTATGATTATGTTCTCTCAGTCCATGAAATCAGAGTAATTAAGATCCGTTAGATGCACGTAGTGTATTGATTGTTTGAATTTTATCGGTATAGAGTTACTGATTAATTGTTTGTTCTGTACAAATGATTTTTGCTAATAATCCGACTAGGGTTAGCTTGCGTGTTAATAATTCATGGCCAGATCTTGAGAATTGATTTTGAATGTCCTACATATATGTTTGTGCCTTTTTTCTTCCTGATCTCGAGAATTGATTTTGAATGTCCTACATGTTATGCCATTTTTTCTTTAAGATTGGTACGTTCACAGATGAGGCTCCGACCAGCGCCGCCGCCGGATGTAGATCTTGGACCCGGCTGTGCGGGCAGAAGCGCCCCTGGACCCGAGGAACCAGTAGAATCTCCGGCAGACTGCATCAGCGATCTCCCAGACGGAATCCTTGGGGAGATCATATCCCTTCTCCCCACCAAGGATGGTTGCCGCACACAAGTCCTCGCATCTCGGTGGCGCACTCTGTGGTGCACCGCGCCTCTTAATCTCGACTGTCGTCAGCTATCTATCGATGATGATTCTGATCTCCTCGGAGCCATCACCTCGTCCCACGAGGGCTCCATTCAACGCATCTGCATCCCGGCATGCTACCTGCTGGACATACCCTGCACAGTGGCCGCCTGGCTGACATCCCGTCAATTCGATAAATTCCAGCAGCTTGAGTTCTACCATTACAGCGATAGGTTACCACCAAGAGCTGCATCTGTGCCCTCACCACTGATGCCCATCTCATGGTTTTCTTCCTCTCTCCACACCACCACCTTGACCCGGTGCCATCTAGCAGACTATCTAGTACAAATGCTTCGACTGCTAGTGCTAAATAAACTTGCGCTTGTGTTGGCTGATCTGTCGGTGGCCTCACTTCACAGCATCATCCACTCTAGCTACCCTGCACTGCAGCGTTTGGTGCTTGTGTTTGGAATAGGAATCCATATCCCTTGTCTCAAAATAAAGTCGTCTCACCTTGTAAGCATTGGAATTTATTTTGGACAGGAGCTCATCATCGCCCCTTCACTTCAAAGGTTGCTCCTTAATTGTTGTTATAAACCTTCACAAATAACCGTGGTCTCTGCGCCTAAATTGGAGACCTTGGGTGCAATTAGTGATCCGGTTGAATGGTTCAAGATGGTGTTTGCCTCCACACCTATTGAGGTACTGTATATTATTCAGGTACACTTTTGTAATTTGCATTTTTCATTTGTGCGCATAAGTTAAGTATCATCTTGGAGTACACTTTCAGTGCTAATATTATGCTCTATGCTCAATGAAGCGCTTGTCCATCCTATCAGTGGTGGTGGATCTGTCAAGACCTTATATATCACTATGTGGTGTTTTCATCTCAGCATCATTATTGCCTTGCTGCAATGCTTTCCATGTCTAGGGAATTTGTATATGAAGGTGATGATTTCACGCACATTGAAAGCCCATATATAATGTACTTTAATTAACCATTTAGCTATCACTCATTCAACATAATATTTTTTAGACATTAACTATTTTCAATCTTCATCTCTATTTAGGCACTAACACATGGAGAAAAAGGTACAACCAATTGATGGTTCAAGAAGCACCGGGATTTTCCTAGATCTCACGACATTCGTTTGAAGACAGTAACACCGGAAGGATATGCATCCAACAATGCAAACACTAGCTTTGTCACACTCTTCATGTTGTACGCGAGGGCACTATTGTATGTGAGGATTAAGTTTTTCAACAAGAAATTTATTACGGCTGCAGGTGTTGAACAACATAAAAAGAAGTTTCATGTGGACCTAAGGGCTTCTGATCATGCTCGGCTTCTATTTACAACAGCTTGTCATCATGGACCAGTAGAATTTCTGGCCGTTGATCTTGATTTTATGGATCAGACCGATCCATTTGATTGTGACTGCCGAAAATTACTTTGGTTGAGTTAGATGTCATTGTCCTGTTCAATCTGGATTTTTTCTAAACCTGATGAGAAATTAATCGTTGTGCTTTTGTACTGTTTGTTAGCTGGAGTTAGATATTGTTGCCCTTGTCAACTCGGCTTTGACCCATATTTTCTTTCATACTGGGCCAATGGCTTGCCATTTCTTTAATCAAGACATAAATATTATAAGCACTCACAACATAGGCAAAGAACATCACTCTCGTGGGATCCTTGAGACCTTTGTTCATTACAGAACCGCAAGTTTTTAGTGCCCACTAGCACCCACAAACTTATTTTCAAATTGCACACCAAGGGCTGTAATTCTTAATAAGAAAAGCTGCATGGTAGTCACAGATTTGGATTTATCATTTGGGACCCATGAGGAAAAGCCCTATCGAGGGCGGTGTCGACTTGATAGTAAACATTGAGAAACCTAGTTTTAAAATTACTTTAAATCCAAAACTCGCCTCAAAATCATGAAACTTGGCATGGTGTTATGTCATAGCACCAACATGTTGTGGTAAAAAATTAGTCCAATTTGGGAGATGTTTTGGTACAATCTTCTTACAAACCGGAGCTTCTCTCAAAAAGGCTCATGGTTCCGAGAGGGACCTTGTCACCTATGTGTGTGAATCGACATATGATGTCTCTTCCTGCCTTGTAACATCCCAAAATTCTAAATTTTGGAATGTTATATTAAATAGATAGTTTTGATTGATTGTATGATTGCTTGAGTGAAATTGAGTGAAATTTGAAACTTTTTGAAAGTTAAACGAGAAGGAATAAAATGACTTTCCCAAACTTTCATTTTTTGCATTTATGATCTCCCTGAATTCTAATTCTTTTCAAATACAAAACCCTAGAGAGAAGATGACATGACTTCTTCCATTTAAATAAATGAAAAGGATTTTTGAAAATATTTGAATTTCACTTGGAAATATTTCAAATTCAGAAACTTCAAGCAACTCAATGATTTTCATGAGAGAAGATAAAATGACTTCTTCAAAACATATGAAATATGAGTTATTTGGTTTTATTCAAATTATTTTCTCCAAAAATAAAATATATAGAAATTAGGGTAAAATGATTCCCTACATCGAAAATTGGAGAGAAATAAATTTGAAGTCATTTGGTATTTTTAAAATGATTTTGATTGGATTTTATTGCAACAGTAACAGTATTTGATTTATTTAAATTTTTGTAGATTTTATTTGATGTTAGTAAAATGTCCACGTCGTAGAAAATCTTTTTCTGAAAATTTTGATATTACATGCCTATATAATATTCTTATTTATTTTGTTTTTATTAATTTAGTTCTATGGAAAAAAAATTTAAGATATCCGCCAACTGGGCCGAAGCCCAGCTAACCGACCGGCGCAGCGCAGCACCTTCCCCGCGACCGACTCCCATCGGAGTCCGGCCGTCACGCGCCTGCGCCGCCGCCCGGATCCGTCTTGGACTCCTCCTGCCGCCGCCTTTGCCCTCCTCCTATAAACCCGGAGCCCCGGGCCCCGATCTCTCTCCCCTCCTTGCCCAAAGCCGCCGCCGCCGCCGCCTCTTCTCCGCCGCCCGTGTCAAGACGCCGCCGCTTGCTTGCTGTTGCTCGCCAGCGCCACCGCCACCGCCGCTCTCCGCCGCCGGTTGCCGCCCGCTACTGCTGCCGAGCCATTGCCTCACCGCGTCGCCCTCGCTGGAGCTAACCGCCGCCGCCGCTGGTTTATACACCCGAGCCGGTAAAACCGATAAAGCCACCCGGTTTTACTTTATTAGTTCGGTTTTATATTTTTAGATCGGTTTTCTTTTCAGTTAGTCCTACTCGGTGAATGTTCGCTGTTTATCCCTTCGCAGCGAACAAATTCGTTCGTTAGCGTCCGGTAACGAATGTTCGTTATTTAGTCTTTTTCTTTTTCTGTTTTAATTTCGGCCAGGGACCTAGATGTAATTATCTTTCTTACATATTAGTCCAACTGTTTCAAACTAGCACAACTTTTGCACCGTTTGTCCAAATCCAACGAAACTAACGCCCACTTCTTCATTATGATTCCCTTTATCCAGTAATACAACTGGAACATGTTTTTGAAAATTTAAAATTTGATTTTCAAACACATCGAATTTGAACTTCGTTTGATCGTAACTTGAGTTTTATAACTCCGATTTGATTGATTCTTTTTGCAAATTAAATATCTTGAACTAAATTTTCTGATAAGGCCAAATTCACTTAATTTTGGTACTGTTAGAAATTGTTTTCTGTTGCAAGAGTTATTTGCCTGGTTTTGAAACTTTTCGAATTGTTTTCTTCGTTCTTTCCTATCTTTTGAGTGATTGCTTATGTGTGATTACTATTGCTTGCTTACGATAGATTGACCGGAGTGTGACGAGTAGAACTATCAAGAGTTATGAGTGCGAATCATCTTCATCAACAGTACAAGGCAAGTTCACACTTTGATCATATCCCATTCATACCCAATTTTTATGCATTACTTTCAACCCCTCAAACATTGCATGATTAGAATTTGATAATATGTGGGTATTGGGAAGTAGTTGATGAGGTAGGAACCTATTTCCCTTTATTATCAAACCTGGGGAGTTACTTCTACGTTATGCTTATATTGCCATGCTATGCTCGTATACGTGGATTAGGTTTGAGTGAATTCCATGACAGAGGTGAGATTGTTTACTTAATGGTTCAACTTAAGGTGGCAACTTTAATACACATCTGGGTGGATTGGTAGGGGCACCCAGGGATATACCAGTGGACTTACCCGGACACCTGGGGCTATACCAGTGTTGTCCTAGGAGATCCCGGGGATATACCGTGTGATCATCCTATGGTTCGCCACCCAGGCTCAAAGGGATCATAAGATTATTCATGCTTGAAACTTCCGTGTGCAGCCACAAACTATTATGGGCTCTAGCATAGTTGAGTATGTTGCATGACCTCTTTCAGTGGTGGGCTAGCAGATGTAGGGAAAAGTAGGTGTAACTGTCCACCCGGAGTAAAGAGTTAGTGCTTCTGAAAGACTGTGTCTCGGTCATCCGTTTCTCAAACACCATGCAGTGCGAGAAATCCAACGGAGGAGATCGAGTCTTGTGGGAAAAGTGCGCAAACCTCTACAGAGTGTACAAACTAATCATGATTAGCCGTGTCCCCGGTTATGGACATCTTGAGTATCTGGCTCTTGGATTATCATATGGATCTCATCACTCTAAATTAATTTGTTGGGTTGTTAATTACTTTTTAATTGGGATTGAGATGGGGATTTACCATTCTCAATGTTTTCAACAAACTTTGTAGTTAAATTAAAGATATTCCTTTGTTGTAGGAAAAAATGGCTTTTCGCTAAAACATTATAACCATAGAGCTTCCACCAGCCATATATGCATGTAGTGATAGTTATTATTCATCATTGATCTATGGTGTGAATTTGCCAGTACATTCAATGTACTGACCCTTTGTGGCTGCAACGTCTCATGTTGCAGGAATCTTACGATGAGTGAGTGATACGTTAGGGTTACGATTTCTACACTCAACTTTGCCGTTGGTGTTGATGGGAATCCACAACCTTGTTGTTACTTCTGCTATTTGGATTGAGGTAATAGTATTTACGTTATTTTATACATGTGATTTACCTCTGTTATAAATCCTCGAGTACTGTGTGTGTCAGCATACCGATCCAGGGATGACACTTAAGCACAGAGACTTGACCGCCTGAGGTCGGGTCTTTACACGCCTTGATTTATTTTACAGAGGCAACATGCAACTATATATAGTAGCGTCGTCCTAAAAATATGAAATTAATCACGGTTCGTTTTGCCTTTTTATACATTATTTGAGTTTCATAGGCATTTTGGAACATACTTTCGTGTGTGCAAAGGTCATGTGTGTACTAGCCACATATGTAATTCGATGTTCAATCCGTTTATGGAATCAAGTCCTTATACATGTTATTCTTCTGTAGACAGAGCAAATCACACAGCTTATTAGCAGCAATCATCTATGTTATTATTGGTCTTCGCACACATTTCTGTTTACGGACCTGTTTGCCGCGTATCACACACATCTTGTTCAGTTGAACCGTTTCCATTGTGTTGCCTGATCACACACAGTTCATCCTAGTGAACCGTATGTTTTATATCACACACACCTTCATCTGGCTGCCCATTTCTTTTGTTCCTCATCATCGCAAACAGTTAATTGAACTGAAGTGTATGCCCTGCATCGCACACGCAACTAAAATCTGAACTGTGTTTGATGCATCCCCCGTCGCAAACGTTTTGCACCTTTTTTGATAGTTTTTTTTACACCACCATTTGCGATTATTGAATCTCACACAGTTTCGTCGAAGGGTCTCTGATCGTAGTGTCGCCACCTCAAAAGAGTTACTTGCAGTCGTAGTTCAGGATAGCCACCGAGTCAAAGCTGGCTTGCTGCTGTTAAGCTCCACCACCCCCTTTGTTGATACTGATGCATATGTAGATAGTTCTGATGTAAGTCTTGCTGGGTACATTTGTACTCACGTTTGCTTATTTTATGTTTTGCAGAGAGACTTCAGTCTCACTAGTAGTTCCGCGTGGACTTCGATGTTTAGCTTGTTACCTCAGCTACGATCTTGTGCCCTCGGCGAGATCGTGTAGATAGTCAGACTTCTCAGCCTTTTTCATTTGTAGTTGTCTGTACTGAAACAAATTAAGTTTCCGCATGTGCTTGTTGCTTGCATGCACTACAAAAAAAAGACACATCCGTGACATTTTGGGCCGAACGATTTTTTTCTGTCATACATATGACACTTCTATGACGATAATTGTGACAAAACCCGGTATCATCATAGATGTGGTGGGCTCCTACTTCTATGACAAAAAATCATGACAGAAAATGGGCTTTTCGTCCTGGGCGGGCCGGAGACGCAGCTGCATGACATTCTTTGGGCCGTCCATGATGGAAAAAATCATGGTAGAAGCGAGGGGGAGGAAAATTTCGGGGAGTTGCCGGTTACGGTGGGAGGTCGGGGGTCGAGCGATGCGTGTTTCTCTTGTACACGTGCGAGGCGTTGGCTCTAACTGAACCCGAGCGAGGCGTTGGGCTCTAATCAACCCGGCGATTACCTGCGCAGCTACGCGTTCATCTGAAACCGAAAGCGATCGATCGATGGCTGTTAATCAACCCGATGGAGCGATTCTTCGCCATGCTGCTAATCAAGCCGATCGATTGATGAACAAAGGAGCGCTATGGGGGGAGGGGTTGGATGAACAAAGGAGCGGTGGTGTTGCTCTGGATGAACAGACCCGTGGTGTGGAGGGATGGATGAACATGAGACGGTGGAGGGGTGGCCGTGGAGGGTGGTTGAACAGACCCCGTGGTGTGGAGGGCTGGATGAACAGAGCGGTGGAGGGGTGCCCGTGGAGGGTGGTTGAACAAGAGCTGGTGGAGAAGCGCGGTGGAGGCTGGATGAACAGGAGCCCGTGGAGGCTGGAGGAGGTCGACGGTAGCCCGTGAAGGCTGGAGGAGGACGACGGTGGAGATGAACAGTATCCGTGGAGTCCTGCTTTGCTGACGCCACACCCTCCCGATGAACAGGACCCCGTTTGACCGAAGCGCCCAACACAAGTCCGTTTTGTCCGTTTTGCGGTACGCCACACCCCTCCCGATCAACAGGAACCCCGTTTCGACCGTAGGAGGTCCGTTTCATCCGTTTTGCGGTACACCACACCCTCCCGATCAACAGACCCCGTTTCGACCGTAGGAGGTCATTTTCTCCGTTTTGCGGACGCGCACCCTCCCGATGAACATGATCCCGTTTGAACGTGGCCGGTCGAACACAAGGCCGTTTCCTCCGTTGTGCGGTATGCTAGGCCTCGTTTCCATCGCCTGTTCTGTCCAAGCCCTCCCGGCGAACACGACCACGCATTCCGCTCGACCCAGCCGCTTGGCTCCCACGCGCCCCGTTGCTCGCCGATGAACACAACGCATTCCGCTGCCTCCCCATGAACACGACACATTCCGCTGTTTCCCCATGAACACGACGCTGCCGCTGCCTCCCCATGAACACGACGACGACGCTGTTTCTCTGTTCCAACCGAGCCATGTACGAGCGCGCGAGTAGGCGTTCGAGACCCTGCCCGATGTACGTGACGCGGGTCAGATTTTCTTTCTTGCACCTCGCCTCAGACGTGCGTGTACATGCTACATGCGCGCTTACTACTACGACGCGGCGGCGCCTCTACAACGACTAGTATGTACGCATACGTTCGCGACCAGAATGACATGCTACGACGCTTCGACCAGGTGGTCCCGATCGCCGTGCACTTCCTTGCATGCAAAGATGTAGCTGGTGGGTCCCAGCAGTCAGGGGGGCGAATCGTTTTGGTTTTTTTTTGCCCGGACGCACATTCTTGCGTGCGAAGGTGTAGCTGGTGGGTCCCAGCAGTCTGAGGGGAAACGTTTTTTCTGCGAAATACGGTGGCTCGTCCGGTGGGTCCCCGCTGTCAGGTGGAGGAATAATTATTTTCCGCGTAATAAGGAGGCACTTCCTTGCTGCGGCCGTGGACCAAGCTGTCAGCCTCTCCACATACAGTCCACGTCCGATGGATGTCGTTCCTTGACCACGTTGACCATGCCGCGCCGAGAGCACCAGGGCGATGGACGACGGCGAGGCCTAGGAAGTGGACGACGGGAAGCCGGGGAAGACGCGGCAGTGGAAGCCCGCGCCGAGAGGAGTACGAGGGTTCACTGGTTCGGCTGCGGTGTGAGGCTGCCGTCGCCGCATGGCCTGGCCAGCGGTGGGAATAGTAGGGGGCGGTGAGGCCTCCGCGGCAGCACATCCGGCCACGGGAGGCGGGAGCATGCGGCACGACCGGCGCTGCTATGGGCGGCTGGAGCAAGAAGACCACAGGTTGAAGAAGCACTACGGCCGTTGGATGGACATCGTACGGTCACTGGAGCTAGAATCGTTTATATTGACTAAGTTGAAAAAAGCCCTCCATCCCTGTCAACTTAGTAGCCACAAGTCAGCCTCCCACCAAGGTGGGTCCCAGCTAGCAGGGGGCATTCATTTTTTTGTGCGTAATAAGGAGGCACATCCGGTGGGTCCGAGCTAACAACAGGGGGGACGTTTTTTTCGCGAAATACGGTGGCCCGTCGGGTGGGTCCCAGCAGTCAGGGGCAAACGTTTTTTTAGGAAATACTGGTGGCCCGTCCGGTGGGTCCCTGCTGTCAGGTGGAGGAATAATTATTTTCCGCGTAATAAGGAGGCACTTCCTTGCGGCTGCCGTGGACCCAGCTGTCAACCTCTCCACGTACAGTATTCTTCCGATGGAATTCGTTCGTTGACCACATTGACCACGCCGCGCCGAGAGCACCACGGTGGTGGACGACGACGAGGCCTAGGAAGGGGACGACGCGAGCCGGGAAGACGCGCGGTGGATGCCCACGCGAGGGTTCATCTGGTTCGGCGGCTGCCGCCGCCGCAGAATAACAGGGGTGTGGGTGAGTGGAGTGGAGGGATGGCCTGGCCAGCGGTGGGAGTAGTATGGGGCGGTGAGGCTCATGGCGTAACAGCCGCCACGGGAGGGCGGAGCAGCGGCACGGCCGGGCGCTACTTTGGGCGGCCGGAGCAAGAAGACCAGAGGTTGAAGAAGCACTACGGCCATTGGATGGACATCGTACGGTCAGTCGAGCTAGAATCGTGCATATTGACTAAGTTGACAAAGCTCTTCGTCCCCGTCAACTTAGTAGACCCACTATACTAGGTCCCAGCTAGCAGGGGGAGTATTCTTTTTTTTTGGGCGTAGTAAGGAGGCACTTCCTTGCGTGCGAAGATATAGCTGGTGGGTCCGAGATGTCAGCGGCGGTAACGTTTTTTTGTGAAATACAGAGGCCCTTTCGGTGGGTCCCAGATGTCAGGTGGAGGAATCATTATTTTGCGCGTAATAAGGAGGCATTTCCTTGCGTGCGTCGTGGACCCAGCTGTCGCCTCTCCACGTCTGATCCATTTCGATGGATGTCGCTCATTGACCACGCTGACCAGGCCGCTACCGAAAGCACTGAGGCGATGGACGACGGCGAGGCCTAGGAAGGGAACGACACAGATCCAGGGAATACTCGGCAGTTGTTTCCCACACGGAGGAGTACGAGGGTTTACTGGTTCGTCTGCCGTCGCCGGAGAATAACAACATGTGTGGGTGAGTAGAGGGATGGCTAGGCCAGCGATGGGAGTACGTTGGGGCGGTGAGGCCTGCGCGGCAGCACAGCCCGCCGCGGGGAGGAGGGAGCAGGCAGTCCCGCCGGTGCTTGTTTGAGCGGCTGGAGCAGGAAGAGCAGAGATTGAAGTAGCACGACGGCCATTGGATGGACATCCAACAGTATACAGGCCATCTGTGGAAAGCCTCAAATCTGTGGAAAACAACATACAACCCATCTGCCATTATTTCAAATAGTTTACAGCCCATTTGCTAATTCTTACGGGTTTTTTTGCAGCCCATATTCTTTTTGTTAGCATTATAGCCCATATTGTGGCCACGGTTAAAAAATTATACGAAATTTTGCATATGTCGGTGCGGTCTGAACTGTTTTTAATCCCGAAATTTCGAGTCACATTCAGACCGATTTTAAAAATAAATGTATATCAATATAAAATCCATTAAATTGTCCACGCATAAAAATCAATGCAATTTAAAATCTTGAAATGAAAAAAAGATATTTGAAACTAATAGCCGGTTTGATGTGTTTTAAAAATGTACAACCCATTTCTCATTACTGATAGGCCATTTTCTCGGCCAGCCGAATGAAGCTCTCCTCATCTTGAAAGATTTGCAGCCTAACAGGCCTGATAAAGTGACTTACTTGACAAATCACAAAAAACGGGGCTAGCCATTTTCAAAAAGAAAAAAAAAACTACTGGGCTAGTCTGTGGTAAACATAAAAGAAAAGGCTGTCTAGACAGGCCAGAGTGTCCCGCACAGCCCAGTTGACACCTGCTTCGCCTTAAAAACAAATTAGATAAATGCCACTCCAATTATGGCGATTCATAAAATGCCACCGCAATTTCCAAACTTTGAAAAATGCCACTTCAATTTTTGCAAACTTTGAAAACGCCATCGCAGTTTGCAAACTTTGAAAACGCCACCTGCACTTCAAAAAAGCCACTAGAAATGGCATGAAATGGCATTTTCAAAGTTTGAAATTGCGTGGCATTTCGGAGGCATTTATCAAATTAACCCAAAACAAAAATAAGCTGGGCGAAGCTGTTGGGTCCCTTGTGTCACCGCCACAGTAATTCTCTCGCTTATTGACTATGTTGACAATGGCATGGGACCCAGATGTCGAAATCCACTAGGAGGAGCCATTTTTTATTGGCTTGAAATAAGGAGGCACTTGCTTTCAGATCGCCATGACCTTGGCGGGTCCCTTATCGTCATCCTCTCCACGCATAATCATCTCCGATTGTTTACGCGTCAACTTGCTAGGCCCACAAGTCAGCCTCTAAACCCGTGGAGGACAAATACAACCCATTTGAAAAAATAACAGCCCATTCCATACGTTCAAACGGAAAGTTCAACATTCAGAGCAAAGTAACAGGTCTGATCCACATATAGAGTACTGAACTTCCATGTTGACAACCATCATCACCAAGTTAACTATCTACTCCCACTAGACAAGTACTAACTTACTCTTAGCTAACTAGACGATGTCGGCGGTACACGCTAAACGCTGGCACCAGCGTCCTGCGCCTCGCCTCGGACTTGCCAGAGGTGCGATAGGGTGCGTTGCTCGCGCGCGTTGGCCCTTTCCATGCCGGCGTGGTCCACCGAAGCTTCGGCTTCCAAGCGGGAAACCCACTTGACGATCTGGTAGTAAAAATCGGCTTCGCGAATGCGTGCGTGCCCGACAGCCTCCTGGGCTATTTGCCGGGCGCCGGCCTCCACATAGTCGGCCCAGTTGCGGGCGCTCTGCTCGCGACTCAGAGCGTCGGTGCGCTGCTGCTCCATGTCCCACTGGCGGCGCAAATCGGCGATACGCCGCTCCTCCGCCAGGCGGTCGCGCTCCAACAACTCCTGCTCCTCCGCCATGCGGTCACGCTCCAACAACTCCTCGATCTGCGCATTGCCATCTAAAGACAGATAGAATGCCTCCTCCCTCCGTCTACCTTCCGGTGAAAAACCGAACACTAGTTCCGGCGGTGACCGCCTCCGGCATCGCCTACCGCGGACGGGCGGGGGCATGGCAGACGTGGCGAGCGACGTCGGGCCGGTGGAGGCTTATGAGGATATTGCGAGTTGGGTCACGATGGCACTGGAGAAGGGCGGGAAACAGTACTTATAGGGGGAAGGTAGCGCGATGGTCATCGGAATTCAATGAATAATGGCTTAGCGCGCCAGCTTGCCGTGGAAAACTAGGGAAACTGAATTATGATCGTGCCGCCCCGCCCCGCTCGGGTCGCATGCCGCATGGCGGTCAAACGAGTGCACTCGAATCATCTCCTCCTTGTCAATAAGATTTCACGGATTTAAAAAGCCCGCAACAATTAAAGCGTATCTTTTTTCGCATCGCTTAGCTGCCTTAATTACGGCGGCTGCATGCAGCACTCGTAACCGCCGTAGGGCAAGACGCGCGAAGCAGCATGCAACGAAGTCGCAGCCGAGGGCACGCATGCAGCCACTTAAATCGCTGGAATTAATTAGGCTTAAACTTCTGCATGCCGTTAATTATTACCATGCCTTGGTCTTGCTGCTTTGCTCACGGGACTAATAAACCCGGACGCAGGGAGTACCTTGGTTGGTGAGAGGTTTGAATTAAACCCTGCAAACCGGAAAGGAGGTACTAGTATGTGCGTGATCCGCTATTTATTCGTGTAGGATCGAGTAGGTCATTTCTTGAATTGAGCCCTGCAAACCGAAAAGGAGGTAGTACGTGCGTGATCCGCTATTTATCCGTGTAGGATCGATAGTGTAGCTTGTCGGTTTTTCAGAGGTAGGCATTTTTATCCGTAGGATCGATAGTGTAGCTTGTCGTTGTTCAGAGGTAGGCATTTTATTCAAAAACTGCCACTTCGCATCTTGCGTCGCAAATAAAACTGCCAGGAGCGCATTTGTAGGCTAGCTAGTGATCGATCAGTAACTTGTAAACACTGAGCAAACAGAAATAAGTAACTGTTAATGCATCTCAATGATTCACAGATAATATACCAATATGTAGCTCCAAAAGCAAAGATCTGCCAGTTTGGATCTTGCGTCGCAACTAAAACTAACTAGTACGATTCCCATACATAAGATCAACATGTTAATGCATATCAATGATTCACAGATCATATACAAATATGTAGCTCCAAAAGCAAAGATCTAGATAAAACATATGTTCTTCCTACTAACATGGATGCTTCTCTTGGCCAACATTCAATACAGACTGAAAGACAAATTTGTTTGTGAAGTCTACAATTCCTCTTGCAAACGTAAGTGGTTTCACCAACAGCTGGGACCATGAGAATGAACCACACATGATGGAGGAACATCCACTACAATATGATTTGGTCTTCTCTCAATCACACCGCGAGACTATTTTCGGAATACAAACTTTAACTTAGGGAAAATGATGCCCATTGTATAATCAAACCAAAGCAATGAAGCACCTAGTGTTGGCCAGTAAATAGTACAATACTACTTTTCTGCAGTCCATGAAGTGACTATCCAATCTTTGTGTCTATTTTCAAATGGCACTGCATGCAGTGACTATACTATTCTCTTGTGCAGTTCAACCAAAATTGCGGACACTTTGTTTTTTTGCCAAATAGCAATGGGCAGACATCTCTGTCTGCACAAATATCAAGCAGCTAGTAAACATATACCACACCAGGTTCGCAGTGATGGAAGAGGTGAAATCGATACAACCGAAATTGAGCATCCAATCATTGAATCCTGTCCTGCACCTCCAATGTAGGTCCACCCTGCCAATAAATTCACATGCAAACCACTAGTATTACTATCTAACGACAGTACAAAAAGAGTAGTAAGATAATAGCAAACCATGTACCTTCGTAATGAACAGCTCATAGTGCCACCAATTGGATATAAAGGTTTGGAAAAAAACATGCTCCTAATGTTGAACGAGTTGGACTTTTTGTGCAGCTCCACTAAAATCGAGCATCCCTGTTTGCATAGATATTGAAAGTGTGATTACTATAAAAGTGGCACTAGTTGAAGCATAGACTCACAAATATAAGCATTCCAATTTGTATATGGGAAAAGGTAGCAAGACTGTTTCTAACCACCTGTTTGAAGGAATAAATAAAGCAACAGCGGCTGATGTCAGGAAGGCATACATAGTTTTTTCTGAAAAACTGAGCCATTCCTGACCTTTCCTCTTCTTTTAAGTAAATTTTGTGCAGTTCTACTAAAATAAAATGCCATCACCGCCTTGACAATTTAGTGACTGAGGGAGTCCTGGATTAGGGGGTGTCCGGATAGCCAGACGATGACCTTTGGCCGGACTCCTGGACTATGAAGATACAAGATTGAAGACTTCGTCCCGTGTCCGGATGGGACTTTCCTTGGCGTGGAAGGCAATCTTGGCGATACGGATATGTAGATCTCCTACCATTGTAACCGACACTGTAACCCTAACCCTATTCGGTGTCTATATAAACCGGAGGGTTTTAGTCCGTAAGACGAACAACAATCATACCATAGGCTAGCTTCTAGGGTTTAGCCTCTCTGATCTCGTGGTAGATCTACTCTTGTACTACCCATATCATCAATATTAATCAAGCAGGAGTAGGGTTTTATCTCCATCGAGAGGGCCCAAACCTGGGTAAAAACATCGTGTCCCTTGTCTCCTGTTACCATCCGCCTAGACGCACAGTTCGGGAACCCCTACCCGAGATCCGCCGGTTTTGACACCGACATTGGTGCTTCCATTGAGAGTTCCTCTGTGTCGTCATCTTTAGGCCCGATGGATCCTCCGATCATCAACAACGATGCACTCCAGGGTGAGACTTTTCTCCCCGGACAAATCTTCGTATTCGGCGCTTTGCACTGTGGCCCAATTCGCTTGGCCATCTAGAGCAGATTGAAAACTATGCCCCTGGCCATCAGGTCAGATTTGGAAGTTTGAACTACATGGCTGACATCCGCGGAGACATGATCTTCGACGGGTTCGAGCCACAGCCAAGCGCGCCGCACTGTCACGAGGGGCATGATCTAGCTCTGTCGCCGAACAGTCTCCTGGAGGCCGCACCAGAGTCCGCTCCAACCTTTAGCTCGGAGCCGACCGCGCCGATCGAGGATGGGTGGCTGGACACCGCCTCGGGGGCTGCGATCTCTACGGCGATCGGGCCGTACATCTACCCCATCCTTTGCGAAGCTCGTAAGTCCAAGGTGCCGGACTCCTATCTGGAATCCGGGCCTTCCGCGCCCCTGCCAATCAAATCCCATTGGGCGCCGATCATGGAATTCACTGCCGCGGACATCTTTCAGCACTCGCCTTTTGGCGACATTCTGAATTCACTATAGTCTCTCTCTTTATCAGGAAAGCCCTGGCCAGATTATGGTCAGGAAGGCTGGGATGCGGACGACGAAGAAAATCAAAGCCCACCCACCACCCACTTCGTAGCCACTATCGATGATTTAACCGACATGCTCGACTTCGACTCCGAAGACATCGACGGTATGGAAGACGATTCAGGAGACGACCAAGAACCAGCACCCACAGGGCACTGGAAGGACACCTCGTCATACGACATATACATGGTGGACATCCCAAAAGATGGGAATGGCGACGGAAGAACGGAGGATGACCCCTCCAAGAAACAGCCTAAGCGCCGGCGTCAGCGGCGCCGCTCTAAATCCCGCCACAGCAAAAATGGTGATTCCGGCACGGGAGACAATAACACCCCGGACAGTGCCGAAGACAACCCCCTCCAGCAGGATTCAGCGCAGGAGGATGGAGAAGCCAGCCCTCATGAGAGAGCGGCAGAAAACAAGGTAGAGGACGATACTTACATGCCTCCCTCCGAAGATGAGGCAAGCCTCGATGACGACGAATTCGTCGTGCCCGAGGATCCCGTCGAGCAAGAGCGTTTCAAACGTAGGCTCATGGCCACGGCAAGCAGCCTCAAGAAAAAGCAGCAACAGCTTAGAGCTGACCAAGACTTGCTAGCTGACAGATGGACTGAAGTCCTCGCGGCCGAAGAGTATGAACTCGAGCGACCCTCCAAGAGCTACCCAAGACGCAGGCTGCTACCCCGATTAGAGGAGGAAGCACCCAAACCTACATCACTAGTGCATGATATGGCTGACCGGCCACCTCGTGGCCGCGACAGAGAGGCCTCTCGGCCCTCAACTCAAGCTGCACCCCATCGCCGCTCAAAAAATACAAAGGCGCGGGGAAATGTGCCAGACCCCCGAGATATATTGGAGGACAAGGCAAGGCAAACAAGATCGATCTATGGATCGCGTGGGCGCCCCACGCACGTGACGATAACCGTCACGCTGGATATGGCAACTCGGCCGGGCGAACACGATGAGACAAAGCTCATTCGAGCTGCGCCGTGATATAGCCCAATACAGGCGCCAAGACACCCACTATGCTTCACAGATGAAGTGTTGGATCATCAAATCCCTGAGGGTTTCAAACCCGTAAACATTGAATCATACGATGGCACAACAGATCCTGCGGTTTGGATCAAGGACTATCTCCTTCACATCCACATGGCCTGCGGTGATGATCTACACGCCATCAAATACCTCCCACTCAAGCTTAAAGGACCAGCCCGGCATTGGCTTAACAGCTTGCCAGCAGAGTCAATTGGTTGTTGGGAAGACCTGGAAGCCACATTCCTCGACAATTTGTAGGGCACATATGTGCGACCACCAGACGTCGATGACCTAAGCCACATAATTCAGCAGCCAGAGGAATCGGCCAGACAATTCTGGACACGGTTCCTAACCAAGAAAAATCAAATCGTCGATTGTCCGGATGCCGAGGCCCTTGCAGCCTTCAAACACAACATCCGCGACGAGTGGCTTGCCCGCACCTAGGACAGGAAAAGCCAAATCCATGGTAGCCCTCACAACACTCATGACCGCTTTTATGCTGGAGAGGACAGCTGGCTAGCTCTTAGTAACAACATGACCAAGAGCCCTGGTAATTCGGATACCAAGGACATCAGTGGCAGGTCGCGTCGCAACAAGCACAAGCGCCGCATTAACGGCGATAATGCTGAGGATACGGCAGTCAATGCCGGATTCAGAGGCTCTAAACCCGGTCAGTGGAAAAAGCCATTTAAAAGAAATACTCCGGGCCCGTCCAATTTGGACCGAATACTCGATCGCTCGTGCCAGATACATGGCACCCCCGAAAAGCCAGCCAATCACACCAACAGGGATTGTTGGGTGTTCAAGCAGGCAGGCAAGTTAAATGCCGAAAACAATGACAAGGGGCTGCATAGCGATGACGAGGAGGAGCCCCGGCCGCCAAACAATAGAGGACAGAAGGGCTTCCCCCCGCAAGTGCGGACGGTGAATATGATATATGCAACCCACATACCCAAAAGGGAGCGGAAGCGTGCACGAAGGGACGTATATGCGATGGAGCTAGTCGCCCCAAAGTTCAACCCCTGGTCTTCCTGCCCGATCACTTTTGATTGAAGGGACCACCCCACTAGCATCCGCCATGGCGGATTCGCCGCATTGGTTCTAGACCCAATCATTGACGGATTTCATCTCACTAGAGTCCTAATGGACGGCGGCAGCAGCCTGAACCTGCTTTATCAGGACACGGTGTGCAAAATGGGCATATACCCATCAAAGATTAAACCCACGAAGAAGACCTTTAAAGGCTTCATACCAGGTGTAGAGGCCAACTGTACAGGCTCAATTACACTTGAAGTGGTCTTCGGATCCCTGGATAACTTCCGAAGCGAGGAGTTAATCTTGGACATAGTCCCGTTCCGCAGCGGCTATCACGCACTGCTCGGACGAACCGCATTTGCAAAGTTCAATGCGGTGCCTCACTACGCATATCTCAAGCTCAAGATGCCAGGTCCTCGAGGAGTCATTACGGTCAATGGAAACGCCGAAAGCTCTCTCCGGACGGAGGAGCATACGGTGGCCCTCGCAGCGGAAGTACAAAGCAGCCTCTTAAGGCAATTCTCAAGCCCGGCTATTAAACGTCCGGACACCGTCAAGCGCGCCCAGAGTAACCTACAACAAGACCGCCTGGCACGTTCCGAGCACGCATAAAAATGCGGCCCAAGCCCCAGCCCTCGCGAAATTGCGAAACCAGTACTACGCGTACATAATTACGCTCTGGAAATACCATGGGCATAGGGGAAGGGGCACGACCACGGCATGCCCGAACGCGCTCAACCGCACTGGGGCCCCAATTGTGTCATTCTTTTCTTCTTTCTTTTTACTTTCGGGACTCCGTTCTCACGAAGCCCCTGTCCGCATTGGAATCGCCGAACACACGATGCAACAGCCAGGAAGCGTAAAGCTACGTCGAGTGTCCGGTGGTCTCTATTACGAGCAATATATCTGTTTTACACACCATCCCGTGGCTTACCCCTGGAGGGGGACATGTTAAAAAGTCCCGTCCGTCGCTTATCGCACTATTTGTATCGTTCTGCTCTTACTGCAGCCCTTTTTGAATAAGCAATATATAGCTTCTGCCTATTATTGAATTCCCCTTTTTTCTATATATATGTTCATTTATGACATTGTGCAACCGTACACTTTGGTACGGGCAATACACCAGGGGCTTAAGTACCCCATAACATGGTGTGATAAGTCCGAACACTTTCACAAGTGCGGCACCCCGAACTTATAGCATTATATGCATCGGCTCCGAATCATGTCTTGGGTCAATAGTTGGGTTTGCCCGGCTCCCATGTTTTGGTACCTTATGTTCCGTTATATCGGCTAAGGTAGCGCTGGGAGAACCACTGCGATGGTGCCCCGGTTGAGCTGGGTTAAGCACCTCAGTGGAGAAAGCTAAAACTGACCGTCATGATAGGGCGAGAGCCGGTCGTTGTTCGAGAGGTTTTTGAGTCCCTAAAGACTTATGCCGCTTAGAGCGAGGAGTCGGCATTGTCCGGCCTAGGCGTGGATAGCGCCCCGAACTCGGTCTTCCGAATACTAGGGGCTTCACCGAAATTTAAAATTATAGAATTCTATGGCTAAGTGAGAGTGTTCAAGCATTATAGTCCGGTTGCCTTGTTCGTTATGCTGAGCGACTCCTCAAGGACCCAAGAATGGGAACAAGAGCGCTCAAGTTTATCCCGAACACCCCAAAGACTGTGGCATGGGGGCTGAAGCCGACGACTCGCCATCTCTCAAATTTAATAAACGACCGCACATAAGGTAATATTTTAAATTCAAAAGTGTTGCTTCGCGCATATGAACAAGTTTTCAGCGCACAGGATAACAAATGCGAGTCTACTCAAAAATTATATCTTTGGAGCATTCATCCGCTATAAAGCGAGGCACCCTTCAGACGCCTCATAATACATTTTAGGCTTGCGATGCTCCTTCTTCGTGGTGGTCCGTCCGTCACAAGCTTCTCAGCGTCCATCTTGCCCAGTGCACCTTAGCAGGGCAAGGGCCCTACGGCACCTTCGATGCAGACGGAGCGCTTGATGACTTCAACCCATGGACAAAGGCCCACCAGCCGCCTCACCAGCCCAAGTAGCTCCTGACATGGCTTCCTTTGGCCACAGCCGAACTATGAGGCCTTTCATGGCCTGTTCGCCACCTTATGGAGCTCGACCAGCTGCTTCAACTGGTCGCTAAGGGCACTGGGTGTCCGCCTCAAGATCTTCGAGACGAACACCTTCTCCGTCGAGCTTCCCTCCTCGGCTCGGTAGAATGCGGCAGCATCAGCCACACTGCAGGGTAGATCTGCGAATGCTCATGGAGAGCTCCGGATTCAGGTAAGTAACAGATAATTCACTCTCACATGCTTGCTTTGCATATAGAATGCTTTACCCGCCGCTATCTTCTTCATCGCCTCAATCTCCTGGAGGGCTTTTTGGGCTTCGACCTTAGCTGCCTTGGCGCTCTCAAGGGCCGAGGCGAGCTCGGACCCTCGAGTCT
This sequence comes from Aegilops longissima, assembly GCA_021605205.1. Lineage (NCBI taxonomy): Eukaryota > Viridiplantae > Streptophyta > Magnoliopsida > Poales > Poaceae > Aegilops > Aegilops longissima. Next base: position 388,214,170 of record CM038678.1, on the reverse strand, counting down.
TTGAGTCACGCTCCAAACTCTTGTGTTTTTCCACGAGAGCCTGGAGCTCTTGCCACACCTCCGCCACCCGCGCCTCCTGCTTCTTCTCGCTCGGTGCGCTCCGCAGCCGCATTGCTTTCGGTCTTGGACACCGCTTCCTTCAGGGTCGCCACCTCGTTCGTGGCCCCTGCAATATTCACGTTATTCCTGTCATTTTTTGCAAACACATCTTTTAAATACTCCCATAAGGTATTACTTACCTTCCTTGTCCTCGAGCTGCTTTTGGCAAGTCCGAGCTCGTTCTCGGACCGCCGAGGCTCGCTTAATGCATCAACCTCCATGATCGGTCAAGGCGACAGAGGTTAGCAAGCAGCCTGCATTCCCATATTGACATACTTATGTTAGACTCCTCACAGATATCTTTTAGATCCTCGGATTGGCTATTTCTTTCCGAACACCAAACCGAGCATCGTGGGCTACCGCTCTATCCGTAATATTTTTACATATCTTAAATACATACCTCAAAGCTCGTTAGAAGGCTGGCACGAGCTTCAGTCAGCCCGCCATGGCGGACTGAACTTTTCGGATCACCGCACTCATAACAAAGGCGGTGCCTCGTCGATGGAAGCGCCGTTAAGCGCCTCCATCAAATCATCCGGTGCCTCCAGTTGGACTGAGGTCACCGGCGTTGCAGTCTTGCCCTTCTTACGAAGGGGTCCCTTGCCGGACTCCGGAACCACTGAAGGTTCCGGTACGGAGTCCGGCGCAGGGTCGGACTTGAAGCCCTTCGGGGTTTTATCCCCTTTGAGCCCGGGTTCCGGGAGGTCGCCTTGCGGCGCCTCCAGGGCCACCTCCTCCCAGCTGGGCCCCTTTTGGGACTCCACCCCGGCGTCATCCGCGGCGGGAGGAGACGAGGCAGTCGAAAGTGAGGTGCTATTCACCTCCGACGAATCCAGGGAGCCGCTCGACGAATCGTCGAGCCCGTCCTTGGGCGGGCTGCATGGTTATACTTGGCATTAGAATATGCTATGCGACAAATGGAACGCCATGAGTTATTCTGGTGTCCGGACACTTACGATTTTGCCAGGGGCTTGGTCCTTGGTGCCCACCCCTCTTCGCCGTCATCGGCATTGGCGGTGTAGTCCGGAGGAAGGGTCCTTCCTTCTTGATTCCTCCGCCTCCCGGTTAGGGGCCTTCCTTTCTTTCTCTGCTTCGGCGGGGAGAGACCTCTTTCCTTCTCCTCGTCTTGGGGAGTCCGCCTGAGTCATCGGACGATGAGTCCGACAAGATTTGGCGCCGGAACTCCTTCGAAGTTCCGTGGCCTTCTTCTTGGCTTTCTTCTCCGCAGCACGTGAGGTGCCGGAACCATAGCCCGGCTAATCGAAGCGTCCGCTGGGTCTTCGGCAAGGGAGCCGATCAATCTGTCCGGACGATTCAGCCAGCCCTGTCAAAGGTGAGGGAGTTTTAGATCCCGCAAAGAGTCAAAGTATGAAAAAAGAGTCCCGTAAAGGGTAAAATAACTTACCTCTATGGCTTGATGCTGCGACCTGAATCCGCGATCTTCGGTAGCGAATGCGGGAGCTTCGGCGCCCTTGAACAGCACCTTCCTGCATCTTCGCACGTAGTGTCAAGAGCCGCTCAAGATTCGTGTCAGGCCGGATCAAACTCCCACAAGTTGAAGGCCCGTTGTGGCATGGGAGAAACCGCGATGAGCATCACCGGATTATGTTGACAAGCTTGAGATTCTTGTCCACCAAGTTTAAGACGAGTTTGGAGTCCGGACAGCTCTTCCGAATATCAGATGTCGGGCCCGTCTCTTTCCATGAGGTGAGCCGTGTAGGGAAGCCAGATCGAATTCGGGGCCGCCGCCCATTGAGAGTCGCGCTGCTCGGTGATGTAGAACCACCCCGATTGCCACCTTTATGGTCTCCACAAAGGAGCCTCGAACCATAGGACGTTGGCTATCCCGCCCACCATGGCACCTCCAAGACTCCGCTTAGCGGCCGCCCACTACCTTCGGCTTGACATTGAAGGTCTTCAGCCATAAGTCAAGTGGGGATGGATGCAGAGGAAGGTTTCGCATACCCACGATAAACGCCGAGATATTGAGGATGAAATTGGGCCGATCATGGAAATCTAGGCCGTAGTAGAACATGAGCCCCTGCATTTAATGGGTGAAGTGGAAACCCTAGTCCGCTGGAGGAAGTGGGGACGAATACCACCCTCTCATGGGGCCTGGGGGTGGGGATGAGCTGCCCCTCGTTGGGGAGCCTATGCGCGATGTCGCCGGACAAGTATCCGGCCTTCCGCAGCTTTTTGATGTGCCCCTCCGTGACGGAGGAGGCCATCCACTTGCCTCCCGCTCCGGACATAGTTGGAGAAGGTTGAGGTGGGATGTGCGGACTTGGGCGCTGGAGCTTGAGTGCGCGGAAATAGATAAGCAAAGGAGGAAGAAGGCGTGTGTGAAAAAATGGATCCTTATCCCCTTATATGGACGGACAAAGCTAGGCGTCCCCACCGGCCTGATAAAACTCGGTTATCTTCCAAGCGCCATAATCAATGGCGCGGTTGGGTTACCCACGCCCGTATTGATGAGAATCCCTGAATAAGGGGACACGGTCTCTGCTTTGACAAGACGTGCCAAGGAAACCGCCTCGCTAGACGCGCTGAGGTGGGACAGTGAAAACGATTCGAATAAAGGCTTGGCCGTGGTGTGATGTCACGCCACGGAACACGTCAGCAGATTGAACTTTTGTAAATGTTATTCTCTCTATGATGGTATGTGGAACTTATTTTGCAGAGCCGGACACTATCCTTGTGTTCAAAATCTTCTATGAAGTATTCGAAGGAGGAACCGCCTTGCAATACCGAAGACAATATGCGCGCCGGACTCGTCGTCATTGAAGCCTGGTTCAGGGGCTACTGAGGGAGTCCTGGATTAGGGGGTGTCCGGATAGCCGGACTATGACCTTTGGCCGGACTCGTGGACTATGAAGATACAAGATTGAAGACTTCGTCCCATGTCCGGATGGGACTTTCCTTGGCGTGGAAGGCAAGCTTGGCGATACAGATATGTAGATCTCCTACCATTGTAATCGACTCTGTGTAACCCTAACCCTATTCGATGTCTCTATAAACCGGAGGGTTTTAGTCCGTAGGACGAACAACAATCATACCATAGGCTAGCTTCTAGGGTTTAGCCTCTCTGATCTCGTGGTAGATCTACTCTTGTACTACCCATATCATCAATATTAATCAAGCAGGAGTAGGGTTTTACCTCCATCGAGAGGGCCCGAACCTGGGTAAAAACATCGTGTCCCTTGTCTCCTGTTACCATCCGCCTAGACGCACAGTTCGGGACCCCCTACCCGAGATCCGCCGGTTTTGACACCGACATTGGTGCTTCCATTGAGAGTTCCTCTGTGTCGTCATCTTTAGGCCCGATGGATCCTCCGATGTTGGGTATGTAGTAGACATGCATTAGAGACAAACATACAGACCCCCTCCGATGACATAATGAACATTAATTTTAACAAAGGTGTGACTAGCTTTACCGGGATAATTTGAGTGAACTCTACACCCTCTGTTCCTTAATATAAGACATTTTCGCGGTTCAATTTAAAGTACCCAAACGTCTAGTATTTAGAAAAACAGGTAGTAGTTTTCTTGAGCACATATCTGGGAAAGCTTGCCACACTTTATTTATGTCCATACGCTAATGCAACACCATTCAATACTACAAATATACACTAATCCAAAGGGCTAGTGCAACAAGAGAGTAGTTAGTTTATTACAGGTACAAGACAATGGTTTTACTTAACAGATTTCAATAAACTCTAGCAATCGAAGGTTTCTATAAGAATTAACTATACAAAATGTAAAGGTAACAAGTTTCAGCATTGGTATACTAGATGTGCATGATCATTAAACCAAATACGTAAGTCTGAACGTAACTAGCATTATTAACTAATGACAAGATAAAAAATTGCAAACCATGTACCTCCAAGGTAAATATCATTTCAACTCGGGGTGGGCTTAAAATTGCTATCCTAATCTTGATAATCGATCAAACATAAAACTTGATCGAACTAATCAAGAGAACAGCCGGAGGAGGAGGTGCCCACTCTTGACCTTTCCTCTTGTCTTCATAATTGTCATGTAGTTTAACCAAAATAAAATGACATCAGCGCTTTGGCATTTTGGTGACACTGCATAAAAAAATTAACTTATCTAATGAAAGTGAGGTATGTAATATATAAGCATTAACAAAGGCAAAAATCTGAAGGTAGTAACAAGTTTCATCGTTGGTATATCGGGGCGTGCAACAGCATTAGAATGCCTTAGCTGAAAAATCTTCAATACATCCACAATCAACACTAACCTGAAATGATCCAAAGGACATTAAATGGCACTGCTTAAATTTATGTGTGGCATTAGACTGAGAGCGGCATTAGTTAAATGTGGCATCACTTTAGCAGTAGCATTGCTTGACTTGACTGCTGGCGTTATACTAACAACAAAAAAGTGGCAATAAGAGCATGGGAGGCCCATTCGGATAGTGGGCGCACTAGTACGATGTACCTCCATGGACGCAGAGTGTTTAGGGAGGTATGGTTTCCCAGAGCAACAAATATCCAGGCAGCATATGTGGATTACGTCCCATTTTTGTTCTCTTTAGCCACCTTTTTCCTATGTGAGGACAACAAACCGATCGACCTGGTCATTCTCTATTGCGTTGTCATGCCTTTCTACCCTTCTTCAACCAAGAGACACGAGACTGCTCCTTAGCTACTGATTTTCCCTTTTCAACCTAGATGCGGGTTCAATGCCTACTCTCTTGGACAAGACAGTCTCCTTCCTTTCCTTATTCAACCTGCATATGCATTAGTCTGCATGAAGTAGGGTTTCCTTTAATAGTGCAAATTATGGTTTTCGCTCGTGGCTAGCAGAAAGCAGAGGATAGCAAATTGGGAAGATGGTGGAGTGGAAAAGATCCACATGCAACGACGTGCAGATGGGGCAATAGAACAAGGGTATGGTTCAAAAGAGGTAGCATACCGAGGGTCGGCGGGAAGTGGCTTCGCCGTGGTCGCCGCCCTCCGCACACACTACGGGCAGCGAAGCTTGGGGACGGAGGCCATCCAAGGGCGCTTAGGTCCGAGAGGACGGCCTTGTCGTCGGTCGTGACTCGCCGCCGACGACGCAAGGCCAACGCTGCACGTCCTTTTCTTCCCCAACGGATCTGTGACCACCGGTGAGGAGGGAGAGAGGGGCCGTCTTTTTTAGATCTGGAGAGAGGGTGGTAGTGTGAGAATCAAGCGGGCAGCCCTTGGCAAGAAAGTGCTGAAGCTCCAGCCTATATATCTTCTTTATACTACTAGTGCTGGAGGTGGAGTAGTGGTAGAGTAGTTTATATTTTCTCTGCGTACAGTACCAGTTAGTCGTGCTTCAAAACTGAATGGCACTCCATTAAAAAAATTAAAGGTCGATAACTAATGCGGCACCTCGGGCCAATGCGGCCAGATCGCATTTTGCACGAGAAATTACACACCATGTTTCGTTGACATGTGGTCCCATTCCACATATCAGTGAGACGACGGCGAGTAGTAGGAGTATTTCCGAACCGACGTAGGCCGGGCGCCCTTCATGAACTGTGGCAAGCGGCAACCGCCCACCGACTCTTCGCTTTTTCCTCTCGATTTGGAACTGTTGTCGACGCTCTTCCTCTCCTCCTCCATTTTCCTTCAGCCCTTCACCCTTTCTTCCGCCATTGTTCGATTGTCTTTCCATGGAGGAACAGGACGGAAACGACCCCGTTATTCTTGGCCCGATCTGAAAGATGACGTGGTGGAAGAACTCATTGATCGGTGCGACGTCATTACCTCGACTAGCATGGCAGGTTCATTCAAGCCCATTCTCGACTCAACTAATAACATCATTACAAGGAACCCAAGAGTCAAGGAGCAGTTTGATCTCCCCTATCTTCTTCGCCATGACCCTGATGACTGGCGCCGTCACGACGGAGGCCTCGCCCTGTGCAAGTTGATGCCGCTTGATAATGATACATATGATGATAAGATGCCATCGCTTGAGGGCAAGGCTTGGGCAGGCGCAAATGGAGATTGGGTTGTTTACATTGGGTCCAATCTGCGAGTGGGAACTTGTGAATGTGTACACTCGTGACCGGTTCCACTTCCAAAATCTCAGCAGACTTCCGAGAGGTTGAAGACACCGGTATTGTACGACGCTCAAATACAATCATGGTGACTGTCTTCTACGGAAGATAGCAATTCTCGAGTCCCCAACCGCTTGGAATTACAACAACTATGAAGTTGTTGCTATCTTCGACAAGCTTGTTGTCGCCCCTGGTTTGACTGGATGGATATTGCTCGTAAATCAGTTTCTCTACACGGATGAGTACTGTGATGCAATTCAACACGAGGGCCTTGTGTTTGCTGCCACCACTGTGGCAATCGTTTTTGCATGGCATCCTCGTTGTTTCGCACGCTTGTCTTCCACCGTAATTATAATTGTTTCATCCACATGCATGCGGTTAGCAAGTTTCCCTTTAGTGCATAGTATCTTAGATTAGTATCATAGGTGGTCTCATTTATTGCCATGCATGACACATAGTAGCATCACATTTATTATGTTACTAGATCTACCTATGTTACTATAACCATCTCTATCTTCCTTAATTGCCTACCACATAAGCATGTTTGCAGTCCCAAGTGCATGATACTACTTATGTTACCCCACTATGGCCAGCTTTACTAATTAACCTTCTTCTTGTGTTTCCAAGGTCCTGTGAACATTCCACCACCTATACTTGAAGATTTTCATAACCAAGGGGGAGATGATGATGGTGATGATCACAAGCATGAGGACGAGCAACGCCTATATACTATTTGGCTACCGCAACTAATTCGATGGATCACCTCTTCTCGTGTGTATACAACCCATCGATGATGTTATCGCTAAGGAAGCAAGTGTAGTCTCCCATGGTTGCACTCTCCGGACCTATTCCAACACCCATTGCATGGTATTCGGATGGATACTAGTGTGCTAGCGCCAACTCCTTCTCCCCGTACGTAATTGATAGTCTTGGAGAAAACTCGCCTTCCTTGGACAAAACTATCCAATGATGGTGAAATGCGATCCAATCGCTATTGACACAACGTTACTACCATTTATGAGAAGCAATCGTGTCTATACCTTGACATTTGGGTGGTTCCCTACCCGGCATCGATATAGTAGGCCGCTTCACTGGATGATCAGTCCCTGCGCTGGTCTCCAGATCGACAATGGATGGCCCGTCCCGAGAATCACTTGTGGTTCAAAGCAAGCGCTTCCAACGCCGAGGAATGGTTGAGTTGAAGTTCATTTCATTGCTTGTTATTTGTTGTGTGGTGAAAACTTTAGTATTTATAATGTATCCTCATTGTCGATGTGGGTTGATGACCTGTTGTATGTTAAAATAATATGCCCGTGATAAACTTACTAAATTTATGAATGGCTTCGAGTTGCTTCGTGAGTGAGTGGTGCGACGAGGCAAAAAATAGTTTCCGTGATACATAATTGTACGTGCATTGCAACAGGTTATCGATGAGGCCAATCAACAATAGTAGTACACAATTTGTACTAGCTTCACATGCTTCAAGGTCAAGCGGGTGTTTTTATCAGTAGCTATATTGTACTACGTAATCAGCACCTCTAATCCTCGATACTAGTAGTAGTAATATATAGTAAGTAGTAGGAGTAGTAGGGTGGCATGGGTCGTAACAAGCATTCACGCCTGTGAGTACTAAGACACGCCACCAAAGACAACTTCCATCCGACACCATATTTCTTGGAGTCCGTATAGAGCAATCTCTTCAACCTCATCGCTTCTCTAACTCAGCCATCATCACAAGCGGGCGAGGTGGGGTTTGCCGATAGTCGGTTTCCTTAATCGCGGTCCCACTTGTAAGGCCAATCGCAACGCACGACCCCAAACGGACCTCCGTTTTACATTTAACTCCAACGATAATTTTGACTAGAAAAGCAAGACCAAAGAAAACAAGAATCACAAGAATACATTTTACTACTCCTATAAGTTGGATTAGTGCCTTTTCAATGCATTCATTGTTGATCTCATGGAGGCTCGATCTTGCGGCTTTCTCTTCTTCGAGTGTAAAAAGTAGACGTTGCTTCCTCGCATCTAGTCTCATGTCTAGCCTCTATTGTTGTACTCCTCCGTCCGCTTTTCTCTCAAGGCCTAAGCAGCAACATGCATACCAAGTAGGTGTATCAACAAGTGCACTAATCTCATCTATAGCCTCTGTGTTAGCTAAAAGTGATAGAACATCTACTAAATTGCGCCTATCAACATATGGATGTACTCTTCTTCCCAATACAAAAACTTGCATCCATTCTACTCCTCCGCTGCATAATACATGCCTTCTATTTGTCAAAATATATATGTATCTAGACATGTTTTAGTATATAGGTACATCCATTTTGGACAAATGGAAGTCAAGTATTCGAACGGAGGGAGTACACAATAAAAATTTAAGTTAGCACAACTAGTATAATCCGAGAGCACAACCAAGATTTGGTCGGGTTCTTCCTCCTTTTGCCGATACGCGGGACATCCAAAGATCCGTGTCGTGGTCATGAAAGAAAATAGAGTGGTAGTTGAAGCCACGAGATGTGCATCTTGGGTTAAACTGTAAATAGAATCTTACTACTCTTGAGTAACTCCAAAAGCGCCACCAAGATCTTTCTTGGATTTTTTTTCATCACCAGATGTCGAGGTGAAAGATGTGCAGGTTCATTGGGTCCACTTATGCTTTCACCGACATGTGGGACCGCATGTGAGCAAACAGACGATGGGCTCACAAGCGTCACTGGCTTGCCGAGAAGAGAGATACAGGAGTGCCGAGCACGGACTGCAGGAAATTTGTTCTACGTACCTCGATATAGGCTCGATATAGTGGGGTGGCATGGGCCATAACTAGCATTCACGTCTAGTAGTACGGCACATGCCACCCACATGAGTCCCATCCGACACTAATTTTCTTGGAGTCCGTGCTATAGCCATCTCTTCTCCCTCCTGTTTTCTTAGCCATCACGCGGTGGGCGAGGTGGGGGTTTGCTGATAGTCAGTTTACTCAACTATGGTCCCACTTGTAAGTGAAAATGCAACACCACACGCATTCCCGCTTGAGCGGCGTGCTGGACCAACCGTGTGGGGGTGCGACGCGAACACGGCATGCTTTTCCTTTTGAACTCGTAACTTCTAAATTTTGGTTCTGCTCCATGGGGCGATTGGTAGATAGAAAATAACGATTTTGCCTAGAGTAATGAGAAGTTTGGTTCTGGCGCAGTTCATGCATGGAGTACGTACGAAAATTATGAAGTTGATGCGAAAGGTAAGATAATTACTGTAGTACTCCCTCCGTCTGGTAATACTCGTCATTAAAATGAATAAAAGGGGATGTATCTAGATGTATTTTAGTTCTACATACATCCCTCTTTATCCATTTTGATGACGAGTATTTTCGGACGGAGGGAGTATCATATACTACTACATGGATTTGACGGAAATATAAAAATACATACGGATCCATCAACGACATCCTCACGCCCTAGTGCGCCGGGTCACCAACCTACGTGTGAGGAGCAGTGGCGTTGGCGGCGAGCTCAACATGCTTCTGAACAGTGTTGTCGGTGTACTAGAGTAGGGGTACCCTAGTATCCCGAACTTGTGCACGGGCAGTTGCAGCACCCCGCGGCAAGGCTTGCCGGGTGACCGCCAAGGTCCTCCGTGTTTCCTTTGGAGCCATTCAAGAACAAAGTATTCAAGTCAAGGAGACAAGGCCCCGGCAAGAGGAGCTTGCCGGGAAGGCCAACGAAGGCATCTCGAGGAACTTGCCGCGACGCGCCACGCGTCCCGGCGAGGCCCGGTGAACGACAAGCTTCCGGACGCGACAAGACAACGAACGCGGCAAGGCACTTGCCGCGACAAACTACCACTCTATACCCGGCCCAAAGACATCCACCAACGTGTCGCTCGACCTTTCAGCGCCGCTGTGGCAAGAGGTCAGGCGGCCAGCGTGCGCGGTGGCAAGCGACGCCGACAAGATTACCATCATGGCAGCGTGGCGCCCCGACGGTCCCTTTTGCACTATTTGGGCGACGAGACGGGCATTTAATGCCTTTGTCCCCGCCGCCGTGGTTAGGTATGATACATCGCGCGTAGTTGTACCAACCGCAATTCCTTTTCCATTTTTACCCTTGTCTACGCTGCCACCTGTCGGAGACCCTTTAGCATATAAAAGGAGGCCCATGCGAACGAGAGAGGGGTTCGGAGGCGAAAAACACTCACGCCGGTCTCGTTAGCAGCTAGTGTGTATCTTGAGCACTCAGCGCCCCGAGCAAGAACTCAATACACTCGACATGCAGAAGAGGAGTGTTATCTCCGAGAGCTCCGGCTGGGTAAACTGCTCGTGTGCTTCGCCCGATCCGCTTCTTCGGCGATCTCCGCCCCGCCAAACCGAAGGGGCTCGGTCCGCCGGTCCCATAGGTGTTCGTGGATCAGTTTCGACATATTTGGCGCGCCAGGTAGGGGGCGTCGAGGTTGTGTGAACCTGATCCGACGTTCACACGAGCTAGATCTTCATCTTCTTCATCGACATGCCACCGAAGAAGAAGGCTTCGGCGGCAGCTGTTCCCGGGAGGGAAAGGAGAAGATAATGGTGTGGACCAAGCGACGTTCGAGGAAGTTTCGCCTTACCGGGAAACAAACGACAGAAAAGCTAAGTTGCTAAAGTTTGAGCAATCATTTTTAAAAAATTTGAGTTATCTTCCTCGAACGACCGTCCTTTGTATGGAAAACCAGTGCGCAGAGGAATCAACTCGTAGCTAGTTGCGCCCTTACTTTGTTTCGAGTCCGCTCAACAACTTAAGTGAGCTGCGATTAGTTGCGATAAGGTTTTTGTCGGTAGCGGCACCGCCAAAGAGGCTGCCGACGTCTCAAGACTCAGCGCCATGGCTAAGGTGCTCATACGACAAGTTCCCTAAAAGCGAGGGCAAAAACATACAAAGGAAGGAATCAAGTAAAGGAAATAACATAGCAATCGCTACCGAAATAGAGTCATATTACAAGATAGCTTGTCGCAGCTCTAACAGATTGTTCTCATAACATGACCAGCAGCGACAAGAAAAAGAGAAAACGGCCGCCTAATCTACGCGACGCCTCAACCCTCTTGATCCCGCCACCTTGTCCACAATGGGTGCGATAAGGGTCTTGAGCGCTTCCAGATCAGCATCCGCGGCAAGGTCCCGAGGACGTTGGTGAGGTTGAGGCCTGGGTTGCGGAAGGCCACCTTCACCAAAGACTTTTGAAGAGCTCCCGCAGATCTTGCGCGACTCGTCGGCCAGCTGCTTTGGGATCTTCTCCCGAGTCGCTGGAGGGCCGTCGCCACGCCTTTGAAGAACAAGCTGAGCTTGGCGCTGGGTTGGAGGTGCTCATCGGAGGAATACCCGAGATCCTCCATCCCCAGCCGCGCTTAGCTCCCCGTCGATGGCTGCGGCAACATCCACGAGACCTCGGTCCAAAGGCTCCACATTCTCCCTAAAAGTGTTCTGGGCAGCAGCAGCACTCGCCAGCAGCACCTCGTCGGCCTTGATCTTCTCCTTCAAGGCCACCTCCTGCTCCCTGGCGAGGTAGGGGGGAGCGGCGGAGGTTTTTGAGATTGGAATGGCAATCGACAAGATGGGCGAACTGCCCCTGTTTCCCCTGCTTATAAAGAGGGAGGGGGCAGACGTTCCGTCTTTCCGAATGAAGAAACCACCCACGATCTCTCCCACGACACTGCATTCGACGCGGCTGCTCGAGGAGGGCGCGGTGGATACAGAGGAGATACGGCATAACCCAGGCCGCGTGCCCGTGCCTGCTTTTGGGCCTGGCCCAACAGGCACCGCAGTGTGGCCCAGTTCGGGGCTCCTGCCGGTGTACTAGAGTAGGGGTACCCTAGTATCCCGAACTTGTGCACGGGCAGTTGCAGCACCCCGCGGCAAGGCTTGCCGGGTGACCGCCAAGGTCCTCCGTGTTTCCTTTGGAGCCATTCAAGAACAAAGTATTCGAGCCAAGGAGACAAGGCCCCGGCAAGAGGAGCTTGCCGGGAAGGCCAACCAAGGCATCTCGAGGAACTTGCCGCGACGCGCCATGCGTCCCGGCGAGGCCCCTTGAACGACAAGCTTCCAGACGCGACAAGACAACGACCGCTGCAAGGTGCTTGCCACGGCAAACTACCACTCTGTACCCACGCTCCAGCACATCCACCAACGTGTCGCCTTGGGACCTTTCAGCGCAGCGTGGCAAGAGGTCTGCGCGTGCCGGTGCGCCGGTGGCAAGTTTACGCCGACAAGATTACCATCGTGGTAAGCGGTGGCCCCTGGCGGTCCCTTTTGCACTATTTGGGCGACGAGACAGGCATTTAATGCCTTTGTCCCCGCCGCCGTGGTTAGGTATGATACATCGTGCGGTAGTTGTACCAACCGCAATTCCTTTTCCATTTTTACCCTTGTCTACGCTGCCACCTGCTCGGAGACCCTTTAGCATATAAAAGGAGGCCCATGCGCAACGAGAGAGGGGTTCGAGGCAGAAAAACACTCACGCCGGTCTCGTTAGCAGCTAGTGTGTATCAGTAGCACTCAGCGCGCCCCGAGCAAGAACTCAATACACTCGACATGCAGCAAGAGGAGGTTATCTCCGGAGAGCTCCGAAGCTGGGTAAACTGCTCAGGTGCTTCGCCGATCCGCTCTTCGGCGATCTCCGCCCCGCCAAACCGAAGGGGCTCGGTCCGCCGGTCCCATAGGTGTTCGTGGATCGCTTCCCGACAAGTGCCGCCCAAGGTTGCCTCGCGGTCCAAGAAGGCCAGCGCCCCATCGCCCTCCTCTTGAATGCGCGTGAGACGTGGGTGATTATGTCGATGGTGTCTTGCTACGCTGGAGCGCTGCGCGCGCAGCGCGACTCGAGGTGGACATTCTCCGCGCGATGGCAGGCAGTCGCAGGCCACCAGCAAGGTCAAGAGGTTGTTACCATAGTGGCCGCTGAGGGTGGCGGGCATCATAGAGCCCGGGCGCGCCGGCCGGAGGCTTACGCCAAAGTCGCTCGCGAGCTTCTTGACGATGGTGAACTTGTCGAGGAAACCGAGGAGGACCTCGTCGAACAAGGAGACGGTTGCCGTCCAGCGGCCTCGCCTCGGGCGGCCTCAAGCAATACTACCTCGAGACGTTCCTCATTGCCGGGCCACAGGCCGGCGTCGTGGACCATCTGGCACAGCCGACTCATGCTCGTGCTCATCGCCTCCATGGGTCTAGCTTAGCTTCTACTACCTCCGTCCTGGTTTATTGGTCCCCATTGTAATCCTTGTCAAATTTTGACCACAGATTTAACTAACAAAATGTTTACGCATGTTACTAAAAATTATATCACTAGAAACTTTGTTCAAATACTTAATCCAAAATATAATTTTGTTGACATGCATCAACATTTTGTTAGTTAAATATTTGGTCAAAATTTAGCACAAATTACAAAGGAGACTAATAAACCAGGACGGAGGTAGTAGTCAATCGATCTTGCGATTCGAGTGATCTCTTGCCCTTGGTTAGCGTGCGAGGGTGCATAGGATTTCTTACTACCTCGGCCTTCATCGCACCTGCCTTTGGGTGTATGATAGGTAGGCCAGCCACCCCGGGCCCACGTGTCATTCGCCCAAAGGCAGTTGTCGAAGTCAATGAAGCTGCGCCCCTCCGTGCGGTGCAAGATAGTCATCTCATCGGACCTCTAGTTGGGGCCAAACGAGAGAAGTTTGATGTTTATGGTTTATTGGTCCCTTTGCATTTTGGCGCCAAGTTTTGACCTTTGATTTAACTAATAAAATGTTAATGCATGTAAAGAAAAATGTTGTGTAAGTCACATTACGAAAACCAAATAATCCTAAAACACTTAGGCATGGTGCATTAACTCCCTCCTTGTTTCTTATTTCGTGACATATCAACCGATGAGAGATGTGGGCCGTGCATGCTTTGAATGACTTGAGACTACCAAACATGACATGCAGTGTTTAGTTCATTGCATGTAATCCTATTAGTACTCTAGTTAGCAAAAAAACATTAAGTTCTCTCGCCGATAGGAATAAAACACCATGTATTTACTTACAGAGGGAGTAGTACATTTTTTGTGACATGCTACTAGATATTGCTAGTCAAATACTAAAATCCAGATGGACGTGGTAGTACTCCTAAATCCAGATGGTGGTGCTACTAGTACTAGTAGCAAGATTACCAATGTAGTACTCCTAGGAGTACTAGCACTGCACTACCCGCTGGTCAAATTATTACGTGTGCTCCTCACGGTGAAGTGACAAGACCTCGCACCGGAGATGAAACCTGAGTATAGGCGCCATGTTCGCATACCATAGTCAGCCTTACCGTCTGCAAATACTATCATCATGGCTGTAGAGCTAGCCTGCTTACAACTAGCCCTGCTCGACATAATTTCGTGCGTAGATGCTCGTGCATTGCACGGAACACCAAGATTGGGGTAGACGGCTCCGCAGCGCCATCACGCCAGATTTTTCACGGCCATCTAGATGTGGTGGGGAGGAGATAAGGCTGATTGTGAGAGACAAGGATTTGTTTGTAAATAGGGAACAAGTGCGGCATCTTTTGCAAAATGGAGAAGCTTGGTTTGTATCGCGCAGATCTAGATCCGACGACTATTGGTGAAAGATGGAGGCACAACATCATCACCAACTCAGACCTGTTTGATTCGCAGGATTTTGAAAACGCGGAAAAGGACACGCAATATTACAAGTTTCAAACTGATATTACAAATGTTAGGAGTAATGCTGCACCTAGGAAGAGGGAATTACTAGGAAGTTTACGTAAGAACTTTTGTTACTTTAGGTGGATGCAGCGTTATCGCACAAACTAAAATCCACCGCCTCGACAAGTCACTAATGGGCAAATAAGTTTTCGAGTCTCCGCCACTTGATGTTTCAAAACAAATTCAGCTTCATGAGACTTTGTCATTTAGGCTTAGACGCTTGCGGTGATCAGCACACCATTCATTGTTGCGCCAGAGAACACCAAACCTCATTACCTTGAGCACACTTGCCTCTAGAACAAAGAACCTGGCCAATTTAATCTCAGATGTGCTGCCTCGGTAGTCGATCAAAACAATTTATGTAAGATGGAGATCAAGGCATTCGATGAGATAGTTATAGTGCAGCACATTTTTTACTTTCGGGTCTTTTTTTATCTGCAAAAGAAGAGAACATATTAGAGCAGCTGGCTGCATAAGATTGTCGTGTCATCAAGAGGTACCAATATCATTCGCTCATACGATAGGGTTGGCTGGCTAGTGATATTTTTTCACTCACTCTCTCTCTCCCTCTCTCTCTCTATCTTTCTATTTCCTCTCATTCAACTAGGAGCACGTGAAGAGCTTGGGCATTTGTTGCCTTCCACTATGTGGTTGATGCCATATTTCGCAAAAGTATGCCACATAATACGCACCAATGTCAAATCAAAAGATTTTGGCACCGCTCTCGCGATGTGAGAGAGTTGGCAGCGCTGTGCACACAGACACACATGTATAAACAAATCAATCAAACCAACTACACCAGCCTCTCACTGTCCCAAACAAGTGTTTTGTATTGCCTCGGTCCTCTCTCTCCCATGCAGTGTGTTTTCATTGCGTGAGTTAATTTGGCACCGGAGAAAAGTAGGTGATCCAGATTGGGCACCATGTGAGCAATGGAGGGGCATCGATGCCAAATGCATCACAAGTGAATTTGGCACGTGTTTTGGCCTACATAGCAAGATTTTTTATTCCTCCGTCCCAAAATTCTTGTCTTAAATTTGTCTAAATACGGATGTATCTAGTTACATTTTAGTGTTAGATACATCCGTATCTAATCAAATGTAAGACAAGAATTTTGGGACGGAGGAATACTACTCAGATTTAGTATAAAATTTTGACCATAGATTTACCTAAGAAAATGCCAATGTATGTCACTAAAAATTACACCATTTGAAATTATGTTCAAATACGAATCCAACGATATAGTTCTTAGTGACATGCATTAACATTTTGTCAGTTAAATCTATGGTCAAATTTTGATACTACAAAATTGGAAGAGTAAACCAGGACGGAGGTAGTACTTGCCCTTAGGGTAACCATAGAGTTACTGGAGTAGTTTAAGTTACTTTCCACTATGACTAGCCTAGGATACTATAATAGTACAACATAAAAGTGATGCAGGTGATCACGTAAGAAAAAATACTAAAAACATTTCTTTCAAAGGCAAAGGCGTAGATGTAGTTTTGAACACTATATTTGTCATCGTAATTTGGGAAAATTACGAAAAAATTGAGCTACGCCAGATTACTGTTTACTAATAGGAAAGAAGTTTCACCTCGATGAGTAGCTTCCCGCATGGAAAGCATGTAAGGAATCCAACAACTTGATCCAGATTGGGGACGATAGATTTTAGTGCTAAGATCTTCACCGTGCACATGGACTGGGTAGAGCTTAGGGAATCATTTTTCGAAGACGGTCGAATACATCAAGAAGAAATTTAAAAATGTGAATTTCAAGAAGACGGAGAAGAAGATGATGTACCTGAACGATTACGGATCCAATAAAGATTTCGGAGAATTTGGCAGACGAGTACACCAACGCTGTCAATTTCGGCGCGTCAATGACCCTGATTTTTGTTGGACCTTCTAGATCCGATATAAGCAATCTCTCAAGGAAAGGCGCATTCTCAATGACCATAACGTGGAACAGCTAGAGTGATCTCTTCCCAATTGATGTCTTGTTGCGGGGCCAGCAAGACACATAAATCCATCGGAGACTCGTCGAGGCGATGTGGAGGCTAATGAACCCGTGGATCTGCTCAAGATGAAGGTACTCAAGCGTAGTACAGCTGCGGAGCAGGTGCTCCATAGCCTTCTTCGAGATGACAACGTCGAAGAGGTCGAGCTGCTTGAGTTGAGGGAGAAGAAGGGCGGGCGCGGCATTAACTGGGAAGGTAGCAGGAGCTGAAGTCTGGCGCTGGCGCAGCGCTGGCGTGAGGCGGAGCACGGACGGCGGTAGAGAGCGACATCGTCCAGCTTCAAAGCTGAGCTCCTCGAGCTGATCTAGGGCGGGGGATAAGAACCACTCGTCGAACTTGGGTTGGACCTTGCAGTTGGTACCGAACATGCGGATGTCAAGGCGCCTGGCTGGCCTGTGGTGCGGCGAAAGGATCTTAGAGATCGCGCCACGCGCTTGCAATCCCCTTGCAGAGGCCGCTATCGACGGTGAGGTTGAGGGGGACGCAGCGCCAGAGGGGGCGCCACCGCCGGGAGAGCAGGGCGGTCCGCACGGCAGATTTGGTGGGGAGGAGGCCGATGATGATGAGCAGCATGTCGTCGGGAGGCTGCTGATGAAGTCCAGGCTCACCGGATGCGGTTTTGGCTCGAGCGGCCTCTGCTTGTTGGCAGCCTCGCCGTCCATCTCAACCGGCGGTGACGCCGGTGTACACGTGTGCTAGTGTGTGTTGTGTGTTGGGTGTGCGCGAGTGCGTCCTTCTGTGCATGCCGCCGCGCAGTGGTGAATTGTGCGCGAGTGCGTCCTTCGCGTGCAAGAAGTTTGCCCTCTAGTTTACTTATTTTCACCCACTGCCACATGGGCCAGCACACCAAGATACATAACACGAGCTGACAATGCAGCATGTGGATTGGTTGACCGGTCAACTAAACAATATACGGAGCTATACGCTGACACAGTGAGGGTATAATCCGTCGGTATAGAGAGTTCGAGTGAGAAGGGAGGCCCGTGAGAGATAGCAGAGAGAGAGAGAGAGAGCTACTCCCTCCGTTCGATAATGTAGTTACAACATTTTTTTAAGTCAAACTTTTGAAACTTTGACCAAGTTTATAAAGAAATTACTTATATCTGCAATACCAAAGATAAATGATAGTATGAAGTAAGTACATGTTGTGATGAATCTAATGATCGTTCCAGATGTAAATGTTTTTCTCCATATATACCTGGTCAAACTTTTCTGAGGTTTGACTTTTCAAAACATCCATATGCTTATGGACGTGACAGAGTCCCTAATGAGAGAGAGAGAGAGAGAGAGAGAGAGAGAGAGACAGAGTGACTGAAAAAAGTGTGTGTGCGTGCGTGAAAGAGACATGGACAACACACGATGAAAGTGGAGAAAAGGTGTGCGGGTCTTATGCAAACATATCACACATGCATCTTCGACAACGCAGGCAAGGTGAGGAGATAGTGTGTGGTTGTTTGGAACCGAGAGAGGAAGACCCCTAGCACGTGGCCAAGAGGGGTCTGACAAACAAGGGAGAGAGGTCGAGAGAGACGTACGGAGAAAATGCAGACATGGGGAGGAGAGAGTGTATGTTTGTCATAGAGAGATCCCCTGGAGATCGTGATGGGACAACATGGGTGGGAGATCGAGTGACAAGGTGTGTGCGCGATAGAAGATGCCCCGAGAGATATCGAGATAGACGTATGGATGGAAGGAGACAATACGTGTGTTTCTGATGGCTAGTAAGAGATAATCATACTTAGGAGGGGGGGAGTTCTTGCGCCTATGGCCCTGTTTGGATACTCTAACTCAGTTAGAGGTTAGTGTTAGATTCTAACCCTGAACTAACTCTAAGTAAAGAGGTGTTTGGATGGCAGGGTTAGATGGAGCGGATCTGGCGAGGCACCTTCACGGGCAAAGTAGAGAGAGGGAGGAGGAGAGGACGAGAAGCTTCGAGGAAGTGGGGAGGATCTGCTGCATGGGAGAGCGAGAGAAAAAAGTGTTTATTAGTGGTCCCGAGAAGAACTAACCCAAATAAGCACCTCTTGGATGGGTTAGTTTTTTTGGATGGGTTCGATGCATCTAACCTAAACTAACCCTCCTGTTTGGATCTTTTTGGGTTAGTTGACTCCACACTAACCCAAACTAACTCTAACCCATGGATCCAAACAGAGCCTATGATGGAGTGAGGGATTATGGTACTTAGGGGGGTGCATGTCACATGGAGAGAGAACAAGGGCGGAGAACGTTGGATGGGTCTATATGTATAGCGCGAGCGAGACATGTGTATGTGTGAACCAGGGAGATATAAGGCCAGTTTGGCTGCGTCGTGAGCATCTTTTGTGTGGCCTGGGGTTGTGGCTGGATTTCATGCACGCTTGTTTGGTTGCTACCCTATGAAAAAGAGAGCCCGCTGGGCTGGGTTCCTTGCACTTTAATTAGCCTGGCTGAACCCGCATAATCGCAAGTAGCCCGCCCAAGCAACCGATTTGAACGCTCGCCGTGCTCGGTCGTATGCCACGAGGCTAATAAAGAACATGGATGGATATTAGCATTAAATAATTGATGCATGGATTGATTGATTGGACGTTGATGCTTTGCTTGGCCCAGGCATGAACCAAACGCATCAGCACCACACAAGCCTGGCCAAGCAGAAATATCTTACATCTCACGTCCACACCAGGCAGTACCGGCCATCAAGGCATGAGGGTCAGGTCACGAACCAAACTGACCAATAAAGTTTGAGAGAGATTGAGGAGCCGCGATAAGGCTGAGTGGTGCGTCAGATAGCTGAGAGGGGGAAAGAGATATTTCATCCGCTCAATAATGCAGTGCATGTAAATTTTTTAGAATTCAAACTTTGGAAACTTTGATCAGGTTTACGCAGATGTTATTTATATCTACAATACAAAGATACATCATACAAAACTACATCTCATGGTGAATCTAATGGTATATGTTTGCCGTACTAGATTTAATTCTTTTTCTCCATGTACATGGTCAAACTTTCTGATGTTTGACTTTTAAATAAATCTATGTGCTATGGACGGAGGAGAGTGCCTCAGTCGAGACAGATCAAGTGCGTGTGAAGGAGAATGAGTAAGTGTGCAAAAAGAGTATGTGTGTGAAAGAGAAAGTGACAACAAACGATAAATTAGAGAGAGTGTGTGTTTTTTCGTTTCTTATGCAAACATATCACGCATGCATCTCCAAGATGGAAAAGCGAGGCGAGGAGATACACGAAGATAGCTAGTGTGTGATTGTTTGCAACGGAGAGAGACACCCCTGTAGCACATGTCCAATAGAGGTCTGGCCAACAAGGAAAAAAGGTCGAGAGGGACACATGGATGGCATGGACGCATGGGGAGGGAGAGAGGTGTGTTTGTGATAGATAGATCCCCGAGATCGTGAGGGGACTATATGGGTGGGAGATCGAGGGAGTGTGCACGATAGAAAGATGCCCCGAGAGAAACCGAGATAGACCATGCACATGTTTGTGATGGAGACTAAGATTAGCTAGTCATATACATATAGGGGGACCGCGTGTGCCTACAATTGAGTGAGAGACCATCATACTTGGCTAGCTGGGCATGAGATTGTGTGTGTGTGTGCGTGTGAGATGGAGAGAGAACGAGGGAGAGAGATAGAGTTTTAGATGGGCCTATCAAGTGCGAGTGAGATATGCATGTGTATGTGTGACCCAGGTGGATGGAGAGTTTGAGAGAGGGGGGGGAGAGCTCCGAGATGACATAGTGGTGCGTGAGAGAGTTACGGGCAAAGAGCCAAGGAATTTGTGTGTGTACGATGAGTGCACCCAAGATATCTAGCTTGGACTAGCTAGAGTATCATACATAGTAAAAGTAGAGAGACCTATAGATGGTGTATATATGAATGCGAACTAGAAAGACCCCCCCCCCCCCACACACACACACAAAGAGAGAGAGAGAGAGAAAGGGAGAGGGACCAACAAGGTTTTTGTGTCGGATGCGTGCGACAGAATTGAAGATTGTCGGCGAGAGAGTAAGAGAGAGAGAGAGAGAGAGAGAGAGAGAACAGGGGTCCGGGAGAGGGGGAGGTCGCGTTTTATGCATCAAAGACTGATATAAACCATGTTTCGATATAAACTTGCATTCAAATATCTAAATTGGAGAACATGTTGTCTGCAATCCACACATGAACGGATATATGCGTATACCAAACAAGTTCATTAATTTGACTTTCAACATGTTCATGGAGTACTATAACACTGTACAACATGCTACTCGATTGAGGTGTTCAATTTTGGATTTTGTTCACTATTTTGACCTACTGAACAAGCTAGTTCATTGAATCGAGATATTTCATTTTGGGTTTGATTCGCGTTTTTGAGTGGGTCAACTATTTGTCATATAGTAAATCGCTAGCAACGAGCATGGAAAACACATTACTCCCGAGCATCATCTCTCCATCTAAAAAGAAGTGGAAGCTAATATTTCAAAATTTGATTCGATCGACTTGGTAAGGTAGACGTGGATGCTTGTTCTCCCAAAATTTGAACGAACCGTTAAACATCCTCTCTGCTCGTGGAATTCGCCGAGCAAATAAATGGGAGACGCGAAATTACCGCCCTATGTGGGACACGATCAATTGGCCCGCTGTACAACGAGGGTAGGTTCAGAAACTTTTCCAAGCGCCTTCTCCTCGGCCGAAATGACATGTGCCGAATAATTCATAAACCATGGTCGGCAAAACACGCCTCCTCGCCTCAAATAGCTCATACCACTATTTCAAAACACGCCTCTCGCCTCAAATCGCCGCGCCCACTATAGTTCAAAACACGCCTCCTTGCCCAAAATCGCTCCGCCCACTATTTTGGGAGAAGCAAAGTTACTCTACTATCCCGACCTCAAGACACGCACCCAAGCCGAGAAGCCTATAGGAAAGGGTAGAACTGTAACTCCCCTCACATTTCGCATAAATGCGTCCTGTAAGACATGGTTCCACTCCTCCCAATTCCCCTCCCGCCCCCATTCATACCTCGTGGGCACCAAATCACCTTCTCCCCGGAAGCTCCCTTCTCCCGAGCCGCGATAACCTCAGCCCCACCTCCATGGCGCCCCCCACCGCACCAATTTCACAGCCGCCCCCCCTCCCTAATGCCGGAGACGCTGTCCAATTGCCGTCGTGCACTGGGCCGTGTGCCTCTTACTCCGTGCTGCTGGTGCTGCCTCGACGACGGCCGCGTGAATCATACCGGAGCTGATTCACCCCCGCCGTTGTTCATGGCGCCGGAGCAGCTCCAACTTCGGATCCGTCCAGACTCCTGGCGCTGCTTCCGCGTAGCCGTCGACCGTGGCGACATCGCTCTTTCTCTGCCGCTGGTCGCCACCGCAACCGCGCCGGCCTCACCGACTCGGCAGCTGGACCTGCCTACTTCACCATGCCACCAGATAGGTCGCACCCTCAACTGAAATCACTTTATTTAGGCGCCGGCCAGGCGAATTTTATTCGGGCCAATCGATTCCCAATGGGAAGCAGCACCCCGAGGCGGCGGAGCTCCTAGGCTGCCGGTTGGCTGGTGTCAACATAAGGGTGCGGGCCGCAAGTTCGCCATGAAGCAGCGCTTAGATGGCTATCTTTAGAGTTGCGGATGAAGGTACTGCCGCCGCCGGATCTGGATGACGGTAGTCTTTGTGGATTGGCTCGGGCGGCGCAACCACGGCAAAGGCGGTGGGGCGGAGCGGGTTTTGGCCGGGCCACGGACGGGCGGAGGCAGGTTGTTGTGGACGCTTCGATTCAATCGTACACTAATCATGCACGCAAATGTGTACGATCAAGATCAAGGACTCACGGAAGATATCACAACACAACTCTACAAATAAAATAAGTCATACAAGCAACATAATACAAGCGGGGGCCTCGAGGGCTCGAATACAAGTGCTCGATCATAGACGAAGTCAGTGGAAGCAACAATATCTCGAGTACGACATAAGTTAAACAAGGTGCCATAAGATGGCTAGCACAAACGGGATACAGATCGAAGAGGACAGGCCTCCCGCCTCGATCCTCCTAGGTCACTCCCGGTCGCCGCCGTGGGCTGCACGTAGTAGTAGGCGCCCGAGTAGTAGTCGCCGAGGCGGTGGCGCTCGATCCTGGTCTCCATCGCCTGATTGCAGCAATCGAATAGAGATAGGGAAAAAGGGAAACAAGGCAACCGTGAGTACTCATCCAAAGTACTGCAAGCAAGGAGCTACGCTACATATGCAAGGATATATGTGTAAAGGCCATATCGGTGGACTGAACTGCAGAATGCCGTAATAGAGAGAAGGCCTAGTCCTAACGAAGACTAGCATCTTCCGAAACCACCATCTTGCAGCAAACAAGAGGGAGTAGAGTAACATAACTCAAAGTAGCAGAGTAGTGTTATCAACCTCGCCGAGATCCTTTCTCGACTCCTCGAGAAAGAAATCCCAGAGCCATACTATCCAGATTATTATCACAAACCAAAGCTCATATCCATGTCTCATCTCAAGTAACCAGTTCTAGTTGTATCGATCGATACAACTCCAAGTGTCCGCTATCAGAGGACAGGCTATCGATAGAAGTTTTCTTCCCGCAGGGTGCACCAACTTACCCACCACGCCGCTTAACTCCGCCGACACACTTTCGTGGTCATGCCCGCCTCGTCAAACAATACGCCGCAACCCGACCTAGGCTTAATAGAGAGGCCAGCACGCGGACTAAACCTATGCCCCCAGGGTCATGGGCCATCTCCCAGGAACTCCTCAAGACGCTTGTAGGGCGGCCGGAAGCAGACCTAGCCTAACAGCGTTCCAGCCCAATCCGGCAAGGCCGCCCGACGCCGACGCCTAATAAGCTTCGCTGATGTATACGACGCAGAACGCCCATACTTAGCCCACGTGATGGTTAGTGCTATCGTGCCGAGGCCCTCGGATCAAATATCCAAATCGTAGTGGATTAGGAACGCGGTAACAAGCGTAACTCACGAAGATGTGACCCGCTGCCCGCCTCGAGGACTTGCGGCAAGGGCTAGGAATGCCCGCCACGCCCGTAATTATCTCGCGGCACCCTCCGTGTCAACCCGTCTCCACATCACTCGCAATTAAGCACGCTGGTACCCTCGTGGTCGACTCGTCTTTCCAAGTAACAGTGGTAACAGTCCAAGTAACCGTGAGTCCAAACATCAAGGGGAAAACACGAGGAATCACCCCCGTAAATCCCACTCAATGTAGTCATCAAGGTGAACATTAGAGGATTCACCCTCGAGGTCCACACTTGAGGGGTTGCACGACGTAGTCGTGACGAAGTGGTTAAAGAGGAAATCACCTCGATGACCACAACCGGATAACTATACTACAGGTTAATATCGAAGTGTTTGCAGAGGTTTCACCCTCGGTACTCGATAGTAACCTAGTAGTGTCGAGCAACTAAGGGAAGTGATGTGCGGTGTCGGGCCTGGTCTCCGATCCCGCTGATCGGGTCTTCAATGATGAAGCAGGGCAACAAGGACAAGGTGGGGGGTCACCGATGGGTCTCTAACCAACCTATACTAAGCAGTTTAGGATAAGTGTAGGTAACAAAGCAGGTTACAATAAAACAAAGCTATGCAATGTAATAGGAGCAACAATAACAAAGAGCAAAATCTAGTGCAAGCAATAAGAGAATGGAATGGGCGATATCGGGATGATCAAAGGGGGCTTGCTGGTTGCTCGGCAAGAGAGAGTGATCACAAGATCAGTAGTCGAACCGCCACCGCAGCGTTGGTCTCAGTAGTTCACCAAGAGAAGAGGGGAAGAAACAATGAATACACGATAACAGATGCATAACGATGCAAGACATGCCAAGAAACGATGCTAGGCGTGTTCTAACGTGGTAAGAGGGGTACTTGGTTTAGGGGAAAGCATCCGGAAGTTATCCGGTTCGGACGCCTGTCGATGATGAACCGGAGAGGAAAGTTTGCAGGTTCGATAGGTTAGAGACGCGGTGGACGAACGGAATGCGATCCGAATCGCCTCGCCGCTCGAGCAACTTTCATGTTGAAATTATTTTAACCGACACGGATTAAAAGTTATGAATTATAAAAGATTTTATTAATTTCGGAATTAATTAATTAATTAATTAATTTGAAAAGCATTTATGACATCAAGATGAGGGCATGCCGACGTTATCACCAACAGTGGTTGACTAAGTCAACCCCGCCAGTGGGTCCCACATGTCATACACTAATAACTTAATTAACCTAATCGATTAATTAAACTTAGTTAATTAAGTTAACTAATGATTAGCATTAATTAATCCAGATTAATTAGTTTAATTAATTACCCAATTAATTAGCTAATGATTAGGTTTAACTAATCCGAGAATTAATTAGTTTAATTAATTACCCTATTAATTAATTAATTAATTATTTAGTTAATTAGTTTAATTACTTTTAATTCATTTTAAATCATTTATTTTAATTCTGTTTAATTAAAACATTTCTTAAACGTGTTTGGGGTGGGGCCCCCTAGTCAGTGGCACACGTGGCCTAACGGGTGCGGGCGACGCGGGGTGCGGTGGCGTTGCGTTGTTCGGGCGCGACCTGCCGGGTCGGGCGCTGGGCGGGCGGCAAGTGGCTGATGCCACGCGCTGGCCACGGCAAGTAGCAACGCCTGTGAGGGGGGGGCGACGGGAGGGCAGGTGGGGCTCAAGGCGGGGGTCTGGCGGGCGAGGAGGTCGCCGAACGGGGGAGGGAGGGGCGCGGGCTCTGGGCGGAGGGGGATCGGGGAACCGGAGGGGACCGGAGGGGGGCGACGTTGGCGTGGGGCGCACGGCCTTGGGAGCATGGGAGCGAGGTGGCAGCGGCACGTGGGGGGGGGGGGGCGAGGAGTTGGCTGGGCGGCCGGGACGACTGCGACGAGGGAGGGGAGGAGGAGGTCGAGCTCACGGGGGGGTGCAGGGTCTAGACCGCGAGCCTGGAGGAGGGGTGAGGCAGGCGGGGGGGGGGGCGGGAGGCACGCCTGGCGAGGTCAGGGCGCTGGGCGCCGAGGACCGCGGGGCGGCTCGGCCTCGGTGGGGGAGGCATGGAGGAGAGGGAGGCGCCCCAAGGTGGAGGAGGAGGGAGGAGCGAGGCGGGGGGGGGCCAAGGGGAACGGCGGCGAGGGGGAGGGGTCGCCGTCGGGGAGGCGGGTTGGGAGCCCGCCCGATCGGATCGGGAGAGGGTGGGGGGCGAGTGGGGAGAGAGAGGGAGCGGGCTAGGGAGCTTTGGTGCCTCGATGGGGGGTTCTAGTGGGGGTGTGGCCCGGCTGGGCTGGATTGGTGGGCCGCCCAGGGGGGAGAGGAGATGGGCAGGGGAGTGGGGAGGGGGGGGCTGGTTGGGCGGTGGGGGGTTTATCCCCTCCGGATGTATTTTTTTTTATTATTATTATTTTTTTTGACAAGAACGAAACAACGCTTGTTAAATATCGTAACCGGGGTTTATCGCTGCAAATCCACCCGGCGTTATAAATCTCCTCCATTACAAGAAATCTCGTCCGAGATTTAGGAGGTAGAAGGAAAGAGGGCGGATATTCATCTCGTAGACGATCCTCGCTCCTGTGTGGCTTCATCTTTGAGTGATTCACCATGGACTTTGAGGAATTTGATCGCCTTCCGACGGGTGCGGCGTTCAGCTTGGTCGAGAATGCGGACCGGATGCTCTTTATAGGAGAGGTCTGTTGTAATTCGAGCACTTCATGGTCCATCGCCGGATTGGGTCCTTGAAGCAGCGTCGGAGTTGGGACACGTGGAACACATCGTGAACTCCGAGAAAGGTTCGACGGAAGCTCCAGTTGATAGGCCACTTTTCCACGCCTTTCCAGAATAGTGAAAGGGCCAATATAGCGAGGAGCTAGCTTGCCCTTGATCCCGAAGCGGTGAGCACCCTTCATTGGTGTAACGCGAAGATAGGCCTTTTCGCCCAGGTTGATAGACCATGTCCTTGTGATGACGGTCATAATTACTCTTTGACGCGATCGAGCAGTCTTGATATTCTCGCGAATAATGCGGACTTGTTCTTCGGCATGTTGGATAATATCCGGACCGAAGAGTGGACGTTCCCCAGTTTCTGACCAGTTCAGAGGGGTTCGGCACTTTCGTCCATATAACACCTCGAAGGGGGCCATCTTCAGACTAGCTTGAAAGCTATTATTATAAGAGAACTCAGCATACGGGAGAGATTCCTCCCATTTCTTGCCGAAAGAGACGACACAAGCTCGAAGCATGTCTTCGAGAATTTGGTTGACACGTTCAACTTGCCCTTGAGACTGCGGATGAAAGGCAGTACTGAAAGATAAATGAGTCCCCATAGCTTCTTGGAAACTTGCCCAGAATCTTGAAGTGAATAAGCTGCCACGGTCCGAACTGATAACCAGTGGAATACCGTGAAGTGAAACAATTCGACATATAGAGCGCTTGCACCTGGCTAGCAAAGGATCGCTTTTCGACCGCCGTAAAATGTGCAACTTTAGAAAGCCGGTCAATGACGACAAGAATAGCATCATTACCTTTCTCGCGATTTGGGAAAACCAAAGGACGAAGTCCATTTCAACATGGTCCCATTTCCATTCGGGAATAGAGATAGGCTGCAGAGTTCCAAAGAGGCCTTTGATGTTCTGCTTTGATACGACGGCAAACGCCACACTCGTAAACATAGCGAGCAATGTCCCGCTTCATATTAGACCACCGTAATCTCTCGATTTAATGTCTTGATACATCTTGGTACCGCTGTGGTGGATACATAGAGGCGTATCATGAGCTTCTTGCATAACCTTTCGAGTCATATCCAGGTTGTCCTGCTTGCAAGGTACCACTAGGCGGCCTTTGAAGTACAAGGCGCCATCATCAAGAATAGTGAAGGAGGAGGGATTTCCTTTCCGACGCCTTGTTTAAGCTTGTAGACCTCGTGAGTCGATCCTGCATTGTCTTTATGGTGCCCAAGAGATCGGGTTCAACAGCCAGGTAAAGAGGGATCCTGGGGAACAACACGGAGATTCATCTATGCGGAACTCCGGAGGGGGGGAGCGAGTGCACCCGGAGGAACAATATGGAGGTTCAGCTCGCTGAATGCTTCAACAAGTGAGGGCTGAACTTTGTGAACTCAAGGTGGTTGCAGAAGACTTGCGGCTCAAGGCATCAGCCATCACATTAGCCTTGCTCGGCGATAGGAGATTCCCAAATCAAAGTCGCAGCAGTCTCCATCCATCTCTCGCCGACGGAGATTCAGGTCTGGCTGAGTAAACAGATACTTCAGACTTTGGTGGTCGGTGTAGATCTCGTGATCGACACGAGAAGGTAATGTCGCCATCGCTTTAGCGCATGAATGACAGCAGCAAGTTCGAGGTCGTGAACTGGGTAGTTCTCCTCGTGAGGGCGAATCGCCGAGAGGCATAAGCAACCACTTTGCGCTCTTGCATTAGGACACCGCCCAAACCTTGACGAGATGCGCCGCGATAAATGACGAAGTCCTTCTTAGTATCCGGAGGAGCTAGCATCGGGCAGTTGTCACTTGTCCTTGAGTTCCCGGAAACTTTCCCGACACTTATCTCGCCCATTGAACTTGACGCCTTTATGCAATAGATTAGTCGAGGTCTGGCAATCTTGGAGAAGTTCTCGATTTAATCGACGGCAATAGTCAAGTAGACCGAGAAAACTTCGACTTGCTTAACGCTCTTGGAGGAGTCCAATCGAGAATAGCCTGAACTCGCTCAGGTTGACGGCAATACCATCCTTAGAAATGACATGCCCAAGATAGGTTACTTGGGAAGCCGAATTCACATTTGGAGAACTTGGCATAGAGTTGATGCTCTCGTAGCTTTTCCAAAGACAAGACGAAGATGTTCAAGATGTTCTTCTTCATTCTTGGAATAGATCAGATATCATCCAGATAAACCACGCATTTAACTTGTCGAGGTAATCCATGAATATATAGTTCATCAAAGTGAGAGAAGGTGTATGGAGCATTGGTTGCCGAAGACATGACGGTGTACTCGTATGAACCATAACGAGTCACAAATGCGGTCTTGGGGATATCCTCCTCGCGAACACGGATCTGGTGGTAACCCAACCTCAAGTCGAAGTTTCGAGAACACCGACGAACCAGCCAGCTTGATCATAAAGATCATTGATCCGAGGAAGAGGATACTTATTCGAATGGTAGCTTGATTTATAGGACGGTAGTCTTGAACCAATCGGTTTGTCCCATCCTTCTTCTTGACAAAGAGAGAAGGTGCTCCCCAAGGAGAGCAACTTGGGCGGATGAAACCACTTTGAAGAGATTTGTCGATTTCTCCTTTAGCTCAAGGAGTTCATGCGGCGGCATCTTGTAGGGCGCTTGGCTATAGGAGTGGTGCCGGTTTCAAGTCGATGACGAATTCGACAGCCCTAGTGGGGAATCCTCGAAGTTCTTCAGTGAAGACGCCTTGGAAATCGCAAACGAGTGAATGTTTTCAATTCCCTCGAGGGTGCGGCGCTCAATGCATTCAATGCATAGAGCCTTGCCTCGCATTTTGAACCAGACGGCATTGTAGCTACGATTTCATCGAAGGGTGCAGCAGATGGACGGTCTTAGTGGCGCAAACGATTGTCGCCAGATGCGCTTTCAACCAATCCATCCCCAAAATGAGGTCAATGCTACAAGACTTTAGCACGATAGGAGAGACAAGGAATTCCATTCCTTCGATTTCAACGGACGACGCTGCAAATCATGGAAGTCCGACATTGGCCCTGGGGTGTGTACTAATAGTGAAGCATTCATGTCTTCGCTTTTAAGGCCATGCATGAATGCAAAATCTTTCGACATGAATGAATGTGATGCTCTGAATCGAATAAAACAGATGCGTGTACTGAATTTACGAGAAGGGTACCCATCACGAGAGCAGGCTGGTCTTGAGCTTCATTCAGTTCAACGTGGTTGGCCTGAGCTTTCCCATAAGACTTGCCGGTGTTGTTGCGGTTCGTTGTTTCCACGGCCAGCTCGGAAGGGCCACTGATTCGGTTCTGGTTGCAATCTAGCACGATGCCCTCGCTGTCCGCACCAAGCATAAGCCATTATTGGGAGTGGGAACAGGAGCTTGGGGTGGCGGAGCTGGAAGCTTCGCTGCTTAGTTGTAGGCGCACGAGGTGTAGCATAGTTCGCTTCAAGCGTATGCATTGGGCTGGTACATGCTATTGGGAATCCATATCTTGCGCTTGCGAGGACGGGCCCAAGATGAACCGTGTCACGATTGCGCTGTTAGAGCTCGTATTCCTGCAGACCAGTTTCGACATTGATAGCTTTATTCACCAAGGTGGCGAAATCAGCAAAGTCGTGCACTAGAAGTGCGAGCTTGATGTCGCCTTGAAGTCCGCCACGAACTTCTCTTGTCTGCGGCATCGCTTGCAATATCCTCTTCAAGATAGCGAGACAAGTCCAAGAACTCTCGCCGATAGGCTTCAACAGTCTTGTTGCCTTGGGTGAGGTTATGAACTCACGCTTCTTCGGTCCATGACCCTTGAGGAATGAAGCGGGCGCGAAGGCAGCTCGAAGTCCGCCAGTGATGAGTGTCCCAACCGGCAGAGTACGACGGTGGCTGTCCCACCATTGAGCTGCGGGTCCCTTCAGAAGAAGGAAGCAAAGATGACATAGCTGGCGGGGGTACATTAGCGACTCCATCTCATAGGTGATGTCACGGAGCGACCATCGACATCCAATGGCTGAGTTGAGCTGCGGTACACGCCGGGTTCAGCGTATGAATTCTCGCAGAGTTGTCCCGTTTGGGTGCTGGTTCATATTGGGGCGAGGAACTGAGCCATCATGTTCTCCATGAACTGGCGATTCATCTCGAGCTGTTGGATCATACCAGCCATGTACTCCAGGCGGTGGTGGAAGGTTGGCAGCACGACCACGACCTGCTGGCCTAACCATCCCGCTATTAAATAACAGGGTAGTTCAGCATTTGAGAAGATAAGCAAGAGACAAGAATCATTCATGATGAAACACGATAATGAAAGCAAAGATGATGGGAACTACATAGTAGTTGGCATATCTTACAAAAGGAATCATGCATAGAGTTCGATACATAGAGTCCAAAGACATAGACTACTACATCATAGGCGGCACGCAGCTCGCAAGTAATACATCAAATGCTAACAAGCAAGCCTACATCAGCCCCACGCTGTATCGCTGGAGGTAGTCAGAGCTGAAAAGCTGGTAGTGCGGCAAAGGATAGTCCTCCACGCCGGTGACACGAGGGCCGCGGATACTCGGTGCTGAATACGACGCCCGTGTGGCGAAAAGGACCAAGTGCGGAGAGTAGCCTCCCACGCCCGCCAACCAACTCCCCTGGGCATCACGGTCTGGCGGGTAGATCGCAGAACGCCGCAGCTCTCCGAACGGACAAAGGGTGCATCAGCGTCGTGGCACGGTAGAGGTGCCGACGGGTGATGTACAACTCGTGGCGAAGAGCTCGGTTAGCTCGATCCAGCCCATCGCGATGCGTAACAAAGTTCGATGGTGGAAAGGCTCTCTGGTGGTGCGATGGTGTAGGCAGCAGTAGTAACCTCCTCACCAACATCGACGCGATAGCAATGTGCTCAAGGGGAGGTGTCCAACTCGATACTCGCGCGAAGACGTGTCGGTGCAGCATAAGCAGCATCGTGGACTGCCATATCGATGGTCACTCCAACACCATGTGCGGTGTGCAGACAAGAGTGGACTCATACTCCCGAGAGTAGAGGTGGACGATGGCGCTGCATCGCCCCGGTTGTAGTCCTGGTACTCCTCATAGACGGTGTACTGGGTGCCAGCGATAACCCAGATAGGTCATCATCTCGGCTAGCACCGCAGTGATCCCGAGGCACCAATGGCCGCCGTGTGGCGCACGACCTGCCTCGTGGGTTCCATCTGAAAACAAAGACGCTTCAAAAGGAGTCAATGACAGGTGGAAATTGTTCAAATACAATTCCAAAACAACTAAGGCTATATCCATCTTCGGGTGAATGCGGTCACGGATCCTAGTGATAGTTAGTAAAATTGTTTAACCCGAGTAGAAGAGAGTTCAGAGCCCCGAGTAAAGGTCGAGGAGTAAAAGATCCTAATACCACCCGATGGCGACGTGGGCCCGTAAGGCACACAGCCAAGTTAGTAAAAGTTTTGCAATGTCTAGACTCGACTTCGCCAAGGAGTGTGGAAGGGGATTCTACAGCAATGGCTCGATATTAACTTCAGACGCTTCGATTCAATCGTACACTAATCATGCACGCAAATGTGTACGATCAAGATCAAGGACTCACGGAAGATATCACAACACAACTCTACAAATAAAATAAGTCATACAAGCAACATAATACAAGCCGTGGGCCTCGAGGGCTCGAATACAAGTGCTCGATCATAGACGAGTCAGTGGAAGCAACAATATCCGAGTACGATATAAGTTAAACAAGGTGCCATAAGATGGCTAGCACAAACTGGGATACAGATCGAAGAGGACAGGCCTCCGCCTCAGGATCCTCCTAGGTCACTCCCCGTCGTCGCCGCCGGGCTGCACGTAGTAGTAGGCGCCCGAGTAGTAGTCGCCGAGGCGGTGGCGCTCGATCCTGGTCTCCATCGTCGATTGCAGCAATCGAATAGAGATAGGGAAAAAGGGGAAACAAGGCAACCGTGAGTACTCATCCAAAGTACTCGCAAGCAAGGAGCTACGCTACATATGCAAGGATATATGTGTAAAGGGCATATCAGTGGACTGAACTGCAGAATGCCAGAATAGAGAGAAGGCCTAGTCCCAACGAAGACTAGCATCTTCCGAAACCACCATCTTGCAGCAAACAAGAGGAGTAGAGTAACATAACTCAAAGTAGCAGATAGTGTTATCAACCTCGCCGAGATCCTTTCTCGACTCCTGCGAGAAAGAAATCCCAGAGCCATACTATCCAGCTTATTATCACAAACCAAAGCTCATATCCATGTCTCATCTCAAGTAACCAGTTCTAGTTGTATCGATCGATACAACTCCAAGTGTCCGCTATCAGAGGACAGGCTATCGAGAAGTTTTCTTCCCTGCAGGGTGCACCAACTTACCCACCACGCCGCTTAACTCCGCCGGACACACTTTCTGTGGTCATGCCCGCCTCGGTCAAACAATACGCCGCAACCCGACCTAGGCTTAATAGAGAGGCCAGCACGCCGGACTAAACCTATGCCCTGTGGGTCATGGGCCATCTCCCCGAACTCTCAGACGCTATGAGGGCGGCCGAAGCAGACCTAGCCTAACAGCGCTCCAGCCCAATCCCGCTAGCGCGCATCCGACGCCGACGCCTAATAAGCTTCGCTGATGTATACGACAGAACGCCCATACTTAGCCCACGTGATGGTTAGTGCTATCGTGCCGAGGCCCTCGGATCAAATATCCAAATCGAGTGGATTAGGAACGCGGTAACAAGCGTAACTCACGAAGATGTGACCCGCTGTTCTGCCTCGAGGACTTGCGGCAAGGGCTAGGAATGCCCGCCACGCCCGTAATTATCTCGCTGGCACCTCCGTGTCAACCCGCTCCACATCACTCGCAATTACACACGCTGGTACCCTCGTGGTCGACTCGTCTTCCAAGTAACATGGTAACAGTCCAAGTAACCGTGAGTCCAAACATCAAGGGAAAACACGAGGAATCACCCCGTAAATCCCACTCAATGTAGTCATCAAGGTGAACATTAGAGGATTCACCGAGGTCCACACTTGAGGGGTTGCACGACAGTCGATCGAAGTGGTTAAAGAGGAAATCACCCTCGATGACCACAACCGGATAACTATACTACAGGTTAATATCGGAAGTCTTGCAGAGGTTTCACCCTCGGTACTCGATAGTAACCTAGTAGTGTCGAGCAACTAAGGGAAGTGATGTGCGTGTCGGGGCCTGGTCTCCGATCCCGCTGATCGGGTCTTCAATGATGAAGCAGGGCAACAAGGACAAGGTGGGGGGTCACCGATGGGTCTCTAACCAACCTATACTAAGCAGTTTAGGATAAGGTGTAGGTAACAAAGCAGGTTACAATAAAACAAAGCTATGCAATGTAATAGGAGCAACAATAACAGAGCAAAATCTAGTGCAAGCAATAAGAGAATGGAATGGGCGATATCGGGATGATCAAAGGGGGCTTGCCTGGTTGCTCGGGCAAGAGAGAGTGATCACAAGACCAGTAGTCGAATCGCCACGCAAATGCTTGGCGGTCTCGTAGTCACCAAGAGAAGAGGGGAAGAAACAATGAATACACGATAACAGATGCATAACGATGCAAGACATGCCAAGAAACGATGCTAGGCGTGTTCTAACGTGGTAAGAGGGGTCTTGGTTTAGGGGAAAGCATCCGAAGTTATCCTGCCCGGACGTCTGTCGATGATGAACCGAGAGGAAAGTTTGCAGGTTCGATAGGTTAGAGACGTGCGGTGGACGAACGGAATGCGATCCGAATCGCCTCGTCGCTCGAGCAACTTTCATGTTGAAATTATTTTAATCCGCCACGGATTAAAAGTTATGAATTATAAAAGATTTTATTAATTTTCGGAATTAATTAATTAATTAATTAATTTGAAAAGCATTTATGACATCAAGATGAGGGCATGCCGACGTCATCACCAACAGGTTGACTAAGTCAACCCCGCCAGTGGGTCCCACATGTCATACACTAATAACTTAATTAACCTAATCAGATTAATTAAACTTAGTTAATTAAGTTAACTAATGATTAGCATTAATTAATCCAGGATTAATTAGTTTAATTAATTACCCAATTAATTAGCTAATGATTAGGTTTAACTAATCCAGAATTAATTAGTTTAATTAATTACCCTATTAATTAATTAATTAATTATTTAGTTAATTAGTTTAATTACTTTTAATTCATTTTAAATCATTTATTTTAATTCTGTTTAATTAAAACATTTCTTAAACGTGTTTGGGGTGGGGCCCCCTAGTCAGTGGCACACGTGGCCTAACGGGTGCGGGCGACCTGGTGAGGTGGTGGCGTTGCCCGCCGGGCGCGACCTGCCCGGGTCGGGCTGGAGGCGGCAAGTGGCCGATGTTACTTGCTGCGCACACGGCCAAGCAGCAACGCCGGTGAGGGGGGGGCGACGGAAGGCAGGTCTTGGGGCTCAAGGTCGGGTCTGCAAGGGCGAGGAGGTCGCCGAACGGGGAGGGAGGGGAGCGGGGCTCTGGGCGGAGGGGGATCGGGGAACCGAGGGGACCGGAGGGGGGCGGCGGTTGGCGTGGGCGCGGCCCGCGGGCTGGGAGGAGCGCTGGGCGCATGGCATGTGCACGGGGAGGGGCGAGGAGCTCGTCTGGGCGGCCGGGACGACTGCACGAGGGAGGGAGGAGGAGGTCGAGCTCACGGGGGGTGCAGGGTCTAGACCGCGAGCTCGGAGGAGGGTGAGGCAGGCCGGGCGGGGGGGGCCGGGAGGCACGCCGGGCGAGGTCCAGGGCGCTGGGCGCCGAGGACCGCGGGCCGGCTCGGCCTCGTGGGGAGGCTGGAGGAGAGGGAGGCGCCCCGGGCGGTGGAGGAGGAGGGAGGAGCGAGGCGGCGGGGGGCATGGGCGGGGAACGGCGCGAGGGGGAGGGGTCGCCGTCGGGGAGGCGGGTTCGGTGGCGCCTGCCTGATCGGATCGGGAGAGGTGGGGGGCGAGAGGGGGAGAGAGTGGGAGCGGGCTAGGGGTTTGGTGCCCCGATGGGGGGTTCTAGTGGGGTGTGGCCGGCTGGGCTGGATTGGTGGGCCGGCCCAGGGGGGGGAGAGGAGATGGGCCAGGGGGAGTGGGGAGGGGGGCGGCCGGCTGGTTGGGCCGGTGGGGGGGGTTTATCCCCCTCCCGGATGTATTTTTCTTTTTATTATTATTATTTTTTTTTTGACAGCAACGAAACAACGGCTTGTTAAATATCAGAACCGGGGGGGGTTTACTGTTGCAAATCCACCCGGGCGTTACAGCTGCTCTGCCGTTGGTCGCTGGCTCTTCGGGGAAGATTCTGAATAGTGTCAGCCGGGAGGCACTAGACGGCCATCAAGCCATCCGGTGTAGATCGGACAGTACCAACATAAAATAAAATCGTGTGACCCCAATTTAGTCTTCATTTAACAGACGTGTGACCACTCTCGTACCTTGTTGTTGATATCTTAGTGTATTTCTTCGGATCAAAGAGATATGTCGTTCTTAACATTATGCGTTATCGCATCTTCGCACACACCGCCTTCCGACTCACCGCAGCTGCTCCAACAAGGGAAGCATACACCGAAGGAGCTACAGTCCCCACTCAACAGTTCCTGCATCGAATGCGCGTGTCCGACATGGACAGCCACAACAACTGCAGGGCCATCGACAAGTCAAGACATGATGCTCACTCCTATGGATGGCAGCCGATAGGTTGTACCTCATCTTACTTGTGTGCAACATTTATGGCTTTGTTATTCATCTAAGCACGGAAAATATATCATCACATTTGATTGTATATTCATGATGATCTCTTACGGGTCTTGTTCAGGAGTTCACGTTGTTCCATAGTTCAGTTAAGATACTTGTTCTTTAGGTAACGTTGTTCCATAGTTATCATCCATCAGCCAATGCTATCCCACAGGCTGGTGATTATAGTATTATACCACTTCTAGTATTACCTATGTTGTTCTTTAATACTTTTGTGTGGCATCTAGTTAATCTCGAGTACAAATGATACATATTCGTAGATTTCATCTGTGTTCTCCTTTAGTTTATGAGACCTGTTGCTGCTAGTTAACCCCAGTCCTACTATTTATGTCGCTCTCTGTGCACTCATTTACATAAATCTAACTACTAGTTGTCTTCCATGCATGTCGATATAATTGCACACACCGATATATCCACAAGAACCTCACGGAGCAATTTAAAGGCCAATAAACTTGATGTCAATGATACCCAATATGATGGAACATGTAAAGGCAGTTCTTCGTAAGACTTGCGTAAAGATGATGAATCCTCTTCACCCCACAAGGTCCTTGCTCTAACTTGGCCTATGATATGGGTACAACATGCATATAATGTCCGGAGTGTATCTACTCTGTTGTAATGCCATGTGCTTAGCATGCTGATCATGCATGTAAATATGTCATGCCTTCCTGTTTTCAAGACCTATTCCATTCATGATAACATGTTTTCAAATTCAAGCATCATCAATCTACTCTATTGCAATGCCATCTGCTTAATTTGGACATCATGCTTCAATATCTTATGCATTGTTATTCATCAAGATGTACTTCATCCATCGCCATACCATGTTTTTTACATTGAAGTGTTGTTCTAGTGCTCTGCTGCAATGCCATCTTATTTTCCCAATCATACACGTGTATGTTGCCTTAGTTATTTCTGTACGTATTCCGCTAGCATATAGTTTTACATTCAACTAGTTTTTTTGCTGTGTTGTCCTGTCGCATCCCTAGCTCTTACACCATGCTCCCTCCGTCCGGATTACATGTTGCTGAAATGGATAAAAAAGGATGTATCTAGAACTGAAATGCACCTAGACCCATCCATTTTTTCCAGATGGAGGGAATACATGTCAATATGTCATGCCTTTCTATTCTTCAAGACCTATTCCATCTCTCTCATTGTCGCATGTTTTATAATTAAAGCACCATTCTTCTATACAAGGCATGCAAGGGGAAGACGACTATGTTAGAATCAAGGGTTACAAACAAGGCCTTTGCAAAAGATCCAAACGCCAGAGATAATAAACCAACTCCAGTTTTTATAGATTGCGCCCAAAGACAGAGAAACCCAACTCCTATTGATAATAAGCGATTCCAGTGGCCAAAGAACTAGTCCGCTCCAATCCAGCAAAAATATGTCAACTCAACTCTAAGAAGCGCAGCGTATCCTTGCATCATGAAATTTTATAGCATGCTGATCATATTTTCTACATGTTTCTTACCCATCTCTCTTTTAGAAAATAAGCTTAACACATAGAAGAATTTCTGCAATGGTATCGTTTATGAGGAAAGATTCTTGCAGGAATTCTCTGTGCTCCAATGTACGTAAGTACCTGTTGTATATCACTATATTTTTACATCAGCATGTATTTTGTTAATCGGCGTGAATCCAACCTTTATCTGATCTAAATTTAGTTGTAGCAAAATGTATGATTAAAGGCCACAATGTTGATTTTTGTAAGGAAAACTGCCTGATAGTTTTGCATCCTCGGCTGCATGAGTGTACTATCTCATATCAGTGGGTTTGAATACTTTGGTTCTGCAGTGGGTTTTTCAGTGTTTTTTTACTGTGTTGTCCTGTCGTATCCCTAGCTCTTACATCATACTCCCTCCGTCCGGATTAAATGTCGCATACATGGATAAAACTGGATGTATCTAGAACTGAAATATGCCTAGACCCGTTCATTTATTTCCGGATGGAGGGAATACATGTCAATATGTCATGCCTTTCTATTCTTCAGTACCTATTCCATCTCTGCTGTAGCATGTTTTATAACTGAATCACCATTCTTCTATATAAGGCATGCAAGGGAAGACGGCTATGTTAGAATCAAGGGTTACAAAACAGGTCTTTGCAAAAGATCCAAACGCCAGAGATAATAAACCAACTCCATTTTTCATAGATACCGCTCCAAAGACAGAGAAACCCAAGTCCCATCGATAATAAGCAGATTCCAAAGGCCAAAGAACTAGTCCGCCCAATCCAGCAAAAGAATGTCAACTCCATTCTAAGAAGCGCAGCGTATCCTCGCATCATGAAATTTTATAGCATTCTCGATCATATTTTCTACATGTTTCTTACCCATCTCTCTTTTAGAAAATAAGGTTAAACAATAGAAGACTTCCTCCATTGGGATCAGATTCGAGGAAAATATCTTCCGGGAATTCTCTGTGCTCCAATGCTGATGTAAGTACCTATTGTATATCACTATATTTTTACATCAACATGTATTTTTTAATCGGCGTGAATCTAACCTTTATCTGATCTAAAATTAGTTGTAGCAAAATGTTAAAGGCGCCAATGTTGATTTTTGTAAGGAAAACTGCTCGGTAGTTTTGCATACCGAGATGCATGAATGTACTATCTCATATCACGCACATTCTTGAGTTGTAGTGCTTCTCTGGTTGCCCATTCATTCATTGTGTCAATGTTGCTTTCGTACTACCTTACCCGTCTGATGATAGCTGTGCCATATTGTGTTAATTTGGTGTAGGCTAGTTGCCCAAACGCTCACAGTCAATGTTGCTTTCCTATTATCCGACTTGGCCAATGATAGCAATGCTAGTGTGTTAATTTTGTGCAGCTGTTGAAGATAAGAAGACAAACTCGAAAACAGCAAGGCAACCCCATTGTTTCTTTCCGGTAAATCTAGGCCAGGTAATATGGCAATAACTCATGATTAATCTGTTTGGTTCCCGCCCTAATTTATGTTATGATGCATGGTCGAGACACTCTCCACTATCAATTATACAAGCCCGCCAAAATCGCCATCTGAATCATTCAAGATCCTCTATCTCGAATGCAACGGAATAAATGTATGTTTGTGAACCAATTAATGGCTGAAGCAATGATGGAAATGGTGGATGAATCAGAGGTGTAGAGTCGCATGCGACACAACAACCGATCAATGTTTTCAGAGACAAGTAGCAAAGCAGAAAGAACTTGCCCACATGCTTATGGGCGTCATATGTGCTGAGGTTGCAGATTGTGACGTTGTAGATGGTTAGGTTCTGCTCATTTATTTGCACTGGCATCAATCTTTGATTGCCCAGTGGATGTAATTTCCTATAGTATATGCTGGATGTGCAACGTTATTCCCTGTATGCCATACCTTTGTGTGATCAGTTTTGCTCCTGTGCATAATTGCTTGTCGTAATGGGCTCAAATTATCTAATTTGGCCTAAAGACATGTACGAACTTTAGTGGGCCCATTAAGTTAATGGGCGTTATTAGGCCGAAAGTTAATGGTCGGCCCTCTTACCTCCCTGTGTTGTTAACAGCCGACATCGAAGCGGGCAACATGTGGCCCAGCTTATTTGACGGGCCGTTAACGAGCCGTTACTAAGTTTGGGCTACATATGGCCCAACTATACAGTAGGCCTTTAGCAGTCCGAAAGAGACAGCGGGCTTGTATCGACCATGAAGACCATGAGCCGCTAAGAGGCCGAAAGTCGTCGATTGTAAATGGCCTAATCAGGTTGTGGGCCTTTAGCAGCCGAAGAGAAACCGGGTTGGTATTGTACCATGAAGGGCATGGGCCGTTAAAAGGCCAAAACTAAGGTCCGACTACAAATGGCCCAACTCATTTATGGTCCGTTAACAGGCCGAAAGGCACACAGGGCTGGGAATTGGCCCAACACTTAAATGGGTCGCTAAAAGGCCAAAACTCAGGCCCGACTACA
Organism: Aegilops longissima; assembly: GCA_021605205.1. NCBI lineage: Eukaryota > Viridiplantae > Streptophyta > Magnoliopsida > Poales > Poaceae > Aegilops > Aegilops longissima. Next base: position 388,173,923 of record CM038678.1, on the reverse strand, counting down.
AATGGCCCAAATGATTTATGGGCCGTCAACAGGCTGAAAGTGACACCGGGCCAAAAAATTGGCCCAACACTTAAATGGGCCGCTAAAAGGCCGAAACTCAGGTCCGACAACAAATGGCCAATCAGATTTATGGGCCGTAAACAGGCTGAAAGACACACCGGGCCGTAAACTAGCCCAACATTTAAATGGGTCGCTAAAAGGCCGAAAGATGTACATCCTGAAAATTGGCCCATCCATTAAATGGGCCGTTAACAGGCCGAAATCTCATTGCGCCGATATTGAGCCCAAATATATAGCGGGCTATTAACGGGCTCGAACTGACGATGGGCTGCAATGGTGTCAAATCTTTAACGGGCCGTTGACGGGCCGAATTGGCACATCTAGTATGTGTCATGGGCTTAAATGGACCTGACACAAGTAGGCCTTATATGGGCTGGCCTGCTAATTTTTACTGGGCCGACCTTTTCGTAGGAATGGGCCTCTGTTGGGCCGTGCCACGTGTCGACGTATCATAGGCGCCTTCCATCCAATGAGTGGATGACATCTGTCCCAACGATGAGCCGACACGTGTTTCCTCCAGCCAATGATGATTTTACACGTGGAAAATCCCCATTGGTCGGGGCTGTTAACGGGTTATCGGATCCAAAACCCGACCCGATAGCTTAACGGTGTTCCGTTACGGTGGATGCCACATGTCGGTCACCCTTGACGAAAGCACTTCTGTGACGCGTGATTTATCGTCATGGAAGTGGACATTTCCGTGATGATAATTTTGGTAATGTCATGGAACACTTCTACGACAGCACACGTATGACTATCTTGATTCTGTCATAAAATCTTCATGGATGTACATGCATGACAAAAAACGCGACCTACTGTGACAAACACGTCTCATCACGGAAGTGTATTTTTTTGTAGTGATGCTCTATATGTGGGGTCATGAGACCCATGTTTGTAATACTTGGCTCCTCGGAGCCTAATGAATAAATACTTTGAGTTGTAGAGTTTTGTTGTGATGACATGTTGTATTTACACATATCGGGCATATTGTGTGTATGATTGAAATGCTTGGTATGTGTGGGATCCGACAACCTAGTTGTTTATCCTTGGTAGCCTCTCTTATGGGGAAATGTAGTCTAGTGCTTCCACTGAGCCATGGTAGTCTGCTACAGCCCGGTTTACCGGAGTCCTGCTAGCCCAGTTACTACTGCTCCGGAACACTTAGACTGGCCTTCAAGTGATCCACTTCGTTCATGTGTCTGTCCCTTCGGGGAAATGTCACGCGGTGACTTTCGGAGTCCTGCTAGCCTGCTACAGCCCGGGTTCCCGGAGTCCTGTTAGCCCAGTTGCTACAGCCCGGATTCACACGCTGATGACCGACACGTTCGATGCTGGTTCATGTATGCATGTCCCTGTAAGTTAGCGCCACTTTGGGTTCACGACTAATCATGTCGGCCCGGGTTCTCTGACATATGGATGCTAGCGACACTATCATATACGTGAGCCAAAAGGCGCAAACGTTCCCGGGCCAGGTAAGGTGGCACCCGTGGGAATACCGTGCGTAAGGCCGCAAAGTGATATGATGTGTTACATGCTAGATCAGTGTTACTTAGGATCGGGGTCCTGACAGCTTTGGTATCAGAGCCTAACTGCCTGTAGGATTACCAAGCCAAACTGGTCGAAGTTGAGTCTAGAAATGCTTTAGTTATATGTAATGGAATTGATTGTGGGAAGGGACGTAAGGCTCTTTTTACTCCTTTACCTTATGCCCTTCTGATCCGAGTCATCCTCTTCTTTCCTACGTGGGTTAAGGACAAGGATCTCATCTCTCTATCAGGTTCACGTGTTGTAATCCGTAGACCTATAAGATTGATGGATTCAAGTATAAGTTTAGTCCCTACTACTTTTGTATGTTCATAGTTGGTCTCGGAACCTTGATATTGTGATGGTGAGTGATCATGCCACCATTTTTGCAGGATGTCTCAAATCTTTTGAGCATTTACAACCATTATGATGTCCGAGTCATCCCAGGTTTCTAAACTATCTGATGCATTTGCAAATTCTTCCTTCCTGTTCCCGATGTCCTTTTGGTCAGAATAAGCACACTAATCGTCTGTTGATATATTTGTTGGAACTAGTATTATAACCCAAGGCATCTTAAAGGATCACCTGGTAATATGGCCATGTTTTGTGTTCCCAGTGTAATGATTCTAGCCGTCATTCTCGAAAGCATCCTGTGATGCCATTTAGTTAGTAGGCCTTCTATCTCGGTTTCTTGAACCCGAGATTCACCCTACTTACTTCATGTTGACAGTGTTTGCTAGTTCCTTTAGGATATTAGTAACCTTTACGATAGTCCTCGAGGTCCGTGGTATTTCCTTCTTCCAAATACCATGAACTGCTTATGGCAGAAGTTCTTTTGAACCAAAAGATCACAACAAGAGTGCTCTTAATGAGGTTCTCTGTTATGTTGTGACTCTGCCAGTTCTAACTTTCTGCATGGGTTTTCCGGAAGAATTATGTTGAACTTGTTCGACATACTAATCTATGCATCCACAACTCAGAAAGATATATGTTCCTTTGAGTTGTCCCTCCTCAGCTATATTCCGACCTCGTCTACAAGTTGATAGTCAGGAGTAGTTGTGCATTCGTGTTCATCGATGCCTTTTACCCCTATGGTCCGTCAAGCCATTCTATTCCGGAATGACTAGGAGAAACAAACTCCAGTACCTTATCCATATCCAGGATTGGGTCAAAGTAGTTATGCCCTGCAGATCCAATGCCAATCCAGCCTTTGCTCTATTCTACCCTGGAGTATTACCCGCCTTTATGTCAGGATTGCCATGAGAATTGCACCATCTCTTATGAATTCTTGACGCAGTGATACTTCTCGCCATCATTGTTTCATTCCTCGGTTCCGTGTTCTTGTAACCGGAATGCCGGCAAATGAACTGTGATGCGTGAAATCAATACTCCTAGCAACTCCGCTGCTTGGTAGTTAATGGACAATAATTTCATTCTTAGCATGTTGGTTATTGAATCATCATCCTAAGATTGATCGTGATACCTAGTCCATATTTCCTGGTGCACTCCTCGATCAATGAGATAGGATTGTGTCAATCCATCACTCTCTTGGTCACATCATCTTTCCCCGAAAAGCATGATTGTTCTCGAGCTTAGTAACATATCGGTGGTTCGTGATTTTTCGAATATCTTCTCGGAGGTATCACCAGGTTGTCACCTGATCGCTATGTTGAGTTCATGATCAAGTTGGTTTCTTGTAGCCACCCTTTTCTCCAAGAATCTGTGTTGGATACCCCTGAGCTAGTTGGTTAAGCTTAACAATAACTTGGAGAGTTGGAAGATAAAAGCTTGTCCGACCACGCTCATCCCTAAGGGATATTTTGTATCTGTGTTGAAGAAAGATGTTATCTTCATCGATTGATCCACGTGATCAATTGTTGGCGCTATTGTCTTATCAATCCTTTGATTTGAGTGTGGGCTATCGTCAAATCAAATCAGAACCAAGGATGTTCGTAATGTTGTCTTACTCGTGGTTGATTCCTCGAGCATACACCATTACATCTTTTGGTCTGACCAATACTATCACATTGTTCACATAATGGTGGAAGTCCAGTGATATGGAAATTCCGATGAGTTGTTGTTGAGCCCATCAGCAGCATTTTGTCTCCTCCATGATTCATGTTGAACGTTGAGCTAGTGTTGGAAACTTTGTAAGCATTGCCTTCGTGTTCCGCTCATGAGGTATATGTTTTGGTGAAAGAAGTGACTTTCTCCAAGTTCACGTGCATTAGGTGTAAGTTGCCGCCATGAATTTGAGAAAGGTTTGTTTTGTTTCCTCCAGAATCATCCCAAATCAGTCATGCATAAGTGCGAAGTATTCTATGGTTTGGTAGATTAATTACCTCCACTCCATACGTATTCCCTAGCACACCAAGCCACTAGTTGATTTGTTCAAGGAGAAGAAGTTCCTTCTTAAGATCTAATCATGACTTATGCAAGGACTTCGTTATCCTCAATGATGGTTCCCCACCTGAACTCGGTAGTGTTTTAATATAAGACTACTATGTGGTCATGCTTGTCTTGGACAACGTGCTCACATGTGTGTAGCAGAACCAGCATGTTTTGGAGCTTGCTATTGTAGTTCATTTCCCGAGAATCTCGCAACGTCATCTCGTTGATTTGTGTTGCAAACTTTCATTTTTCTTTCTAGTCTTGACGAATCTGGAATATCATGTTACCAACCATATCTGAATCTCAGGCAGATATGATGGTTGGAACTTTTCCAAGATCTATGACGTAGGTTCTGGCAAGGTTGATGTTTTGGCCGACACACCTAGTTGGAAGACCTATTATTGTAGAATCTTGATTGAGCAAGTTGACCATCTTCTCCATGAGGATTTCGAGTGACTTATTATAGAAGTTGTTCCTTATGGATCCTTCGTATTCCGAAGTCCGGCCTTTACTTGATGGCCATGTTGATGCTTTTAAGCATGATCGTGGTACCTAGAACGTCAAGGAGAACATTAGAAGCAGAGTGCTAAATGTCTCTCGGTCGATCCTCCAGATTTTGTTTCGTTGGCGTCGTCAAGGTAAAATCTAAGGAAGTGTTGTCTTCCTTTGTATCTGCATCCTCCATCGCTATTCATCGTGGTAGTAGGAACTGTTGCCAAGATCTTTGGCATAGATGCTGGTAAAACCCTGATGAATATGGAAATGCTCAAGTCCTTGAGAGTAAGCTCAGACACTAGGTTATATCTTCGGTATCAATCGGATTGTGCCTTCCATTTGCCGATTGTTCCATAACCATAGTTCCATTCCAAAACTGAGTATGCCATTTCTTTGAATTCCTTCAAATGATCGTTTGTGAATTGCCATTAGCCTGGTATGAAGAGCTTCAATGATCCTTTCCAATAAAGTTTCTTTCTGTCGTCATCATGTTGGATGAAGATCTCGAAAGCAAAGACGTCAAGATCAATTTTAAGCAATGGATCAATAACTTCGAGAAGGGCAATTGGATCATGAAGATCATGTTAGCTTTGTGTCCCCTCTGTCTACTGACCTCACGTCTTGAATCTCGGGACGAGATTCTTGTTTAGTGGGGGTGAGTTGTCACATCCCTTGCTTTACCCTGACCTAGACTAGGTAGTCATGTGTGCATCATGTTTAAATTTCAATGAATTTGAAATGGGGACATGTGAAAGCCTCGGAAATCATTTCTGAAAATGACCAAGATAAAAATTGCTTCAAATTGGTCCAAGAAAATGTTCATGTTTCTCTCTGAAAATATTGGCCAGAGGTAAAATTCAAACGAATATTTTTAGGAGCTCATTGAGGGAGTCCTGGATTAGGGGTGTCCGGATAGCCGAACTATCACCGTTGGCCGGACTCCTGGACTATGAAGATACAAGATTGAAGACTTTGTCCCGTGTCCGGATGGGACTTTCCTTGGTGTGGAAGGCAAGCTTGGCGATACGGATATGTAGATCTCCTACCATTGTAACCGACTCTGTGTAACCCTAACCCTATCGGTGTCTATATAAACCGGAGGGTTTTAGTCCGTGAGGGCTAACAACAATCATACCATAGGCTAGCTTCTAGGGTTTAGCCTCTCTGATCTCGTGGTAGATCCACTCTTGTACTACCCATATCATGAATATTAGTCAAGCAGGAGTAGGGTATTACCTCCATCGAGAGGGCCCGAACCTAGGTAAAAACATTGTGTCCCTAGTCTCCTGTTACCATCCACCTAAACGCATAGTTCGGGACCCCCTACCCGAGATCCGCCGGTTTTGACACCGACATTGGTGCTTTCATCGAGAGTTCCTCTGTGTCGTCATCCTTAGGCCCGATGGCTCCTTCGATCATCAACAACGACGCGGTCCAAGGTGAGACTATTCTCCCTGGACAGATCTTCGTGTTCGGCGGCTTCGCACTGCGGGCCAATTCACTTGGCCATCTGGAGCAGATCGAAGCTACGCCCGCCATCGTGTCAGATTTGGAAGTTTGAACTACACGGCCGACATCCGCGGAGACTTGATCTTCGACGGATTCGAGCCACAGCCAAGCGTGCCGCACTGTCTCGATGGGCACGATCTAGCTCTGCCACCGAACAGTGCCCTGGAGGCCGCACCAGCGTCCGCTCCGACCCCTAGCTCAGAGCCGACTCCGCCTATCGAGGACGAGTGGTTGGACACCGCCTCGGGGGCTACGATCTCTACGGCGATTGAGACGAACTCCATCCTGGTCCTTTGCGAAGACCGTGACTCCAAGGTGCCGGACTCCTCTCCGGACTCCGAACCCTCCGCGCCCCTGCCAATCGAATCCGGTTGGGTGCCGGTTATGGAGTTCACGGCCGCGGACATCTTTCAGCACTCGCCCTTTGGCGACATCCTGAATTCACTAAAGTCTGTCTCTTTATCAGGAGGGCCCTGGCCGGACTTCGGTCAGGAAGGTTGGGATGTGGACGACAAAGAAATTCGACGCCCACCCACCGCCCACTTTGTAGCCACTGTCGAAAGCTTAAACGACGTGCTCGATTTCGACTCCGAAGACATCGACGGTATTGACAACGATGTAGGAGACGACCATGAACCAGCACCTATAGGATACTGGACAACCACCTCATCACACGATGTATACATGGTGGATACACCTAAAGGAAGTGACGACGAGGAACAACGGACACTACGGCGATAAATCCTCAAAAGCAGTCAAAACGGCAACGTAAACGCTGCACCAAGTCCCACCTCGACAAAGACCCAGCCATAGAGCAGGGCGAACCGTGGACGCATTTAACATGCTATCGAGCAACCGTCCAAACAGGACAACTTGATAAACAACCCGTCCCGGCGAAGATAACAGTCCGGACGATCTCTCACGGACAAATTGTTGGAGCATATGAACCTCCACAAAGGCTCGTCGCCATCTGCGCGAGCCTGAAAAAGCGAAGCGGAAGCTCAAAACAGCGGAAGATGCACTCAGAATCAGATGGAGCAAAGTACTCAACACCGCAGAGAAATACGGCGATGACCGCCAAACAGAGAGCTACCCAAGCGTAAATTACTGCCCGAAGTTCGATGAGGAGGCCTTAGAGCCCCGCAATCAAAGAACAAAGAGGCCGCCGGTCGGATAGACGACCACATGGCAAACATGGAGCGGCAAGCGCGCCAAGACACAAGCTCGCACGCGATCCGCATAAGGATTCAGATCAAAAGGATGGTCCAGCTTAGGTCCATCTATGGGCTGAGAAAGCAAGCTCTTCCAAGCAATGCAACAAGCCAAATATCCGAACATCACGGCACACCCAAATATAGGGGTGCCGCACACCCCCTGTGTTTCACCGATGAGGTGTTGGATCATGAATTCCCAGCGGGATTCAAACCCGTAAACATAGAGGCATACGACGGAACCACAGACCCTGGAGTCTGGATTGAGGATTACATCCTCCACATACACATGGCTAGAGGAGATGATCTCCACGCCATCAAATACTTACCCCTCAAGCTCAAAGGGCCAGCTCGGCATTGGCTCAAAAGCCTCCCTGAAAATACCATTGGTAGTTGGGAAGAACTCGAGGATGCTTTTCGGGCAAATTTTCAAGGGACTTATGTCCACCCTCCGGATGCAGGCGATTTAAGTCACATAACTCAACAACCCGGAGAGTCCGCCCGCAAATTCTGGAACAGGTTCCTTACCAAAAAGAACCAAATAGTCGACTGTCCGGACGCCGAAGCCTTAGCAGCTTTCAAACACAACGTCCAAGACGAATGGCTCGCCGGTCACCTCGGCCAGGAGAAGCCGAGAACCACGGCTGCATTAACAAGTTTCATGACCCGCTTATGCTGGAGAGGATAGTTGGCTGGCAAGATGCGATACCAGCGACCCAAGTACATCCAAGTCAGGGATGGAATGGAAAACCACGACGCAGCAAGGACCAGCGCGGACAAAGGGAAACAGCCCAAGAGCACGGCAGTCAATGCCGGATTCAAGCTCCCGCAGAATCATAAAAACTGCCCTCAAGGACAGCAGCGACGAGCTATCCAACCTAAACAAAATCTTGGACAAAATATGCCAAATCCACGGTAGACTTCGAAGCCTACAAACCATACCCACAGAGATTGTTGGGTCTTCAAGCAGTCCGGCACACTCAATGCCGAACACAAGGGGCTCGACACACCAAGCGAGGACGATGACGAACCCCACAAGCAGAGCACCGGAAAACAAAAGAATTTCCCACAAAAAGTCAAAACAGTGAACTCACTTCAAGTGACAAAAGGGAAAAAAAGAGCGGCCCCATAGAAACACGCGCCGCACGGTCTATCCCAGCAGAGTCCCAATGATGGTTGTCAAAACCAATCACGTTCGATCATCAGGACTATTCGGAAGTATCCGGAACGCAGGATGGACTGCCTTGATATTAGATCCTATAATCGACGGACTCCAATTTACACAAGTCCTAATGGATGGAGGTAGCGATCTAAACCTGCTATATCAGACACAATCTGCAAAATGGGGATAGACCCAACCAAAATCCGCCATAGCAACACCTCCTTCAAAGGGGTAATGCCAGGCCTATATGCCCATTGTACGGGCTCCTCATTGCTAGAAGTTGTGTTCGCTCATCCGCAACTTCCTCCATGAAAAGTTAACCTTCCACATCCCCATTCGAAAGTAGCTATCAAGCACCATTGGGCGTGAAGCTACCGCTTTAACACAATACCGCATTATGCATCTCTTACACTTAAAATGCCCGGTCCACGCGGCATCATCTCATTAAAAGGGAGTATTAAGTGTTACTCGAGCACGGAAGAACGTGAGACTGCCCTGATAGCCCCACACCAATCCGGCTCTGCTAATCAAAGCACCTGAATAGGTCATTCGAACCCCGGACATGGCTAGACGAGTCCGGCGCCTACTAGCGGCATACCCCCGTACGAGGGGCTGCACGCCTGTACAACGAGAGACAATAAAGCTTGATTTTCTTCACTTTTCAAACCGTAATATGATTATTTAATATAAAGTACATTTTTCGCATGATCTTTTTTTCTTTTTCAACTAAGTTCTTCTCTTTTACAGATGAACACCGTGCTACACCCGTCCAGGATACGGCACAACGGAGACACAGGCGCAGACGTGTAGTAGGGACCCGTTGCAAGGATTCTTTTCAGATTAAGACCATGCGTAAACCTTTTTTACTTTCTCTTGTTGATACACATCCCCCGGTTTCTTGCTATAACCGAGGAGGAGGCTGGCGTTTTGGCATCGGCCGCACCAGAATTTTTTGCTGCACGGACACGGGGGCTTAGGGCATTATTCTGCCCATTTTCATAAAGACCGAATACCTTAGGGAGTGTTGGCGCCTCGAGTTAGGCCTTATATGCATCAGCTCGAATCATGTCTTTGGTCAAATGTTGGGTTTGCCCGGCTCCCATGTTTTGGTACCTTACGCCCGTTATATCGGCTAAGGTAGGCTGGGAGAACCACCGCGATTGTGCCCGGCTGAGCTGGGTTGAGCACCTCAAAGGAGAAAGCTAAAACTGATGTCATGATATAGCGTGAGGCTGGTCAACCACTGATGACCCAGCGGAATGTTTAGAATTCCCCGCATTGACGAAGGGCGTTTCGGTCAGCACATACGCCGCCCAATTCGGGAAAGCGCGGTGCCCCTAGGGGCTATATAGTAGCCCCACCATCGAACTCCTATGGCTAAGTGAAAGTGATAAAGCATTATAGTCCGGTTGCCTAGTTTGCTACTCTATCACCTCCTTTACAGGACCAAGACGTTGGATTAAGTGTGAAAATGCGCCTTTTGCAAACACCCTGCACTATGTGCGTAATGAAGTCAAGACTGCCATCTTTCAGGTTATATACACATATACATCAACGGCCACACAGGAGGTGTTTTAATACTTGAACGCACAAGTATAAAAAGCTCTTATATTATATTGAAACATTGTTTTCACAAAATCATACATGTCATTTAAACATAATATCCTTCGAGCACTGCGTGTCTATTAAACGAGCGCCCTGCAGGACTTCCTCCAAATAGTGCTCAACAGGTACTCGGCTTCTATCCGAATCTTGGGATGCAACGTCGGTGGCCTTCATCTCTGCCCAGTATGTCTTGACACGGGCAAGAGCCATCCGCGCACCCTCTATGCATGTTGACCGCTTCATTGCGTCGATATGCGGCACCGCACCAAGGAACTGTTGCACCAAGCCAAAATAACTCTTCGGCTTGGGGCTTTTCGGCCACAAATGAGTCACGACAGCCTTCATGGCAAGTCCGGACAACCTATTCAGCTCAGCCCATTCGGCCAAACGATCGGTTAACGAAAGTGGACGCTCCGGACTATGGAACTGCGACCAAAAAAGCTCTTCTATTCCGTGATCCTTTTGACCTCGGAAGTGTTCGGCCGCTTCTGTGGCACTTGCCGCCAAGTCCAGATAAGCATCCTCCGCACCCCACAGCCGGTCCAATTGAGCGTACTTAGGATCCGTGAATTTCCTCCGCAGCAGAAAGGGCTTTACAGCCGCAATATCTTCGGCCTGACGTAGCTCCTCCTTCATAGCTCTCATCGCAGAGCGAGTATCCTTGGTCTCGGTGGTGGCCTTTTTCAGGTCCTCTTGTTTCGCACGATCTTCTTTTTCAAGAAGCTCGAAACGGTCAGTAGCATTCTTCAATTTCACGGCCATCTCGGCCATTTCTTTCTTGCTTCGGCAGTGAGCAGCCTGTTCGGCTTTTAGCTCTTCGTCTGCCTTTAAGGCCGCCGCATCACTTTTTCTGGCTTGCTCCTTGGCTCGGGCGAGCTCCGACCGAAGGTTCTCCATAGCAGCGGCACCATCTGCATTAAGCATACATGTTGTAAGGCATGGGCATCAAGCTCCCTTACCAGGTGTCCGCGGAGAAGTTGCATACCTTGTGACTCGTCAAGCCGCTTATTAACAAGCGTGATGTCCGCATCCGCCACGTCAAGTTGCCGCTTCAGCTCGGCAAATTCACCAGTACGGCTAGCCACCGGACGCTTCGCCACCTACATAGGAAGAGCGAATATTATACCTGGGGTTATGATCCTCGGCGCACCATCATTTTTGACACCACACCAAGTCTCAGGGGCTACTATCTATACATGGCACATTTTATATGCAAAAATGTCAGAAGGTACATCATTTTGCGTACCTCGAAACCCGCCAGTAAACTTACGATGGCTTCATGCAATCCGCTCTCAGCGGATGAAATCCTTTCAATCACCGTACCCATTAACGTACGGTGATCTTCTGACATAGATGCTTGCCCGAGCAGATCCTTCAGCTCCTCCGACCATACACCCGTTGGTGCCGGACTCGTCCGGTGGCCTTTTTCGAAGGCCGGACACGGAGGGCTTTGAGGGGAGATACGGCTGCCTTCTGGCCCCGCCGGATTCGGAGAAGCCCTCCGCGACGACACCTCAGGGTCGCCCGCCTCGCATGACGGTACGGCAGGCGGAGGCGTTTCGCTCTCCATCATCTCCGGATCAAGATCCCCTGAAGACGAGCTCTGCTGTGAAGGGCTGAGATCCGAACTACAAGGTAAATTTTGGTTAACTTTCATAAATAAATAAGGGATGTCTCTCTTTCAAGAAAAAAACGCCCCCCTTTACTTACGGCTCGCTGGAGGGCTGATCTCCTTGTGGAAATAGTGCGGACGGGGCATCTCCTGCCGCAAGACCTTCTGGTGAAGTTTTCTTCCCCCACTTCGAGGCTTTGGCCTCTGGATCCTCAGAGGCGGTCCTCTTCTCCCCTAGGAGGGAGGGATTTTCGATCCCCCCTTCCTTGATAGCCTCCTTCACGGAGGTAGTAGTTCCCTTGTTCCCCCCTTCGCCTTCTTCAAAAGGCACAGCCTCTAGCATCTTGGTTAATATAGGATCCGGCGTGGTCTCAGGGAGGGGGGCCGGACACCTGATCAGTTTTGCTTTTGCTATCCACTCCTGTTTAAAGGACAGCTCTTTTAAGGGCAAGTGTATGATAAATATGCGGATAGCATGTCTGGGTATAAGACTACTTACTTGATTATCCGGGCGATTGCAGCTCAGACCTGCGTCCTCGGTTAAGTCTGGACACATTGCTTGTGAGCCGAAGAACAGTTGGTATATCTCCACGGGTGTTACGCCCATAAAATGTTGGAGAGCTCGTGGTCCCTCTGGATTAAACTCCCACAGGCGGAGGGGGCGACGTTTGCAGGGCAAGGTGTGACGAATCAGCATGACCTGCGCTACTATGACCAGATTGATCTCCCTCTCTCGGAGGTCTCGAATACGGCCCTGCAACAGAGGTACGTCCTTGGACGGTCCCCAATCAAGCCCTTTATTGACCCATGACGCCAGCCGTCGTGGAGAACCCGAGCGGAAGGCAGGTGGCGCCGCCCATTTGGTGCCCCTGGGGGCGGTGATATAAAACCACTCCTGTTGCCATAAGTGGAGCTCCTCTTGAAAAGAGCCCTCGGGCCATGGAGCGTCCGCATTCTTGCTTATAACAGCCCCTCTGCACTCTGCCTGATGTCCCTTGATCATCTTCGGCTCCACTTTGAAGGTCTTGAGCCACAATCCGAAGTGAGGGGTAATGCGGAGGAAGGCTTCACATACGACAATGAACGACGAGATGTGGAGGATGGACTCCGGATCCAAGTCATGGAATTCCAACCCATAATAAAACATGAGCCCCCTCAGAAAAGGGTCCGTCGGGAAGCCTAAACCCTGAAGGAAGTGAGACACGAATACCACGCTCTCACCAGGCTCGGGAGTGGGAATAACCTGCCCTTGGGCAGGCAGCCTATGCGAAATTCCGCCGGTGAGATACCTGGCATCTCTCAGCTTTAGCACATCTTCTTCCGTGACGGAGGAAGGCATCCACCGGCCGTGCAGGTCGGAGCCGGACATCGTCGAAGTTCCGAAGCGCCTAAATCTGGAGCTTTGGGTGTTGGAACTCGAAGCGAGGGGCGGATTCGAGCGAGATTGAAAGAAAAGAGCAGGCATTGGTCTCGTTATAAAGAGGTTGAATACAAAGAGCCCCCCGTGACCGCTCGGGACTCGCCGATGTGGGGGCGTGCCAACGGCACGATCGGGTTACCCACGCTGTATTGATGAGAATCCGGAATAAGGGGCACGATCTCCGCTTATAAGACGTGCCAAGGAAACCGCCGCTAAACGCTACCGAGGTGGAACAGTAAAACGATTCAGTATAAAGGCCTGGCCGTGGTGTGATGTCACGCCATGAAATACGCCGCCAGATCTGTGCAAAGGTTATTCTCTCTACGGTAGTATGTGGAACTTGTTTTGCAGAGCGGACACTATCCTTGTGTTCAAAATATTCTATGAAGTATTCGAGGAGGAACCCGCCTTGCAATGCCGAAGACAATATGCGCCGGACTCGTCGTCATTGAAGCCTGGTTCAGGGCTACCGAGGAGTCCTCGATTAGGGGTGTCCGGATAGCGAACTATCACCGTTGGCGGACTCGGACTATGAAGATACAAGATTGAAGACTTCGTCCGTGTCCGGATGGGACTTTCCTTGGCGTGGAAGGCAAGCTTGGCGATACGGATATGTAGATCTCCTACCATTGTAACCGACTCTGTGTAACCCTAACCCTATCCGGTGTCTATATAAACCGGAGGGTTTTAGTCCGTAGGACGAACAACAATCATACCATAGGCTAGCTTCTAGGGTTTATCCTCTCTGATCTCGTGGTAGATCCACTCTGTACTACCCATATCATCAATATTAATCTAGTAGGAGTAGGGTATTACCTCCATCGAGAGGGCCCGAACCTGGGTAAAAACATCGTGTCCCTTGTCTCCTGTTACCATCCGCCTAGAGGCACAGTTCGGGACCCCCTACCCGTGATTCGCCGGTTTTGACACCGACACTCATAAATATTTATTTTGGACATTTGAGTTAATTCAATAATTATTTGCATTGGCGTTATATATATATTAATTATAACTCTAATAACTCTGAAAGTTTGTAAGTGGCTTTGAATACTTTTTAAAAAGGTCACATAATAATTTTCAGAAGTTTATGAAATGGTCTGGTATTTTAATAAAATCAAAACCAATTGCAGAAAATGAAAAAAAACGGAAATAGAAAAGCAGAGAGAGAGTTACCTTGGCCCGTGACTGTAGCAGCCCACTGGGCCATGCCAGTCATCTCCCTCCTTGGACAATAGGACATAGAGCGTGTGCCTCGGGCGCGCAAGCACGCGCCCCTGGCCACCTCCTGCTTGCCGCCTCCCTCTGGACCCCCCGGACGGCACCACACACCCACCCTGGAACCCCCTCGACCCTCTCTCGCTCTCCCTCTCGCTCCCTCGCTCTACTCCTCTTGGTCGAAGCCGCCATGGACACACCACCGAGAACCACCGCGGCCAGCCACTCCCTCGCTCCATCTCCGCATCCCCGAGCTCTGTATCATCGCCAGCTTCATCCTCGCTGACCCAAGCATTGTCGGACGCTCCCGAACACCCTCGTTATCTTCATCGTTTGCGACCTCTAGCATCCGTAACCTCCGTGGCCGAGCTTTCCCTGCCGCCGGCCATGTCACCGTTGTAGGCGTTCTGGGAACGGGGGTCCCCAGACTTGCCTGCCTGCAGCCTGCGGCGTGGCTCAAAGGAGGCCCGGGACAGCCCATCTTCATCAACACAAGCTCAAGACCCTCGCGAGGGGCCAAGCCTCACGGGGCGGACGACCAAGAGCTTCCTCAGGCACGGCCTCGTCAGGCTGGCTCATGAGGAGGCGGAGAGTTCAAGGCAGGGTACCTCACAAGGTGCTCGTGACGCAAGCCATGACGACCAAGGGCGCCAGTCGGGCGCCAGCCCGCGCAGCGTCCTCCTTTCCTCTTTGGTGCAAAGGGAGCAAGCGCAGGCGAGAGCATCAGGCAAAGGCATCCGTTTCGGTGCAACAAGACCAAGACCAGCCCCAACGGCTGGAATGCAGTCATCATGGAGCCCAAGCAAAGGCCATCACCGGAGCCTTTGGCGGCGAGGACCAACTTTAGTCAGATAAGTGTACCCGTTGTTCCCTTCAAATGGCTAATTGTTGGCGCCTTCCCGCCAATATTTGGGAAGAGGCCCAGGCCTTCGCCTATATAAGTAGAGCTAGCCACCATAGTAGGGGGGACGATCGAATAGAGGGGGAAGCACCTGGAGAGAGAGAAAGAGACCCGAGCCTCAATCTAGAGCGACGGGAAACCACTTAGAAGTTCATCGCTTCCACCAAGAACAGACCCTCGCGAGGCTGTTCTTCCATGTACTGTTCCTCATCAGCCCAAGAGGCAATCCACACACCGCACACTGGAGTAGGGTATTACACCACGATGGTGGCCTGAACTAGTATAAATCTTGCGTCTCTTGTGCTGTTCTTGTTAGTAGTTTAGGTCCCTGCGATTCGGCGAGGTACGAGACGGTGGAGGGTTGGATCTCCGCGCGCACCCCAGAGTTCGAACCTTAAGGGTCTACCGGAACCCGAAATCAGACAGCCGCCATCGCTCTAGCCACTGCAGCTTGCATCTGACCTCAGGCCCGTGCTCAGAAGCTCCCCAGAAGGCCAACTCCACCACCCGTTTCTCCTCCCGTGCACCCTAGCGCCGAGCCGGACCTGGCCGCTATCCGACCGCCGCCACGAGCTCTGCTCCAGCAAGCTCTGGTGCCCCCACGGCCTCCCACTTACCTCCCTGGATGGCGAGCCCTGCACGCCCGGTGCCCTCGGCCGCCCGCCCGCCGCCTTTTAGCGCAAGTCCCGGCCGCCGCTTGCGCCAGATTGGTCGCCACCGGCCAAACCTCGGCAAGCTGACGTGGCACCTTAATTAAATGTTAATGACGCCACTAACTAACCCCCTAGCTCACTGGCGGATGGGACCCACGCCCTAATTAATCCCAGTATTGTTTCTGTTTAGGTTAGTTTAAAACCCAGCGGGACCCACATGCCTGAGTTGACCCCGCTGACGTGGCCGTTGACTGGGCCCACACGTCTGCGACCCAAACCAGCACTGTGAAACTGACCGGTGGGACCCCCTGGTCAGGTTTAACCTGGACCGGGTCAGTTGACTCGCTGACGTCACAGTGACGCAGTTAATCATTTTCTGAATAAAAATAATCCAGTAAATTCCAGAAAATATCCCAAACTTCTAAAAATCATAGAAAATAATCTATAACTCCAAATGAAATAATTTATATATGAAAAATTATCAGAAAAATCCAATCTATCCATCTGTACTGGTTTCATGCATGTTTAAACAAGTTAACTTGCTGTTTAGTGCAAAAAATGATAAAGCACTATTTAAGATCACAAATGAGTTTGAACTTTGAATCTTTGGTTCAAAATGGCTCAAACCCATCTGGTTGTAGTTGCATGAGCCCAACATGCTCATTTTCCCATGTCATGTGCATGCATCATATTGTTGCATATCACCATGTATTGATTGTGTTACCAGTATAATCTCCATTGTAGATTCTGCTCCCGAGGATATTCACGAGTATCCAGTTAAAGGGCAGTACCCTCGACCACTCTGTCAGGCAAGCAAAACACCCTTGTTCATTCCGATACAATCCCACTCGCTCGCTCCTGCTCTCTTTTATTGCATTAGGACAACAACGATTCAACTGTTACATGCTGTGGTAGTTGAACCCCTTTCTCTCGCATGACCTGTCATTGCCACAAGAATAGATGAAACCCACTAGCATGAGTAGGAGTTGTTTGAGCCCTGATGTGCCTACTCATTCATGCTTGTTTGTCATGCCTGCTATTGCTTAGAGTTGAGTCAGGTCTGATTCATCGGGGATGAATTGGAATGTGGTGAACATGTCCTACTGTTGAGAGCTAGGTGTGTGAACACGATTTAGTAAAGGTAGCAGTGAGAGGCCATGTAGGAGTACATGGTGGGTTGTCTCATTGCAGCCGTCCTCAGGAACTGAGTTCTGTGTTTGTGATCCATGAACAGTTACTACCACACATTGGGTTCCGGTAACTCGACCCCTCTCGACTTATTAATCAACTTGATCTCTGTCCAGGAGTTGCAACTAGTTTCTAGTGTTTGTAGGTAGTGTTAGTAGTGTACCAAGTGGCACCCGGTACAGGTAGGCTTGAACAGACTAGGCACAGTGGCAAGGTGTACCAAGTGGCACCCAGATGGTGGGCTTGGGAACCCTGCTCACATCGTTTGGGGCCGTGAGCGACACTCCGGCTGGATCTGCTTGCGGATGGAACCCGAATAGGCGATAAACCTGGACTAGAGACTTGTGTGGTTAGTCAGGTCGTGGCCGACTCCCTCGCCAGGCTTCCGCTTGAAGGTTTCGAGATACACGACGGTACATGGTGGTAAGTGGCGAGAGCGTGTGTGAAGTACACCCCGCAGTTAAACATGATCTTCGAATAGCCGTGTCCGCGTTAAAGGACTTCTGGGTTGCCTGTACAGTTCATAAACAAGTGAAAGTGGATACTCTAAAATGCGCAAGATAAGCGTGAGTGCTATGGATGGAGTTCTCGTAGGGAGACGAGAGCGGATCCATAGTGGTGTATTGATATGGTGAATATGTGGACTCGCAGCGCCACCTCAAAAGAGCTACTTGCAAATGTAGTTTCAGATAGCCACCGAGTCAAAGCTGGCTTGCTGTTGTTAAGCTCCACCACCCCCTTTGTTGATATTGATGCATATGTAGATAGTTCTGATGTAAGTCTTGCTGGGTACATTTGTACTCACGTTTTCTTAATTTATGTTTTGCACAGAGACTTCAGTCTCACTAGTAGTTCCGCGTGGACTTCGAAGTTTAGCTTGTTACCTCAGCTACGATCTTGTGCCCTCGGCGGGATCGTGTAGATAGTCAGACTTCTCAGCCTTTTTCATTTGTAGTTGTCTGTACTCAGACAAATTAAGCTTCCGCATGTGCTTGTTGCTTGCATGCTCTGTATGTGGGGTCATGAGACCCATGTTTGTAATACTTGGCTCCTCGGAGCCTAATGAATAAATACTTTGATATTGTGATGTAATCCGTAGACCTATAAGATTGATGGATTCAAGTATCAGTTTAGTCCCTACTACTTCCGTATGTTCATAGTTGGTCTCGGAACCTTGATATTGTGATGTTGTGTGATCATGCCACCATTTTTGCAGGATGTCTCAAATCTTTTGAGCATTTACAACCGTTATGCTGTCCGAGTCATCCCAGGTTTCTAAACTATCTGATGCATTTGCAAATTCTTCCTTCCTGTTCCCGATGTCCTTTTGGTCAGAATAAGCACACTAATCGTCTGTTGAGGTACTCCTTGCCTTGACATATATGTTGGAACTAGTATTATGACCCTAGGCATCTTAGAGGATCACCTGGTAATATGGCCATGTTTTGTGTTCCCAGTGTAAAGATTCTGGCCGTCATTCTCGAAAGCATCCCGTGATGCCATTTAGTTCGTAGGCCTTCTATCTCTGGGTTTTTGAACCCGAGATTCACCCTATTTACTTCATGTTGATAGTGTTTGCTAGTTCCTTTAGGATATTAGTAACCTTTGCGATAGTCCTCGAGGTCCGTGGTATTTCCTTCTTCCAAATACCATGAACTGCTTATGGCAGAAGTTCTTTTGAACCAAAAGATCACAACAAGAGTGCTCTTGATGATGTTCTATGTTATGTTGTGACTCTGCCAGTTCTAACTTTCTGCATGGGTTATCCGGAAGAATTATGTTGACCTTGTTCAACATACTAATCTATGCATCCACAACTCAGAAAGATATATGTTCCTTTGAGTTGTCCCTCCTCAGCTATGTTCCGACCTCGTCTACAAGTTGATAGTCAGGAGTAGTTGTGCATTCGTGTTCATCGATGCCTTTTACCCCTATGGTCCGTCAAGCCATTCTATTCCGGAATGACTAGGAGAAACAAACTCCAGTACCTCATCCATATCCAGGATTGGGTCAAAGTAGTTGTGCTCTGCAGATCCAATGCCAATCCAGCTTTTGCTCTATTCTACCCTTGAGTATTACCCCCCTTTATGTCAGGATTGCCATGAGAATTGCACCATCTCTTATGAATTCTTGACGCAGTGATACTTCTCGCCATCATTTATTTCATTACTCGGTTCCATTTTATTGTAACCGGAATGCCGACAAATGAACTGTGATGCGTGAAATGAATACTCCTAGCAACTCCACTGCTTGGTAGTTAATGGACAATAATTTCATTCTTAGCGTGTTGGTTATTGTATCATCATCCTAAGATTGATCGTGATACCTAGTCCATATTTCCTGGTGCACTCCTCGATCAATGAGATAGGATTGTGTCAATCCATCACTCTCTTGGTCACATCATCTTGCCCTGAAAAGCAAGATTGTTCTCGAGCTTAGTAACATATCGGTGGTTCGTGATTTTTCGAATATCTTCTCAGAGGTATCACCATGTTGTCACCTGATCGCTATGTTGAGTTCGTGATCAAGTTGGTTTATTGTAGCCACCCTTTTCTCCAAGAATCTGTGTTAGATACCCCTGAGCTAGTTGGTTAAGCTTAACAACAACTTGGAGAGTTGGAAGATAAAAGCTTGTCCGACCATGCTCATCCCTAAGGGATATCTTGTATCTGTCTTGAAGAAAGATGATATCTTCATCGATTGATCCACGTGATCAATTGTCGGCGCTATTGTATTATCAATCCATTGATTTGAGTGTGGGCTATCGTCAAATCAAATCAGAACCAACGATGTTCGTAATGTTGTCTTACTCGTGGTTGATTCCTCGAGCATACACCATTACATCTTTTGGTCTGACCAATACTATCACATTGTTCACATAATGGTGGAAGTCCAATGATATGGAAATTCCGATGAGTTGCTGTTGAGCCCATCAGCATCATTTTGTCTCCTCCATGATTCATGTTGAACGTTGAGCTAGTGTTGGAAACTTTGTAAGCATTGCCTTCGTGTTCCTCTCATGAGGCATATGTTTTGGTGAAAGAAGTGACTTTCTCCAAGTTCACATGCATTAGGTGTAAGTTGCCGCCATGAATTTGAGAAAGGTTTGTTTTGTTTCCTCCAGAATCATCCCAAATCAGTCATGCATACGAGTGAAGTATTCTATGGTTTGGTAGATTAATTACCTAGAACGTCAAGGAGAACATTAGAAGCGGAGTGCTAAATGCCTCTCGGTCGATCCTCCAGATTTTGTTTCGTTGGCGTCGTCAAGGTAAAATCTGAGGAAGTGTTGTCTTCCATTGTATCTGCATCCTCCATCGCTATTCATCGTGGTAGTAGGAACTGTTGCCAAGATCTTTGGCATAGATGCTGGTAAAACCCTGATGAATATGGAAATGCTCAAGTCCTTGAGAGCAAGCTCAGACACTAGGTTATATCTTCGGTATCATTCGGATTGTGCCTTCCATTTGTCGATTGTTCTATAACCATAGTTCCATTCCAAAACTGAGTATACCATTTCTTTGAATTCCTTCAAATGATCGTTTGTGAATTGCCATTAGCCTGGTATGAAGAGCTTAATCGATCCTTTCCAATAGAGTTTCTTTCTGTCATCATCATGTTGGATGAAGATCTTGAAAGCAAAGACGTCAAGATCAATTTGAAGCAATGGATCAACAACTTCGAGAAGGGCAGTTGGATCATGAAGATCATGTTAGCTTTGTGCCCCCTCTGTCTACTTACCTCACGTCTTGAATCTCGGGATGAGATTCTTGTTTAGTGGGGGTGAGTTGTCACATCCCTAGCTTTACCCTAACCTAGACTAGCTAGTCATGTGTGCATCATGTTTAAATTTCAATGAATTTGAAATGGGGACATGTGAAAGCCTCAGAAATCATTTCTGAAAATGACCAAGATAAAAATTGCTTCAAATAGGTCCAAGAAAATGTTCATGTTTCTCTCTGAAAATAATGGCCAGAGGTAAAATTCAAACCAATATTTTTAGGAGCTCATAAATATTTATTTTGAACATTTGAGTTAATTCAATAATTATTTGCATTGGAGTTATATTTGTTATATATTAAATATAACTCTAATAACTCTGAAAGTTTGTAAGTTGCTTTGAATACTTTTTAAAAAGGCCACATAATAATTTTCAGAAGTTTATGAAATGGTTTGGTATTTCAATAAAATCAAAAAAAAATTGCAGAAAATGGAAAACAAAACGGAAATAAAAAAGCAGAGAGAGAGAGAGTTACCTTGGCCCGTGATTGTAACAGCCCACTGGGCCATGCAAGTCATCTCCCTCCTTGGGCGATGGGACAGGCGCAGTGCCTCGCTGCAAGAAGCACGCCGCCCCGCCACCTCCTGCTTGCCGCCTCCCTCTGGTCCCCCGGACGGCGCCACGCACCCACCCTGGAACCCCCCTCGACCCTCTCTCGCTCTCCCTCTCGCTCCCTCGCTCTCCCCCTCTTGGCCTAGGCCGCCATGGACACACCACTGAGAACCATGCGGCCAGCCACTCCCTCGCTCCATCTCCGCATCCCCGAGCTCTGTATCATCGCCAGCTTCATCCTCGCCGACCCAAGCATCGCCGGACGCTCCCGAACACCCCCATCACCGTCATCTTCCACCTCGGGCTCCGACCACCACCGCCGTTGATTCGCCGCATGTAGGACGTCCCCGAGCCGCTGAGCTTGTCTACGTGACCGCTGTAAGCTCACCGTCTTTTCCCCCTCGTTATCTTCATCGTTTGCGACCTCTAGCATCCGTAACCGCCGTGGCCGAGCTTTCCCTGCCGCCGGCCATGTCGCCGCCATCGCTCTAGCCACCACAGCTCGCGTCCGACCTCAGGACCGTGCTCAGGAGCTCCCCAGAAGGCCAAATCCACCACCCATTTCCCCTCCCGTGCACCCTAGTGCCGAGCCGGACCTGGCCGCACTCCGGCCGCCGCCACGAGCTCTGCTCCGGCTAGCTCCGGTGACCCCGCGGCCTCCCACTTACCATCCAGGATGCGGGCGAGCCCGGGCTACGCCCCGATGCCCTCAGCCGCCGCCCCCGTCGCCTTTAGCGCAAGTCCGACGCGCTGCCGCCGCCGCATTGGTCGCCGCCGGGTAAACCCCGGCAGGCTGACGTGGCACCATAATTAAACGCTCATGACGCCACTAACTAACCCCCTAGCTCACTGGCGAATGGGCCCCACGCCCTAATTAATCCCAGTATTGTTTCTGTTTAGGTTAGTTTAAAACCCAACGGACCCACATGCTCTAGTTGACCTCACCGACGCGTGGCCGCTGGATCGGGCCCCACGTCGGCGACCCTAACCAAAGACCGTGACATCGACGCTGGGACCCCCTGGTCAGGTTTGACCTGGACCGGGTGACACGTCTCCAACGTATCTATAATTTTTGATTGCTCCATGCTATATTATCTACTGTTTTGGACCATATTGGGCTTTATTTTCCACTTTTATATTACTTATGAGACTAACCTATTAACTGGAGGCCCAGCCCAGAATTGCTGTTTTTTGCCTATTTCAGTGTTTCGAACAAACGAAATATCAAACGGAGTCCAAACGGAATGGAACCTTCGGGGATGTGATTTTCTCAAGAAATATGATCCAGGAGACTTGGACCCTCCGTCAAGAAAGGTGGGAGGCGGTCATGAGGGTGGAGGGCGCGCCCCCTGCCTTGTGGGCCCCTCGAAGCTCCACTGACGTACTCTTTCCTCCGATATATACCTACGTACCCCCAAACGATCAGATACGGAGCCAAAAACCTAATTCCACCGCCGCAACCTTCTGTACTCACGAGATCCCATCTTGGGGCCTGTTCCGGAGCTCCGCCATAAGGGTAATCCACCACAGAGGACTTCTACATCATCACCATAGCCTCTCCGATGAAGTGTGAGTAGTTTACCTTAGACCTTTGGGTCCATAGTTAGTAGCTAGATGGCTTCTTCTCTCTTTTTGGATCTCAATACAATGTTCTCCACCTCTCTCGTGGAGATCTATTCGATGTAATCTTCTTTTTGCGGTGTGTTTGTTGAGATCGATGAATTGTGGGTTTATGATCAAGTTTATCTATGAACAATATTTGAATCTTCTCTGAATTCTTTTATGTATGATATGTTATCTTTGAAAGTCTCTTCGAATTATCAGTTTGGTTTGGCCTACTAGATTGGTTATTCTTGCAATGGGAGAACTGCTTAGCTTTGGGTTCAATCTTGCGGTGTCCTTTCCGAGTGACAGTACGGGCAGCAAGGCACGTATTGTATAGTTGCCATCGAGGATAACAAGATGGGGTATTTATCATATTGCATGAATTTATTCCTCTACATCATGTCATCTTGCTTAAGGCGTTACTCTGTGTTCTTGAACTTAATACTCTAGATGCATGCTGGATAGCGATCGATGAGTGGAGTAATAGTAGTAGATGCAGGCAGGAGTCGGTCTACTTGTCTCGGACGTGATGCCTATATACATGATCATACCTAGATATTCTCATAACTATGCTCAATTCTGTCAATTTCTCAACAGTAATTGGTTCACCCACCGTAGAATACTTATGCTCTTGAGAGAAGCCACTAGTGAACTCTATGGCCCCCGGGTCTATTCTCATCATATCAATCTCTATCACTTCATTATTTTTTTGCTTTTTTACTTTTCCTTTTATTTTACTTTGCATCTCTATAGCAAAAATACCAAAAATATTATATATCATCTCTATTAGATCTCACTCTCGTAAGTGACCGTGAAGGGATTGACAACCCCTAATCGCGTTGGTTGCATTCAGCTATTTTTTTCTGTAGGTACGAGGGACTCGCGCGTAGCCTCCTACTTGATTGATACCTTGGTTCTCAAAAACTGAGGGAAATACTTACTCTACTCTGCTGCATCACCCTTTCCTCTTCAAGGAAATCCAACGTAGTGCTCAAGAGGTAGCAGGAAGATTTCTGGCGCCGTTACCGGGGAGTCTACGCAAAAGTCAATATACCAAGTACCCATCACAATCCTTATCTCTCGCATTACATTATTTGCCATTTGCCTCTCGTTTTCCTCTCCCCCACTTCACCCTTGCCTTTTTATTCGCCCTCTCTTTTTCGTTTGCCTTGATGTCTTACTTGGCTTGTTTGCTCATTTGGTTGAAATAGTTGAGAATTTATTCCTAAACAGAGAAGCTAATATCTATGGATCCTCATCCGCTTGCCAATCTTTTTAAGAGATCCAATTATGATGAACCAATTCCTAGTGATTTGGATGCACTAGATTATCTTTATAAGCTTTTGCCTGAAATCCAGAATCTGAAAATTGTGATGAAGTGCTTCACGATAGATCTTTGAATAAAAAGCATGATTGCAATGATTTTATTATAAATTCTATTGATGTAAATTATGCTAATAATATGCAAAACCCTAAGCTTGGGGATGCTAGTTTTGCTATGTCCAATAATCATTATTGGGGAGATTCTTCTTATGATCTTGAAAATTTATTTAAGCCCCATGATGAATATAAGATTGATAATAGTGTTTGCAATAATATTTAAAGTGGTTTTGGAAGAGTGTCAACTTTAGATCCCACATATTTGGATAACATTCAATCTTATGAAATTTTTGATAAAAGTGGGCTTGGAGAAATCATGACTTTAGTTAATGATAATCCCACTATTTTGGAAGAGTGTCAACTTTGCATGCATGTGGATCGTGTTGAGAATATGTTATGTGATAGCTATATTGTTGAATTTTCTTATGATCCTACATGTAATTATTATGAGAGAGGAAAATATGGTTATAGAAATTTTCATGTTACTAAATTACCTCTCGTTATGTTGAGATTGCTATCGTCTCTTTGTTCTTCCTTGCATATGCTAATTTTTGCTTGCTATGATAATTTGTTTGTTTATAAAGTGCCTATGCATAGGAAGTATGTTAGACTTAGATGTGTTTGTCATGTGTTTTATGATGCTCTTTTTGCGCTTTAATTCTTGTCTTTCTTGTGAGCATCATTAAAATTATCATTGCCTAGCTAAAAAGGCTTTAAAGAAAAGCGCTTGTTCGGAGACAACCCAATATTTTTCCTTGCTGCTTATTAATAAATAATCCATCTACCTTATGTTTAGATGTGGTTTTATCTTTTAATTAGTGTTTGTGCCAAGTTAAACCTATAGGATCTTCTTGGATGATAGTTATTTGATCTTGCTGTAATTTCCAAAAACTTTCTGTTCACGAAAACAACTGTTAAAAATCACCAGGACGTGATAAAATAGTGATCCCAATTTCTGCTGATCAATAAAAAAATGGCCTACGTCGTCCTATTTTTGCTGATTTTTTGGAGTTCCAGAAGTTTTCGTTAGTTACAGATTACTACAGACTGTTCTGTTTTTGACAGATTCTGTTTTTCACGTGTTGTTTGCTTATTTTGATGAATCTATGGCTAGTAAAATAGTTTATAATCCATAGAGAAGTTGTAATACAGTAGGTTTAACACCAATATAAATAAAGAATGAGTTCATTACAATACCTTGAAGTGGTATTTTGTTTTCTTTCGCTAACGGAGCTCACGAGATTTCTGTTGAGTTTTGTGTTGTGAAGTTTTAAAGTTTTGGGTGAAATCTTTAGATGGATTATGGAACAAGGAGTGGCAAGAACCTAAGCTTGGGGATGCCCATGGCACCCCCAAGATAATCCAAGGACACCAAAACGTCAAAGCTTGGGGATGCCCCGGAAGGCATCCCCTCTTTCGTCTACTTCCATCGGTAACTTTATTTGGAGCTATATTTTTATTCACCACATGATATGTGTTTTGCTTGGAGCGTCTTGTATGATTTGAGTCTTTGTTTTTTAGTTTACCACAATCATCCTTGCTGTACACACCTTTTGAGAGAGCCATGCATGAATTGGAATTTGATTGAATAATCTAGGTGCTTCACTTATATCTTTTGAGCTTTATAGTTTTGCTCTATGTGCTTCACTTATATCTTTTGAGCTTTATAGTTTTGCTCTAGTCCTTCACTTATATATTTTAGATCACGGTGGTGGATTTGTTTTATAGAAACTATTGATATCTCATGCTTCACTTAGATTATTTTGAGAGTTTTAAATAGCATGGTAATTTGCTTAATAATAATAATAAGCTTGGTATTCAAGATTTGTAAAACTTTCTTTTGAGTGCGTTGAATACTAAGAAAAGTTTGATGCTTGATAATTGTTTTGAGATATGAAGATGGTGATATTAGAGTCATGCTAGTTGAGTAGTCGTGAATTTGAGAAATACTTGTGTTAAAGTTTGTGATTCCCGTAGCATGCACGTATGGTGAACCGTTATGTGATGAAGTCGGAGCATGATTTATTTATTGATTGTCTTCCTTATGAGTGGCGGTCGGGGACGAGCGATGGTCTTTTCCTACCAATCTATCCCCCTAGGAGCATGAGCGTAATACTTTGCTTTGATAACTTCTAGATTTTTGCAATAAGTATATGAGTTCTTTATGACTAATGTTGAGTCCATGGATTATACGCACTTTTCTTCCTTCCACCATTGCTAGCCTCTCTAATGCCGCGCACTTTTTGCCGGTATAATACACCCACCATATAACTTCCTCAAAACAGCCACCATACCTACCTATCATGGCATTTCCATAGCCATTCCGAGATATATTGCCATGCAACTTTCCACCGTTCCGTTTATTATGACACGCTCCATCATTGTCATATTGCTAGCATGATCATGTAGTTGACATAGTATTTGTGGCAAAGCCACCGTTCATAATTCTTTTTTACATGTCACTCTTGATTCATTGCATATCCCGGTACACCGCCGGACGCATTCACATAGAGTCATATTTTGTTCTAAGTATCGAGTTGTAATTGTTGAGTTGTAAGAAAAATAAAGTGTGATGATCATCATTTTTTTAGAGCATTGTCCCAAGTGAGGAAAGGATGATGGAGACTATGATTCCCCCACAAGTCTGGATGAGACTCCAGACAAAAAAGAAAAAAAAGAAAAAAGAGGCCATAAAAAAAGAAGAGAAAAGGCCGAAATAAAAAAATATAAAAAATGAGAGAAAAAGAGAGAAGGGACAATGTTAATATCCTTTTACCACACTTGTGCTTCAAAGTAGCACCATGATCTTCATGATAGAGAGTCTCTCATTTTGCCACTTTCATATACTAGTGGGAATTTTTCATTATAGAACTTGGCTTGTATATTCCAATGATGGGCTTTCTCAAAATGCCCTAGGTCTTCGTGAGCAGGTGAGTTGGATGCACACCCACATAGTTTCTTTTGTTGAGATTTCATATACTTATAGCTCTAGTGCATTCGTTGCATGGCAATCCCTACTCACTCACATTGATATCTATTGATGGGCATCTCCAAAACCCGTTGATACGCCTAGTTGATGTGAGACTATCTTCCCCTCTTTTTCTCTTCTCCACAACCACCATTATATTCCACATATAAGTGCTATATCCATGGCTCACGCTCATGTATTGCGTGAAGATTGAAAAAGTTTTGAAAATGTCAAAAGTATGAAACAATTGCTTGGCTTGTCATCGGGGTTGTGCATGATTTAAATAATTTGTGTGGTGAATATAGAGCATAGCCAGACTATATGATTTTGTAGGGATAACTTTCTTTGGCCATGTTATTTTTAGAAGACATAATTGCTTTGTTAGTATGCTTGAAGTATTATTATTTTTATGTCAATATGAACTTTTGTCTTGAATCTTTCGGATCTGAATATTCATACCACAATTAAGAAGAATTACATTGAAATTATGCCAAGTAGCACTCCGCATAAAAAATTCTCTTTTTATCATTTACCTACTCGAGGACGAGCAGGAATTAAGCTTGGGGATGCCTGATACGTCTCCAACATATCTATAATTTTTGATTGCTCCATGCTATATTATCTACTGTTTTGGACCATATTGGGCTTTATTTTCCACTTTTATATTAGTTTTGGGACTAACCTATTAACCGGAGGCCCAGCCCAGAATTGCTGTTTTTTGCCTATTTCAGTGTTTCGGAGAAACGGAATATCAAACGGAGTCCAAACGGAATGAAACCTTCGGGAACGTGATTTTCTCAACAAATATGATCCAGGAGACTTGGACCCTTTGTCAATAAAGGAGGGAGGCGGTCACGAGGGTGGAGGGTGCGCCCCTAGGCGCCCGCCTCGTGGGCCCTCAAGCTCCACCGACGCATTCCTTCCTCCTATATACTACGCACCCCCAAACGATCGATACGGAGCCAAAACCTAATTCCACCGCCGCAACCTTCTCAGCACTCCACGAGATCCCATCTTGGTGCCTGTTAGGAGCTCATGGAAGGGGAATCCACCATGGAGGGCTTCTACATCATCACCATAGCCTCTCTGATGAAGTGTTAGTAGTTTACCTCCGACCTTCGGGTCCATAGTTAGTAGCTAGATGGCTTCTTCTCTCTTTTTGGATCTCAATACAGTGTTCTCCCCCTCTCTCGTGGAGATATATTCGATGTAATCTTCTTTTTGTGGTGTGTTTGTTGAGACCGATGAATTGTGGGTTTATGATCAAGTTTATCTATGAACAATATCTGAATCTTCTCTGAACTCTTTTATGTATGATTGGTTATCTTTGCAAGTCTCTTCGAATTATAAGTTTGGTTTGGCCTACTAGATTGGTTTTTCTTGCAATGGAAGAAGTGCTTAGCTTTGGGTTCAATCTTGCGGTGTCCTTTCCCAGTGACTGTAGGGGCAGCAAGGCATGTATTGTATTGTTGCCATCGAGGATAACAAGATGGGGTATTTATCATATTGCATGAATTTATTCCTCTACATCATGTCATCTAGCTTAAGGTGTTACTTTGTTTCTTGAACTTAATACTCTAGATGCATGCTGGATAGCGGTCGATGAGTGGAGTAATAGTAGTAGATGCAGGCAGGAGTCGGTCTACTTGTCTCGGACGTGATGCCTATATACATGATCATACCTAGATATTCTCATAACTATGCTCAATTCTGTCAATTGCTCAACAGTAATTTGTTCACCCACCGTAGAATACTTATGCTCTTGAGAGAAGCCACTAGTGAACTCTATGGCCCCCGGGTCTATTCTCATCATATCAATCTCTACCACTTTATTATTGTTTTGCTTTTTTACTTTTCCTTTTATTTTACTTTGCATCTCTATACGAAAAATACCAAAAATATTATCTATCATCTCTATCAGATCTCACTCTCGTAAGTGACCGTGAAGGGATTGACAACCCCTAATCGCGTTGGTTGCGTTGAGCTATTTGTTTTGTGTAGGTACGAGGGACTCGCGCGTAGCCTCCTACTGGATTGATACCTTGGTTCTCAAAAACTGAGGGAAGTACTTACTCTACTCTGCTGCATCGCCCTTTCCTCTTCAAGGAAATCCAACGCAGTGCTCAAGAGGTAGCACCGGGTCAGTTGACTCGCTGACGTCACAGTGATGCAGTTAATCATTTTCTGGAATAAAAATAATCTAGTAAATTCCAGAAAATATCCCAAACTTCTAAAAATCATAGAAAATAATCTATAACTCCAAACGAAATAATTTATAGATGAAAAATTATCAGAAAAATCTGATCTCCATCTGTACTGGTTTCATGCATGTTTAAACAAGTTAACTTGCTGTTTAGTGTATAACATGATAAAGCACTATTTAAGATCACAAATGAGTTTGAACTTTGATTCTTTGGTTCAAAATGGTCAAGCCCATCTGGTTGTAGTCGCATTAGCCCAACACACTCATTTTTCCATCTGATGTGCATGCATCATATTGTTGCATATTGCCATGTATTTATTGTGTTACCGGTATAATCTCCGTGGTAGGTTCTGCTCCCGAGGATATTCACGAGTATCCAGTTGAAGGGAAGTACCCTCGACCACTCTGTCAGGCAAGCAAAACCCCCTTGTTCATTCCGATACAATCCCACTCTCTCGCTCCTGCTCTCTTTTATTGCATTAGGACAACAACGATTCAACTGTTACATGATGCGGTAGTTGAACCCCTTTCCTCTGCATGACCTGTCATTGCCACAGTAAATAGATGAAACCCACTAGCATGAGTGGGAGTTGTTTGAGCCCTGATGTGCCTACTCATTCATGATTGTTTGTCATGCCTGCTATTGCTTAGGGTTGAGTCAGGTCTGATTCATCGGGGATGAATTGGAATGTGGTGAACATGTCCTACTGTTGAGAGCTAGGTGTGTGAACACGATTTCGTAAAGGCAGTAGTGAGAGGCCATGTAGGAGTACATGGTGGTTTGTCTCATTGCAGCCGTCCTCAAAAACTGAGTTCTGTGTTTGTGATCCATGAACAGTTACTACCACACATTGGGCTCCGGGCGCTCCAAGCTCTCTCGACTTATTAATCAACCTGATCTCTGTCCAGGAGTTGCAACTAGTTTCTGGTGTTTGTAGGTAGTGTTATTAGTCTACCAACTGGCACCCGGTACAGGTGGGCTTGGGATAGACTTGGCACACTGGCACGGTGTACCAAGTGGCACCGGATGGTGGGCTTGGGAACCCTGCTCACATCGTTTGGGGCCGTGGCGACACCCGGCCGGATCTCCTCGCGGATGGAACCGTGATAGGCGATAAACTGGACCGAAACTTGTGTGGTTAGTCGGTCGTGGCCGACTCCCTCGCTAGGCTTCCGCTTGAAGGTTGCCGAGATACACGACGTGTACATGGTGGTAAGTGGCGAGAGCGTGTGTGAAGAAGTACACCCCTGCAGGGTTAACATGATCTATTCGAATAGTCGTGTCCACGGTAAAGGACTTCTGGGTTGCCTGTACAGTTCATAGACAAGTGAAACTGGATACTCTAAAATGTGCAAGATAAGCGTGAGTGCTATGGATGGCGTTCTCGTAGAGAGACGAGAGCGGATCCATAGTGGTGTATTGATATGGTGAATATGTGGACTCGTGTGCGCCACCTCAAAAGAGTTACTTGTAGTCGTAGTTCAGGATAGCCACCGAGTCAAAGCTGGCTTGCTGCTGTTTGATCTCTACTACACAACCTTCTTCTTGTAGACGTTGTTGGGCCTCCAAGTGCAGAGGTTTGTAGGACAGTAGCAAATTTCCCTCAAGTGGATGACCTAAGGTTTATCAATCTGTGGAGGCGAGGATGAAGATGGTCTCTCTCAAGCAACCCTGCAACCAAATAACAAAGAGTCTCTTGTGTCCCCAACACACCCAATACAATGGTAAATTGTATAGGTGCACCAGTTCATGAAGAGATGGTGATACAAGTGCAATATGGATGGTAGATATAGGTTTTTGTAATCTGAAAATATAAAAACAGCAAGGTAACAAGTGGTAAAAGTGAGCGTAAACGGTATTGCAATGCTAGGAAACAAGGCCTAGGGTTCATACTTTCACTAGTGCAAGTTCTCTCAACAATAATAACATAATTGGATCATATAACTATACCTCAACATGCAACAAAGAGTCACTCCAAAGTCACTAATAGTGGAAAACAAACGAAGAGATTATGGTAGGGTATGAAAACACCTCAAAGTTATTCTTTCCAATCAATCTGTTGGGCTATTCCTATAAGTGTCACAAACAGCCCTAGAGTTCGTACTAGAATAACACCTTAAGACACAAATCAACCAAAACCCTAATGTCACCTAGATACTCCAATGTCACCTCAAGTATATGTGGGCATGATTATACGATATGCATCACACAATATCAATTCATCTATTCAAACCAACACATAGAACCTCAAAGAGTGCCCCAAAGTTTCTACCGGAGAATCATGACGAAAACGTGTGCCAACCCCTATGCATAGGTTCATGGGCGGAACCCGCAAGTTGATCACCAAAACATACATCAAGTGAATCACGTGATATCCCATTGTCACCACAGATACGCACGACAAGACATACATCAAGTGTTCTCAAATCTTTAAAGACTCAATCCGATAAGATTACTTCAAAGGGGAAACTCAATCCATTACAAGAGAGAAGAGGGGGAGAAGAAACATAAGATCCAACTATAATAGCAAAGCTCACGATACATCAAGATCATGCCAAATCAAGAACATGAGAGAGAGAGAGAGAGAGAGAGAGAGAGATCAAACACATAGCTACTGGCACATACCCTCAGCCCCGAGGGTGAACTACTCCCTCCTCGTCATGGAGAGCACCGGGTGATGAAGATGGCCACGGTGAGGTTCCCCCCGGCGTGGTGCTTGGAACAGGTCCCGATTGGTTTTGGTGGCTCTGGAGGTTTTTTGCGGCGGAACTCCCGATCTAATCTCTGTTCTGGAAGTTTTTGGGTACGTGGAGTTATATAGGCGGAAGAAGCACATCAGGGGAGCCACGAGGGCCCCATGAGGCAGGGGGCGCGCCATAGGGGGGTGGGCGCGCCCCCCACCCTCGTGGCTTCCTCCTTCCTTCCTTGACGTGGGGTCCAAGTCCATCCGGTAGCTTTCCTTCCAAAAATAACTTCTCCAGTTGATTTCGTCCCGTTTTGACTCCGTTTGATATTCCTTTTCTTCGAAATACTGAAATAAGCATAAAACAGCAAATCTGGGCTGGGCCTCCAGTTAATAGGTTAGTCCCAAAAGTAATATAAAAGTGGAAAATAAAGCCCAATATTGCCCAAAACAGTAGATAATATAGCATGGAGCAATCAAAAATTATAGATACGTTGGAGACGTATCACTGTTAAGCTCCACCACCACCTTTGTTGATACTGATGCATATGTAGATACTTCTGATGTAAGTCTTGCTGGGTACATTTGTACTCACGTTTGCTTAATTTATGTTTTGCAGAGAGACTTCAGTCTCACTAGTAGTTCCGCATGGACTTCGACGTTTAGCTTGTTACCTCAGCTACGATCTTGTGCCCTCGGCGGGATCATGTAGATAGTTAGACTTCTCAGCCTTTTTCATTTGTAGTTGTCTGTACTCAGAAAAATTAAGCTTTTGCATGTGCTTGTTGCTTGCATGCTCTGTATGTGGGGTCATGAGACCCATGTTTGTAATACTTGGCTCCTCGGAGCCTAATGAATAAATACTTTGAGTTGTAGAGTTTTGTTGTGATGCCATGTTGTATTTACACATATCGGGCATATTGCGTGTATGATTGAAATGTTTGGTATGTGTGGGATCCGACAATCTAGTTGTTTATCCTTGGTAGCCTCTCTTATGGGGGAATGTAGTCTAGTGCTTCCACTGAGCCATGGTAGTCTACTACAGCCCGGTTTACCGGAGTCCTGCTAGCCTAGTTACTACTGCTCCGGAACACTTAGACTGGCCGACATGTGTTCCACTTCGTTCCTGTGTCTGTCCCTTCGGGGAAATGTCACGCGGTGACTTCCGGAGTCTTGCTAGCCTGCTATAGCCCGGTTTCCCGGAGTCCTGTTAGCCCAGTTGCTACAGCCCTGATTCACACGCTGATGACCGACACGTTCGATGTTGGTTCATGTATGCATGTCCCTGTAAGTTAGCGCCACTTTGGGTTCATGACTAGTCATGTTGGCCTGGGTTCTTGTCATATGGATGCTAACGACACTATCATATACGTGAGCCAAAAGGCGCAAACGGTCCCGGGCCAGGTAAGGTGGCACCCGTGGGAATACCGTGCGTGAGGCCGCAAAGTGATATGATGTGTTACATGCTAGATCGGTGTGACTTAGGATCGGGGTCCTGACAGACTGACACTACGACACTGAGTGCCCATAACTATTCCAGCATGGTGGTTAATGCGTAAAGTCTAGTGGCCAACTCGGAACAAATACCCAAACCTTTAGTGCATTGGGAGCTCGCGGTAACGAGCAGAGACTCACGATAGATGTGACCCCGACGCCCTGTCTCGTGGACTTACGACAAGGGCCCGGAATGCCCGGCTATGCCATGTTATTATCTCGCGGGTGCTCTCTAGGCCCGCCCGACTATCACATCAACTCGCGGATACCCTCATGGTCAACCCGGCTTGCAACAGACTATCAAGAACTCAGGTCCACCTCTACCGGGGTGTTACCGCCTGTCCCTTCAGTCCTGCAGTAACCGAAACTCTCACGGGTACCCCTCGATGCTGACCCATCTTTAACATGGTCCTGGGGTTAAAGTCAAAGTAACTGTGTGTCCATAACATCAAGGGGAATCCGAGGAATCACCCTCGATCGAATCCACCTGATGTAATCGTCAAGGTGTACTTGGAGGAATCACCCTCGATGGTCCACACTTGAGGGGTTGCACGATAGAGTCGTATTAGGAGTGGTGAAGGAGGAATCACCCTCGATGACCCCGACCAAATAACTACACTAAAGAGTTATCATCAGGATGGCGTTACGAGGTATCACCCTAGGCACTCGATAGTAGCTCTACAGAGCTGAGCAACTAAGGGGGTGATGTGTCGTGTCGGGCCCTGGACATCGATCACGCTGATCGAGTCATCGGTCATCAAGACGACGCAACTAGGACAAGGTGAGAGGTCACTGATGGATCACAAACCGGCCTATACTAAGCAGTTTAGGATAAGCAGGTAAGGCACAAGAGCAGGTTACAAAAGCAGACTATGCATCATAATAGGAGAAATCAAGTACAGTAGCAAAATCTAATGCAAGCATGAGAAAGAATGGAATGGATGATATCGGAATTATCAAGGGGGGTTTGCTTTCCTAGAAGCTCTGCTGAAAGAGAATAAGGGTCGTTGATGACGTAGTCAATCATAGGGGCATCAACAGCGGTCTCGAGGTCTACCGGGCAGAAGAGGGGGAAGAAACAGTAAATACAAAGCACACAAATAAAAAACTAAGCATGACACGGCGATATACGGTGATAGGGTGTTCTAACACAGTGTTTCACGGTATCGACAATGGGTGATAACATCCGGGAAAGTTTTCCCGAAGTTCGCATTTTTTTGGGCAGATGAAATGGAGGGGACGATTACGTCTCCATGCTAGGAACGTGTGACAGACGAACGGGCTACGTATTCAGAATCTTCACATTTTTCTGAACAACTTTCATGTACAAAACTTTTTCATCTGAGTTACGAATTATTTTATATTAATTTTCAAAGTTTTATTAGTATGTAGGAATTCTTTTAATCCAAAAATAAAAGAGAAATAACTAAATGCGCCCAAAAGGGTACCGAGCTTAGGCTGTCAGGTGGGGCCAGTTATGAGTTCACCCAGTCAACGTTGGACTGGTCAAAGGGTTTACAATGTAGAGTGGGTCCTACCTGTCATAGAGTCATTATACTAATTATCTATTTATCTATTAATATCTATTTTTATCTAAACTTTTCTTTCTCTCTTTTTTGTCTCTTTTCTTTTACGGGGAATGGGTCCCACTGGGCAGTGGCTCCAGTGGCCCCCCGGTGTTGTGCCCAGGCATGGGCTCGGCCATGGCCGACCGAGGGGCACGACGGCGAAGGGCGGCCCCGGTGCGGCCTCTGGCGGAGGCGGACGCGGACTGGCCCGGGAGGGCTGTGCCCTGCGGGGCGGGCGTTACGGAGGTGCGGCCTTGGCGGGAGCAGAGGCAGTGTGCTCAGCAGCGGAGCGACTGGGCAGCAGCAGCTGCGGCAGTACGCGGCGCGCAGCGCGACCGAGCGCACGCAGAGGCGGGGATGCGGTAAAGGGCGTGCCCGCAGCAGCAGTCCATCAGCGGCAAGGCAGCAGCCAAGCAGCAGGGGTCGCGGGTGCGCGTGTGTTAGGCGCAGTGAGGTGTAGAGGGCGCGTGGGAAGCAGAGGGAGCAGCGAGGGGGCGAGCGTGATAGGGTGTGCGTGCGTTGGGCGTGCGTCCGTAGCGCGGACGGTCAGGGCGACCCTGAGCTTGGCCGAGGTTCGTGCGGCGCGGGTCGCATGCGATGGCGGGTGCAAGCGCGTGCTCGACTGGAGCTTGGGCGCAGTGCGACGGTCTATGGCTACGGCATGAAGAGGCTAGGGGCATGAGGATCAAAGCAAACGGGACGAGGGGGAGCTCATGGTCACTGTGGTTCTGTAGGGGAGGGCAGCAGGCTCGGGGGGGATCGGCGGTGTTAGAGTTCGCCGGAGAAGAAGCCGCGGTCGAGGATGAAGAAGGACACGATTCCTTCGCAGTAGATCGCCCCGGATTCAACCAATGGTCGAGGAAGAAGAAGCGGTGGCAGGCGCACCTCCCAGACAAGGTTCCTAGGCGTGGGGGCGCCTGTGGCCACGGGATCAACCGGCACACGGTGGCGGCTGCATTCGGGAGAGAGAGGGGAGCGAGAGGGTGGAGCGATCGAGTGGGGGAACAACTAGGGTTCGTCAAGAAGGGTCGGGGAGGACTTGTAGGTCTAGTAGGACGCCAGGAGGGGTCTGTCGGCGTTCTGGGAACGGGGGTCCCCAGACTTGCCTACCTGCAGCCCACGGCATGGCTCCACCAGCGGCCTGGTACGACCCATCTTCACCAGAAAACACTCAAGACCCTCGTGAGGGGCCAAGCCTCACGAGGCGGACGACGCAAGACCTTCTCAGGGGCAGGATCTCTAGGATGGCTCACGAGGAGCGGAGAGATCAAGGCGAGGGGCACCTCGTGAGGTTCCCGTGACGTGAGCCATGACGATCAAGGCCAGGCGTGCACCAGGCGGGCACCAGCGGGCGCAGAGTACCCGTTGCCTCTTTGGTGCTAACGGGGCAAGCGCAGGCGAGGAGTCCCGAGGCATCAGGAAAAGGTTTCCATATCGGTGCAACGAGACCAAGACCAGGACGACGACAGGACAGAGGTCATCGCGACGGCGTCACCACCAGAGCCTTTGGCAGGCGAAGACCACCTTTTGTCAGGATAGTTTATACTAGCTGCCCCCTTCAAATTGGCCGTTGTGGGATCCCTTCCCGCCAAAACATTTGGAAAGAGGACCAGGGCCTCTATAAATAGGACTAGCCACCACCTTAGCAAGGGATAGATCATTCGGACCATCCTCTACCACACAAGCTCACTGAGCCCAAGAACACCTCTCCTCAGGAGGCTATTCTTCCCTTTTACTTGTTCATCCTCAGCCTACAAGGCAATCCACAGCACCACACTGGTGTAGGGTATTACATCTCATCGATGGCCCGAACCAGTATAAACTCTTGTGTCCCCTGTTCTTCGAGTTCGACGCGCTGAGCTTTGAGATCGTGCCGAGTGAGCGAGCTAGAGGGAGGGAGAGATATTCGTGCGCACCACAGAGTTCGAACCTTAAGGTTTTTTACCGGAACCCGTAATCCGACATTTGGCGCTCCAGTTAGGGGTGCGCTGAAGCTTTCCTTCCGTCGATCCACGCTCCACCGCTCCACCGCGTCCATGGTAGATGCACGTTGAGCCCGCGCCGAGTGTCGGGCTGCCCTCGCCGCCCATGTTGCTTAGACAGCCCCTGTCAGCGGTGAGGGAGTCCTGGATTAGGGGGTATCCGGACAGCCGGACAATATCCTTTGGCCGGACTGTTGGACTATGAAGATACAAGATTGAAGACTTCGTCTCGTGTCTGGATGGGACTCTCCTTGGCGTGGAAGGCAAGCTTGGCGATACGGATATGAAGATCTCCTCCCATTGTTACCGACTCTGTGTAACCCTAGCCCCCTCTGGTGTCTATATAAAACGGACGGTTTAGTCCGTAGGACAACAACAATCAGACCATAGGCTAGCTTCTAGGGTTTAGCCTCTACGATCTCGTGGTAGATCAACTCTTGTAATACTCATGTCATCAAGATCAATCAAGCAGGAATTAGGGTATTACCTCCGTCGAGAGGGCCCGAACCTGGGTAAACATCGTGTCCCCTGCCTCCTGTTACCATCCGCCTTAGACGCATAGTTCGGGACCCCCTACCCGAGATCCGCCGGTTTTGAAACCGACATTGGTGCTTTCGCTGTGCCGTCGCCGTAAGGCTTGATGGCCCCTTCGATCATCGGTAACAATGCGGTCCAGGGTGAGGTCTTCCTCCCCGGACAGATCTTTGTATTCGGCGGCTTCACACTGCAGGCCAACTCGCTTGGCCATCTGGAGTAGATTGAGAGCTACGCCCCTGGCCATCAGGTCAGGTTTGGAAACTTGAATTACACTGCCGATATTCGCGGAGACTTGATCTTCGACGGATTCGAGCCCATGCCGGGTGTGCCGCACGATCACGACAAGCATGATGTAGCTCTGTCGTCGGACAGTGTTCGGGAAATCGCGCCAGCAACCACTCCGGCCTTCAATCCGGAACAGATCGCGCCATCCGAGGACGGGCGGATAGACCCCGCCTTGGAGGCCACACCATTAGCAGCGATGGAGCCGAATACTGACCTTACCCCTCACGAGAGCCGTGACACCGGACTACTGGACTCGTCTCTGGCCAGGGACTCTGAACCGCCTGCGCCCATGCTGATCGAATCCGATGGGGCGCCGATCATGGAGTTCACCTCCATGGATATCTTTCAGCACTCTCCCTTCGGCGATGTGCTAAACTCGTTAAAGTCTCTCTACTTATCAGGAGAACCTTGGCCGAACTATGTCCGGCTAGAATGGGATGCGGATGACGAAGAAATTCACTCCCCACCCACCACCCACTTAGTAGCCACTGTCGATGATTTAACTGGCATGCTCGACTTCGAATCCAAAGACATCGATGGTATGGACAATGATGAAGGAGACGAACAAGAACCACCGCCCACGGGGCGCTGGACCGCCACCTCATCATATGATATATATATATATGGTGGACACACCGAAAGAAGGCAATGGCGACAAGACAACGGAGGATGCCTCCCCCCCAAGAAGCAACCCCAGCGCCGACGTCAGCGGTGCCGCTCTAAGTCTCGCCACAGCAAAAGCGGTGATACCGGAACAGGATATAAAAGTACTCCAGACAGTGCCGAAGATAATGACAATCCCCTCCAGCACGATCTAGAGCCGGAGGATGAACAAGCCAGCCCTCCCAAGAGAGCGGCAGAGGGAGAAGTGGAGGACGACAATTACATGCCTTTCTTCGAACACGAAGCAAGCCTCGACGACGAAGAATTTGTCGTGCCTGAGGATCCCGTCGAACAGGAGCGCTTTATGCGCCGGCTTACAGCCACAGCAAATAGCCTGTAGAAAAAGCAACAACAGCTTCGAGCTGATCAAGATTTGCTAGCAGACAGATGGATCGAAGTCCTTGCGGCCGAGGAATATGAACTCGAACGCCCTTCCAAGGGCTACCCAAAGCGCAGGTTTCTACCCCGACTCGAAGAGGAAGCATTGAAAATTGCATCACCAGCGTACGTTGCGGATGATCGGGCACCTCGTGGCCGAGATAGAGAGGCATTCCAGCCTGAAGCTCCGCCCGCACCCCGCCGCCACTAAAACAAAAATACCAAGGCACGGGGCAACACGCGAGACCTGCGAGATGTATTGGAAGAGAGGGCAAAACACACAAGATCGATCTACGGATCACGAGGGCGCTACTACACGCGATTTACGATAAATCACGCCGGATACACTAAATATAAACCGCCGAGCCAAACACGCGGCATAAGATTCATATGAACTGCGTCGTGATATAGCCCGGCACAGAGGCGCCGCACACCCCCTATGCTTCACTGATGAAGTTATGGATCACGAATTCCTAGAGGGTTTAAACCCGTAAATATCGAACCGTATGATGGCACAACAGACCCCGCGGTATGGATTGAGGATTTCCTCCTCCACATCCACATGGCCCGTGGGGATGACCTACACGCCATCAAGTACCTCCCACTAAAACTAAAAGGACCAGCTCGGCATTGGCTGAATAGCTTGCCAGCAGACTCCGTCGGAAGTTGGGAGGATTTGGAAGATGCATACCTTGACAACTTCCAGGGCACTTATGTGCGACCACCGGATGCTGACGATTTAAGTCATATAACCCAGCAGCTAGGGGAATCGGCCAGGAAATTCTGGACCCGGTTCTTAACCAAGAAGAACCAAATAGTAGACTGTCCGGATGCAGAGGCCTTAGCGGCATTCAAGCATAATATCCATGACGAATGGCTCGCCCGGCACCTCGGCCAAGAGAAGCCAAAATCCATGGCAGCCCTAATGACACTTATGACCCGCTTTTGTGCAGGCGAAGATAGCTGGTTGGCTCGTAGTACCAAAACAGCAAGCAAACCTGGCACATCATAAGCCAGGGATAGCAAAGGCAAACAACGACGCAACAAACATAAGCGCCGCAAATATGGTGGAAATGTCGAAAACACGGCAGTTAATGCCGGGTTCAGGGGCTCAAAGTCCGGTCAGCGGAATGGGACACCCAAAAATAAAAATCCGGGTCCTTCCAGTCTGGACCGCATACTCGATCGCCAATGCAAAATTCATGGCACCCCAGAAATGCCAGCCACCCATACCAACAGAGAATGTTGGGTCTTCAAACAAGCCGGCAGGGCAGGCGCCAGAGATAAAGGGGGGTCTCAAAGCGACAATAGCGACAAGGAGCCCAGACCACCGAACACAGGAGGGCAAAAGAAATTTCCCCCGCATATTCAATCGGTGAACGTGGTACATACCACCCAAATTACCAACTCGGACCGGATATCCATCCTTAGGGATGGTGACTCAACGGAACTTTTCGTCCCACAATATAAAGTGGGGCCAGTCACCTTCAACAGCACGGATCGTCCGGTCAACGCTAATCAGGGAAATCCAGCTGCACTAGTCCTGGACCCAATAATATACGAGTTCCACCTCACTCGAGTCCTTATGGACGGCGATAGCAGTCTAAATCTGCTTTACCAAGATACAGTGCGCAAGATGGGAATCGATCATTCGGCGATCAAACTCACTAAAGCCACCCTCAGAGGCATTATACCAGGTGAGGAGGCCTGCTGTACAGGCTCCATTACCCTTGAGGTAGTCTTCGGTTCATTAGAAAATTACCGTATCGAAGAGTTAAACTTCGAAATCGTCCCATTCCGCAGTAGTTATCAAGCACTGCTCGGACGAACCGCATTCGCACGATTCAACGCGGTGCCACATTATGCCTACCGTAAGCTCAAGATGCCCGGTCCACGCGGCGTCATCACGGTTAACGGCAAGGCCGAGCTTTCCCTCGGCGCCAGCATATACACCACTGCCTTAGCAGCAGAGACAACGAGCAGCACCTTGTAGCCGAACCTCAAGCAGACGTCCGGGCCTACGGATACCGTCAAGAGACTCCGACCTACTTCACGGAAGAATAGCCTGGCCCGTCTAGGGCTCAATTAAACACTCCGGCGAAGGCCAGGACAGGCCGCACTCTGCAGCTTAACCGCCCTGCGGCACATAAATATTTCTTACATTTCCCTCGCAGGTTCACCTTTGCGCTGACCAGGACGAACTATATGAAGGCAGCTTGAACGCGTAAGGGAATCCTTTGACATTCCCTGCAATGACCATCCGGTTATACTACGGATCCGCACTCAGCCTCTTCCACCTGGTTTCAGCAGGTTCCGCAATCATATTCCTTTCTTTTATGTATCACATTATTTGTACCTATACGCATAGACGTACCACCTAAATACAACATGAGTATTCACATGACGCTTATCTGCTGATTATTTCTTATTGAAATTCTTTTGTTAAAATGGCATCCGCAAACAGCGATACGCCTTAAAACATGCCAGGGGCTACATTTTACCCATAACACGGCAGTAAAGTCCGAACACCTTCATGGAAGTTCGGCACCCCGAACTTATAGCATTATATGCATCAGCTCCGAATCATGTCTTGGATCAATAGTTGGGTTTGCCCGGCTCCCATGTTTTGGTACCTTACGTTCCGCTATATCGGCTAAGGTAGCACTGGGAGAACTACTGCGATTGTGTCCCTGTTTTTCCGGACGAACACCTCGGTAGAGAAAGCTAAAACTGACTGTCATGATAAGGCGAGAGCTGGTCAGCTGTTCGAGAGGTTGCAAAATCTTTAAGGATTTCTTCCTTACAATGCCATAACCAATGCAGTGTGCGATGGATCGGTTCTTTCTCCGATCAGGCGCTTATAGAGCCCCTAGTACGGTCTTCCGAACACCAGGGGCTACGCCGACCATACTAAAGCTCCTATGGCTAAGTGAGAGTGATAAAGCCCTATAGTCTGATTGCCTGGTTCGTTGTGCTGAGCACCACCTTCGGAGGACCCAAAACTGGGATAAAGAGTGCTCAGGTTTATCCCGGACACCACCGTACTTCATACGTGGGGGTAGAAGCCGACGACTGGCCAACTCTCAGATTTAACATATAAAACGGCCGCATAGGAGGGTAAACTTTCATATAACAGGCGGTAACTCATATAACTGACCCTGTTTTAACATTCCAAAGGACAACATGATTTGCATTCATGGAAATATAAAGTCCTTGGTACATAACTCTGCGGCAAGGTAAGATCCTTTCAGGACATTCTCATAATATAACTCGGGCTTGCGGTGCTCCTTCCCCTCCGGCGGTCCTTCGGTCATTAGCTTTTCAGCGTCCATCTTCCCCCAGTG
Source organism: Aegilops longissima (assembly GCA_021605205.1). Lineage (NCBI taxonomy): Eukaryota > Viridiplantae > Streptophyta > Magnoliopsida > Poales > Poaceae > Aegilops > Aegilops longissima. Next base: position 388,131,553 of record CM038678.1, on the reverse strand, counting down.
CACCTTTGCACGGGCGAAGGCCATTCATGCACCCTCTTTACAGACCGACCGCTTGATGACGTCAAGTCGAGGACAGCACCCACAAGCCGCTTCACGAGCCCAAGTAGCTAGTTGGGATCGGCTCGGCGAAGCCACGCCGGATAATTAAATCCTTCATGGCTAGTTCCGCCGCCTTCTGTAGTTCGATCAGCTGTTTCAGTTGATCAGCAAAAGGCACCGGATAATTTGGTGCCAAATATTGCGACCAGAAGAGCTTATCCGCGGTACTCCTTTCTTCGGCTCGGTAGAACTGAGCGGCATCTGATATGCTGCGAGGTAGCTCCGCAAATAGCCCTGAGAAACCGGATTCAAAATTAAAACCACAAGTCCCCCGCAAATACTTACTCTATGGAAAACGCCTTAACAGCCGCGATCTTTCTTGCTTCTTGGATCTCGTGCAGGGCGCTTCGGGTTTCCCCCTAGAAATCGCTCCTGGACTTCTGAGCCTTGGTGAGTTCGGACTCCTTCTCCATTAAACTTTGCTCCAAGGTCTCGCATTTCCATACGGCCTCTTGTAGCTCCTGTTCAGCTTTAATAACCCTGGCCTCGTGTTTCTCACGAAGATCCTGCTCAATGGCTGCCTTTTTCTCGGCTTTGGCCACGGCCTTCTTGAGGGCTTCGACTTCGGTCATAATTCCTAGCGCAATGTCATAAAGCTCAGTTCATACTGCAAATTCATCTGCAATAAACGCGAACAAGACTTGTGCATACCCTGTTTATCCCTCAACTGCATTTTCAACTGGTCAAGTTCTTCCTTGGCCCGCCTGCATTTTGATCCAGTCCGAGATTTCCAAGATATGGGAGGCAGCGGCCGCTCTGAGCCGCCGCTTATAATGTAAGAGAAATAACTGTCATTTAGTGAGTCTTCCTGCGAATATATATTTGATCCTCTATCAGGTTTCTTCACCGAGCAGTGCATCAGGGGCTACTATTTATACCATGACACTCTTCAACACAAATACCTCAAAGCCTCTTATAAGGCTGATACAAGCTCCGTTCAGTCCACTCTCAGTTGACTGAATTTTCTCAATCACCGCACCCATAAGGGCATGGTGTTCGTCAACAAGGGAGGCATCTTTCAACGCCACTAACAAAGCATCTGACACTTCCGGATAGACAGAGGTCGCTGATGGAACATGCACTGTTTGACCTCCAGACGCCGCCTTCACGATTCTTTCCTTTCCTCCTTGGTCGGGGTCCTTCTGGGACGAAGCCTCGGTGTTGCACATCTGCCTGGAGGAAGGGGCCTTTGGGGGCGTCCAGCTCTCCATAGCACCTGAGCTCAGCAAGTCCTCTGACGAGGATTGTTTGCCACGAGACCCCGCCGGACTACAAAAAATATGGCTTGGGTCAAAATACTAAGCCACGATGAGTCCGGGCGCCTCAAACATACACGGATCTTACACACTTACGAGTTCACCAGGGGCTGGGCCCTGGGATCCCATGCCGTGCCGCTGTCGGCAGCGGCAGTGGACTCCTCCAGAAGAGGAGCCTTTCCCCTTTTGGGCAGCTCGGCCTCCAAGTGCACGGAGGCCGTCCTCTTCTTTCTTCCCCCTGCAGGGGATTCATCTTTCTCCTCCTCCTCGTCCTCTTCGGAGGTGGAATGGGCATTGTGGCCTTCGGATATTGTGTCCGAAGTGCCGCGACAACGAAGGACGCCCCGGGTCTTTTTGGCCTCCTCCTCGGCCGTCTTCTACGGCACCTTGTAAGGTGCGGGACCGACATCTTCGTCAGAAGCGGGATGGCCGGTTCTTCGGGCAACGGGGCCGGACAATGGATCCGCTCTGCCTTCTTCATCCAGCCTTGGGAGAGTTGAACACGTTAAGCGGTTCTTTTGGGTTACGCCAATAAGAAAGTTCGATAACTCACCGAACTTGCCGGGCGGGACAGTTGGTACCCACGGTCTTCGGTGGAGTCCGACCATGATTTGCTAGACTTGAAGAGCACCTTCCAGATGTCCTTGTGTGAGGAGCCGAAAAGCTCCCGCAAGGTTTGGTGCTGGGCCGGATCGAATTCCCACAAATTGCAAGTCCGATGCTGACAAGGCAGGATCCGGCGAATCAACATCACCTGGACCACATTGGCAAGCCCAATGTTCTTGTCTCCCATATCTCCAACGCGCGTCTGGAGCGCTGACAGTTCGTCGGGCGAGGACCGGTCCAGGCCTTTCTTGACCCAGGATGTAAGCCGTAGGGGGCGCCGGATCGGAATTCGGGAGAGGCGGCCCACTTTGTGCCGCGCGGCTCAGTGATATTAAACCACTGCTGTTGCCACTCCTTAACAGAATCATTAACGGTTCTCGTTGGCCATATGACGTTGGGCATCTTGCTCACCATGGCGCCCCCGCACTCGCCGTGCTCACCGCCCACCACCTTGGGCTTCACATTAAATATATTCAACCACAAGCCGAAGTGCGGTGAAATGCGGAGAAAAGCCTCGCACACGATAATGAATGTTGAGATGTGGAGGAAGGAATTGGGGGACATATCGTGCAGATCGATTCCATAATATTACATGATGCCGCGAACAAACAGGTGAAGGAGAAACCCCAGCCCGCGAACGAAATGAGGGAGGAATACAACCCTCTCGTGGGGTTCCGGAGTAGGGACGATTTGTCCCGCCGTCGGAAGACGGTTGCTGATTTTCCTAGCCAGGTACCCGGCCTTCCGAAGCTTTTTAATATCCTTCTCTTGGACGGTAGAGGCCATCCACTTGCCTCCCGCTCCGGATCCGGACATCTTTAGGGGACCTCTTGTGGACAGAGAAGAGGAACGCTTGAGCGTTGGAGCTTGAGCAGAAGGGAATGAGCTGGGAGGAAGGCGTGGGTTAGAAAAATAGATCCTTGTCCCCTTATGAGGGCGGAAGAGGCGATGCGCCTCCCCACTTACCTGGTAAAACCTCTTACTCCCCAAACACCGTAATTAATGGCACGGTTGGGTTACCCACGTCCGTATTGATGAGAATCCCGTGATAGGGGAACACGATCTCTGCTTCGACAAGACGTGCCAGGGAAGCCGCCTCGCGATATGCGCCAAGGCTGGTTGAGAAAAATGGTTCGAACAGTGACCGGGTCGTGGTATGATATCAAGTGTGTCAGCAGATTAGATTGGTGGAAATATTATTCTCTCTACGGTGTTATGTGGAACTTGTTTTGCAGAGCCGGAAACTATCCTTTTGTTCAAGATCTTCTATGGAGTATTCGGAGGAGGAACCCGCCTTGCAATGCCGAAGACAATCTGCGCGCCGGACTCATCGTCATTGAAGCCTGTTTGTGGGCTACCGAGAGTCCTGGATTAGGGATATCCAACAGCCGGACTATATCCTTTGGCCGGACTGTTGGACTATGAAGATACAAGATTGAAGACTTCGTCTCGTGTCCGGATGGGACTCTCCTTGGCGTGGAAGGCAAGCTTGGCGAGGACTGGCTGGACCGCATCGTCGAGCTCGTTAGCGCCGCAGGGGGCTCACCTGTCCATCTCTCTCCCTCGTCCCCCTCCAGCCACGGGTGACGTAGCCCATGGAGCGCCTCCGCCACCTCTGCACCAAGATGGCGCCTTGGCGCCAAGATGCGCGGCCCCTCGGCGCGACCCACCGCGCCGGACGCCCGCGTGAGAAGAAGGAAGCTGCCAAGAAGTTCCCCGGACGCAAGAAAACACCCTGCGCTCCCGGCACCACCACGACCAGATCGTGTGCCACCTGCGGTGGCGGTGCGCGGGCACTAAGAGCAGGCTCCGCCTCTACGAAGGGCTCCGGTGGCCACAGCAGGCTGCCGCGCCTTCACCCCGGAGCTGCGCAGCGTTGTCTGGCCGGGCAAGTTCAAGCCAGACCTGCCTCCTCGCTACGACGACACCCCTGACCCAGCCGAGTTCTTGCATCTCTACGAGCTGAGCAACGAGGCGGAAAACGGCGACGAGAATGTCATGGCGAACTGGTTCCCCATGGCTCTCAAGAATGATGCTCGCTTGTGGCTCCTGAACTTGCCCCCGGGGTCAATCTGTTCCTGGCGTGAGAAGCGCGACCACTTCGTCACCAACTTTCAGGGCACTCGCGACCGCCCTCCGGTCGCGGGTGACTTGCGCCGCATCAAGCAGCAGCCAGGAGAGACCTTACAGAAGTACATCCAGCGCTTCAACAGCGTTCGCCTCAAGATCCCCAAGGCGACGGACGAGGCCATCATTTCAGCGTTTTCCGATGGCGTCTGCGACGTCAAGATGAAGGAGGAGCTCGCCATCCACGAGGAGCTATGTACGGCTCTGGAGATGTTCAACATGGCGACCAAGTGCGCGAGAGCTGAGGAAGGGCACCTTTCCCTCCTTGAGCTCCCTGCTACCGACCCAGAGGAGAAGAAAGCGAAGGCCAAGAACGTGAAGTGCAAGGGGGTGGTCGTGCTTGCGGTGGAGCCAGACACGAAGCACGGTCGGGACCATACAGATTCGTCCCAGAGCAGCCGTCCGTTCTGCGCCTTCCATAACGTACACAGCCACAACACTAACGATTGTCAGGAGCTCAGGGCCATCTGAGGTGGACGCTTCGGTCGATGCCCCGAGCGCAACGACCGGGGCTACGGGCGAGGAGGAGGACGAGGTGGGGGACGCTGGGACGACCGCGACCCCCGCTAGGAGTGGCGCGAAAGGCCTCGTGAGGACCGCTGGCAGGACCAGGCTCGTGAGGGTGCCTGGAGGTACCAGCCAAGCGAGGACCGTCTACAGGGCAATGTTGGTCTCCCTCCACTACCGCCACCACCAAGAAGGAACGACGGCCACCATCAGGACGAGGGGGCTAGGGGCTTCCAGGAGCCGCGCGCCATCGCTTGCATCTTGGGTGGCGCTCAAGCCCGAGCTTCGCATCGCATCTTCAAGCAGTTTGCTCGGGAAGTGAATGTAGCCCTTCCCCAGCTCGAGGCCACGCGCCCGCTCAGGTGGTCCAAGTGCGCCATCACCTTCAGTTCGTCGGATCAGCTCAAGTGCGCAGCCACTGCTGGCGCCCTCCCAATTTTTTGCTGGCCCGTCATCAGCAACGTCCAAGTCACCAAGTCCCTCATCGACGGCGGCGCAGGGCTCAATGTCCTGTCCATCGAGACATTCAACAACCTCCAAGTACCATACGATCAACTACAGCCTACCAAGCCCTTTTCAGGAGTCACCGACGGCTCCACCACCCCGACAGGGCAGGCCCGTCTTCCCGTCACCTTCGGCCAGCGCGACAACTACCGCACCGAGCTCATCGACTTCGACGTCACCCACATCCGTCTGTCGTACAACGCCATCCTTGGGTATCTAGCATTGGCCAAATTCATGGCGGTGACCCACCACGCTACATAACGCCCTCAAGATGCGTGAAGCGCGGAATCATCGCTGTCCCTCATGCGAAGAAAGAGATGCGGTGTGCTCCCCGGAGCGCGCCTTCCAAGTCAGAGTAATCGAAGACCCCGACAGCCGTGGCATCCAAGACCCCCGAGGCCATCCCCAAGAAGAAGAAGCAACCATCTCCAAGACAGGGGCCTGGAGAGCTGCCGCCCAGCCAGCGACGCCCAGATCAGCGCTTTGCACTGGGGTGCCTCCTCCCTTGCATAGGAAGGCGCCGGTGCCCTCCTCGGGCGAGGCTGGGGCTCTATCTCGAGGGCCTCGCACCTAGCGAACATCATGAGGCAGCGCCAGCACCACGTGAGGCGTGCTTATGCACGCTTCTCGAGAGGGCACTGGGCGAGGAGCGCCCGGTGCTCAGGAGTTCATCGTCAAGGCCACCCAGGAGCTTCAAGAAGCAAGGACCATGTGCGGCGACCGCCGCCCACCTGGTGCAGCTACCCATCCGGGCGAGGACGGCGGGTTGCGCGTCTGCATCGAAATTCCAGGGCTCAACAGAGCTGCCAGAAGCCTTGGCTCAAGGCTACTGGGCTCATGAGGGTCCACCTCACAGCTACGTCTGCATGCCATTTGGCTTGCCGAACATGGCGGTTGAGGGAGTCCTGGACTAAGGGGTCCTCAGGTGTCCGGACTGTTATCCATGGGCCGGACTGATGGGCTGTGAAGACATGAAGACCGTAGATTGTACCCATGTCCGGATTGGACTCTACTTGGCGTGGAGGCAAAGCTAGGCAACCAACTATGTAGATTCCTTCTTATGTAACCGACTCCATGTAACCCTAGATCTCTCCGGTGTCTATATAAACCGGAGAGTGTAGTCCGGATAGGCAGAGACACATTACCATAGTCATACAGGCTAGACTTCTAGGGTTTAGACATTACGATCTCGTGGTAGATCAACTCTTGTAACACTCATATTCATGAAGAACAATAGAGTAGGAAGTAGGGTATTACCTCCATAAAGAGGGCCCGAACCTGGGTAAACATCGTGTCCCCTGTCTCCTGTTACCATCGATCCTAGACGCACAGTTCGGGACCCCCTACTCGAGATCCGTCGGTTTTGACACCGACATTGGTGCTTTCATTGAGAGTTCCACTGTGCCGTCGCCAAGAGGGTTGATGGCTCGCCTTGTTGTCAAGGATAATATCATCTTCGGAGGAGCCCTGGCCCCAGGCCAAACCCTCCGGCTCGGCGGCTTCGTCCTGACCGCCAGTTCGGCCCTTAAGCCGACGATGACCTCCCAAGTCATCGAAAATCGCCTCAGCGTTAATCCCGAAAACTCCGCCCGGATGGATCCGATGGAGTTATCGTCATTGAACGAACTCCTGGATCGTATGGCCACCTTGGAGGCCGCCACATACTACGATTGGATTGGGCTTAAACCCAACCAGAGAGAAATTAAAACTCCACCGATCACCCACCAGATAGCGGTAGTCGAGGAGCAGGACAACTCTTCTGCTATATTGAAGACGAACTATGTTCCGATCTCCGATCTAGAAGGGCCGGATATTCTTTGGCAGAAAGGCATGTCTTGTCCTCCGAACATAGAGTCGGACGACGAGCCTAAAAAAACAGTCGATATCCCGGAGCCCGAACTGTCAGGCCCGGTAGATCTCCAAACTCCGGATCCAAAATCGGGTCAGGGTTCGGATTTAATTTCACCCACCCACCCGGACATAGACGCTCTCATGAGCATCAAACAACAGTCTCAGGAAACGGTCCACCACTTATGGGCTAGATTCCTCCTTGTCAAAGATAAGGTAAAATACTGCCGCGACGAAGACGCGATAGCAGCATTCTGCAACAACTGCGCTGACGAAGGTATCCTTAGCGCCATCAATCGCCGCCGCATACCATAGTTCGCTGACTTAGCAACTATCGTACAAAAGTACAGCGCGATGGAAAGCGCCTGGAAAACTCAGGCAGCTTGCTGGGAACCGTCGGTCCCAACCCAACTCCCCCTACAAGCGAAAAGGACGCACCCCCGCGACACGCCCAGCCCAACAGTCAAAAAACATAAACCCATTACGCGGCACGGCACCGTTCTGGATGGATGGCTCAATGGCCCATGCAAAATACACACGACGCCAGATACCGTGGCAACCCACAGCATTAGAGCATGTTGGATACTTCGGCAGGTAGCCAAGAGTGGCGAGGACATCCTCATCAAGGACACCCCAGAAGAGCACCCTCCAGAAAACGACGACACAAGAGTATTGACGGTCTTAGAGACATTCGCTTCAAACAATAAGCATAAAAGGGCACTGCGCGATCTCGCCGAAGTCTACCAGGTCACCGCAATTGACCCCTGGAATGACACGGCCATAACCTTTAACGCCAAGGATTTAACCTAATATGTAATAGTCCGAAGGCCACCGATTAGTCCTCAGTCCCATCGTGGATGGTTTTCGACTTACAAAAGTCCTCATGGACGGCGGCAGCGGACTAAACCTCATTTATGAGGACACGCTCCACAAGATGGAAATAGACAGGAGCTGCATCGAGAAAAGCAGCACAACCTTTCGAGGTGTCATTCCCAGTCGGGAAGCGCGGTGTGCGGGAAAAATTACACTTCAGGTGGTATTCGGCACACCGGACAATTATCGGTCCGAAGAAATAACTTTCCAGGTGGCCCCTTTCAACAGTTGATATCACGCCCTGTTGGGGCGAGAAGCCTTCATGCGCTTTCAAGTTGTACCTCACTATGGGTATATGAAGCTAAAAATGCCCGGGCCTAACAGAATAATCACCCTCGTCAGCGATCCGGATATAGCACTCCGCGCCGAGAACAAAACCGCATCCCTGGCCCTCGAGACATTACCTGAGGCCCTTGCGGCCGACGAATTAACCACACTACTCTCCACTGTGGATAGGGACGATGTGATCCTGGACAAACGACCCAAGTCCACTTACTTCAAGCTAGCAGAAGAAATAGCCAAATTTCAGGTCCATCCAGTAGAACCAAAAAGACAGCATCTATCGGAGCGCAACTCAGCCCTACAGTCGACGCTGCACTACGAGACTTCTTGCGCGAAAACTGGGATATATTTGCCTGGCACCCCTCAGATATGCTAGGAATCCTGCGCGAGTTGGCCGAGCACAGCCTCAACATACTGAAGGGATACAAACTGGTCAAACAAACACAGCGGCGCTTCTCCGAACCCAAACGACAAGATATGGGGGAAGAGCTGGCCAAACTCATCGAGGCCGGATTCATCAGAGATATTAAACATCCGGACTGGCTGGCAACTTGGTAATGGTACCAAAGAAGGATAAATCATGGCGCCTATGCGTCGATTTCAAAGACCTTAACAAGGCTTGCCCTAAGGATCCCTCCCCCCTTCCTCACATTGACCAAATCATTGACGCTACCGTAGGACACGACTCGCTGTGCTTCCTTGATGCATATTCGGGTATGAAAGTGCAACTATCCCTAGGTGGTTTTGGTAATTCATAACAACATATAGCTCATTGAGCTAATGCTATTCCAAGACAAATATTTCAGGAAAGCTCAATGAATGGCATGGCATGGATGATGAAAGTGGATCCCTCAAAATATTAAGGACAAAGGATTGGCTCAAGCTCAAAAGCTCAAGACTCTACATTTTACATTTTAGTGATCCAAGATCACATTGAGTCTATAGGAAAAGCCAATACTATCAAGGAGGGATGAGGTGTTGCTTAATGAGCCTCTTGCTTCATGTGCTTAGTGATATGCTCCAAAACCCTCAACTACTTTCTCACATCCACATATGACCTAAACCTAAAGTCAAAATCGGTCCTACCGATTCTTTCTATCCGCGCCACCGAGTTCAAATGTCATAGCCATCGCCACAAACCCTAGGCAAATCGGTTTCACCGATAGGGATCTCGGTCTCACCGAGACGGGATTGTAATCTCTCCGCTTCCCTTGTAACGCTTCGGTCTAACCAAGTGAGCGATCGGTCCCACCGAGATTGCAATGTAAACTCTCTGCTTCCTTTCGTAACATTTTGGTCTCACCAAAAGAGCGAATCGGTCCCACCGAAGTTTACTCCGACCAACTCTCCGGTTAGCTAATTACCAAAATCGGTCTCACCGAGTTTGTGTAATCGGTCTCACCGAGATTACGTTATGCCCTAACCCTAACCATATCGGTCCTACCGAGTTGCATGTCGGTCCCAATCAAAACCCTAACAAATACTAGGTTTACTGAATCGGTCCGACCGAGTTTGGTAAATTGTGTGTAATGGTTAGTTTTTGTGTGGAGGCTAGATATACCCTCCACCTCCTCTTCATTCGTGGAGAGAGCCATCGTAACAAACCTACACTTCCAACTTGCCGCCCGAGAGAGAACCACCTACTCATGTGTTGAGGCCAAGATATTCCATTCCTACCACATGAATCTTGATCTCTAGCCTTCCCCAAGTTGCTTTCCACTCAAATATTCTTTCCACCAAATCCAAATCCTGTGAGAGAGAGTTAAGTATTGGGGAGACTATCATTTGAAGCACAAGAGCAAGGAGTTCATCATAAACACACCATTTGTTACTTCTTGGAGAGTGGTGTCTCCTAGATTGGCTAGGTGTCATTTGGGAGCCTCCGACAAGAGTGTGGAGTTGAACGAAGGAGTTTGTAAGGGCAAGGAGATCGCCTACTTTGTGAAGATCTACCGCTAGTGAGGCAAGTCCTTCGTGGGCGACGGCCATGGTGGGATAGACAAGGTTGCTTCTTCGTGGACCCTTCATGGGTGGAGCCTCCGTGGACTCAGGCAACTGCTACCCTTCGTGGGTTGAAGTCTCCATCAACGTGGATGTACGATAGCACCACCTATCGAAACCACGACAAAAACATCCGTGTCTCCAATTGCGTTTGAATCCTCCAAACCCTTCTCTTTACATTCTTGCAAGTTGCATGCTTTAAATCCGCTGCTCATATACTCTTTGCATGCTTGCTTGAATTTTGTGAAGATTGCTTGACTTGTGCAAAGATAGCTAAAATCTGCCAAAGTCTAAAATTGGGAAAAGGTTAAGTTTTTAATTGGTCAAGTAGTCTAATCACCCCCCTCTAGACATACTTCAAGGTCCTACAAGTGGTATCAGAGCTTTGGTGTCCATTTGCTTTGATTTCCATAGCTTTTGGTGGTCATAGCCTTGGTTTCACAACCTAGGAGAGTATGGCGTCTAGCGAGGGAAATTATCACCGTAGAGGTCCTTACTTTGATGGCACTAATTTTGCTAGTTGGAAGCATAAGATGAAAATGCATATTCTCGGACATAACCCCGCCGTTTGGGCTATTGTGTGTATTGGCTTGCAAGGTGAATTCTTTGATGGGAGAGAACCGAACCGTGAAGCTAGTGCAGAGGAATTGAAGATGCTGCAATACAACGCTCAAGCTTGTGATATCCTCTTCAATGGCTTGTGCCCCGAAGAATTCAACAAAATCAGCCGTCTTGAGAATGCAAAGGAAATTTGGGATACTCTGATTGATATGCATGAAGGTACCGACTCCGTCAAGGAATCCAAGTTGGATGTGCTCCAAAGTCAGCTTGACAAGTTCAAAATGTAGGATGGTGAAGGTGTCGCTTAAATGTACTCTACGCTTGCTCTTATCACAAATGAGATTGCCGGCTTAGGAAGTGAAGAGATGACCGATGATTCATCATCAAGAAGATCCTAAGAGCATTGGATGGAAAATATGATACGTGTGCACATTGATCCAAATGATGCCAAATTACAAAGATCTCAAGCCAACGGAAGTCATTGGAAGAATTGTTGCTCATGAGATGTCACTCAAGGATAAGGAGGAACTTCACAACAAGTCAAGTGGTGCTTACAAAGCCTCATGTGAAGCCCCCACATCATCAAGTGAGAAACAAACCTTCAATGAAGAATTGAGCTTAATGGTGAAGAACTTCAACAAATTCTACAAGAGTAGAAGCAAAGAAAGAAGCTCTAAGTCAAGGTCCTACAATGACAAAAGATCTTCTAGTCGAGAGCTAATTGCTACAATTGTGGGAGACCCGACACTATTCCAATGAGTGTACGACACCCTACAAAAGAAGAGAAGATTCTCCAAAAAGAAGAAATAGAAGAGAAGAATCACCACCAAGAGAGAGAAGGAGTAGAGATGGTCGTTATGAACGAAAACCCTCACAGAGAAGCAAGGATTCAGAAAGGAAGGACAAGTCATCAAAGAGCTACACAAAACGAAGACATCAAGCTCATGTTGGTGAATGGGTATCCGCCCGACTCGACAATCACTCCGAGAGAAGCTATCACTCCGACCAATATACTCAAGATGAAGGTGTTGCCGGTCTAGCACTTGTGTTAACCAACTCCTACGACATATTTGACTCACCAAATGAAGGAATTGGAAGATGCTTCATGGCCAAAGGTCCTAAAGTAACACACCCCGAGTATGTTGATTTTAATAGTGATGAAGATGACTTGTTAGGTGATGATGATTTACTTATTGACAACTCTAGTGATGAATACTATGATGAAACGCCAATTAATCATGCTAATCAAGATGAAACGAATGACAATGATAAGGAGAAGATTGAGCTTCTAACTAAAGAACAAAACACTCTTAAGTTAGCTCATGAAACTATCTTCGAAGATCATTGAGAACTTTTAAGGGCTCATGAGAAGTTACGCTTTGAAAAGTTCTATCTTGAGCAAGAGCATGAGTTCCTAAAGGCAATCAATGATGATCTCCGTAAGAAAAGTTCTTCTTACATTGCCAAGCGTTTACTCATATCTACTTACATGCCTCAAGTCAAGTCTAGTAACAAGAACAAGAAAGATTCTTCCTCTAGTAGTAATAATAACAATGCTAAATCCAATATTGTTGCTTCTAGTAGTTCTCTTGATTCCACTAACGATTCTCTTAGCCAAGTTACACTTGAGCAAGAAAACAACTTATTGAAGGGAATTATAGAGAAAGGTGTATACAAAAGCCTTGCCGGGATTAAGCAATTCGAGGAAATTGTACGCAAGCAAGGAAGGCACCGGAAGAATCAAGGTGTTGGTTTTGAACGAAAGTTCAATAGCCAATGGAGTTGAGTGGGAATAAGATCAATACCCCAAGACGAAGTTTTTTCCTAAACAAGAGAAGTATGATCCTACTTCCTTCAAGGGAACACAAGCACAAGATGATCTTCCACCACAAGACCACAAGAACAAAGGCAAGGACAAGCTTCAAGAGGAGATTGATGCATTTGAAGAAGCACCTAAGGCCTTGGTCAAGTGGGTTCCCAAGACTACGTCAAGTTCTACTTCATCAAGTACAACTACAACACCAAGGATTCCCATCAAGATGATGTGGATCCCGAAGAAGAAGAACTAGAGTGTTCTTGAGGGTGACTCCGCCAACATTCTTCACTCATATCATTATGGCAAGGACAGGTGCAATCATCTTCCATATCTTGCACTAGTTCAAGGAGTCACAAACCCTCATGTTGGTAAGGCAAGGGACAAGGTAACCTAATATTTTCATGGACATCATCTTGTGTGTGCATCACTCTATGTCTATGGATATTCTTGTTTGTTCCTTGTGGGACTAACCCATGTAGGTATTGAAAGTGCAACTCACTCCAAAGGATTGCTCCAAAAGATCTACATCAACATTGAGCATCCACATCTTCAACACCTACATGAAGTATTCATCGACAAAACCCAAGGTTAGTTCATCCCTCAAAAGGGGGATCTCACATCTAGGAGGAGCTTAACTCTAAGAATTGAGTCAAAGAAACTCTAATGATGTGAACACATAAATGCTTTATGTAAAAGTGGTAACCCCACTTGAGCTTAAACGATGAGTATGACCTATGATCAAATGTTCTCATTTGACTCCTAAGTCAATATACTCATATATAGATGACCTAGTCATCGCCAATTGTTTGATAGATGCTAGAATTGTTTGTGCATGCTTTGTCACATATTTCATTTGTCATTTTATTGTGTGAGCATGTTGGTAGCATATCTTACTCATTCGAGGACATCCACTTGTTGTTTTGATTGATTTGATTCTTTTCTTTGGCCAAGTGGATGGACAAGAATGCCTAAGAACATTCTCTAGCTATCTATGATTTACTCGTCTCAAACTCTAATCATGCTACATCACAAAATTTGATCAAGTCAGATTCGAACCACTCTGTGTGAGGAGCACTTGGAGTCCTCGATTTGTCATAGACTTAAACTTCCAAAACTTCTTTGTGCTTTTCAGTCTGACCGATTCCTCCATTTCGGTCATACCGAGATCACTAAGTCGATCTCGGTTTTCATCTCGGTGCAACCGATTTGAACTTTTCGGTCACAACGAGTTGTGGTAACTGTCAACAGTTATGCATCTCGGTGCCACCGAGTTGTTCCACTCGGTCACACCGACAGTGTCGGGCTATATATTCACATGGGCAAAATTTTGGAAAACTTTCTCCAAACCTCTTCGCCCGCGCATAGCTCGCTCTGCCTTCTAGGTCTCCGGATCATCGACTTCGTCGCCAGCCGCCTCCTGTCGCTGGTCTCCGCCGCCGTCAACGGATTTCAACTTTGCCATTGCCGTTGTAGCGAGTTCATCACCGAACTAGGGTGTGAACTCGATCACAGTGCTATCCTCGCGTGATTCTCAGCACATTGTGTTCATTATGATTCTTGCCACGATTAAAACACCTCTGTCGGTGTCAAAACCGGCGGATCTCGGGTAGGGGGTCCCAAACTGTTCGTCTAGGCGGATGGTAACAGGAGACAAGGGACACGATGTTTTTACCCAGGTTCAGGCCCTCTCGATGGAGGTAATACCCTACTCCTGCTTGATTAATATTGATGATATGGGTAGTACAAGAGTAGATCTACCACGAGATCATAGAGGCTAAACCCTAGAAGCTAGCCTATGGTATGATTGTTCTTCGTCCTACGGACTAAAACCCTCCGGTTTATATAGACACCGGATAGGTTAGGGTTACACAGAGTCGGTTACAATGGTAGGAGATCTACATGAGAGGGTGGTGTTTCTTCCCCACTTCCTCCGCGGACTAGGTTTTCCACTTCACCCATTTGTCCAGGGGCTCATGTTCTACTACGGCCGGACTTCCACGATCCGGCCCCAATTTCATCCTCAACATCTCGGCGCTCATCGTCAGGTGCGAGGCCTTCCTCTCGCATCCAGCCTCACTTCGCTTATGGTGAAGATCTTCAATGTCCGCCAAGGTAGTGGGCGGTCCGTCCGGAGTGCGGAGGCGCCATGGTTGGCAAGATGGCCAAAGTCCTATGGCTCGTGGGCTCCTTCGTGGAGACAATAAAGGGGTGGCAATCGGGTGGTTCTTTATCACCGAGCCATGCGACCCCAAATGGGCGGCGCCCCGAAGTTCAGATCTGGCTTCCCACACGGCTCTCATCATGGAAAGAGACGGGCCTGGCGTGGGGGAATTGACGAGCTATCCGGACTCCAAACATGCGTATAAACCCGTGGACAAGAATCTCGTGCTTGTCAACGTAATCCGTGATGCTCATCCGCCGGATTCTCCCATGCCAACAACATGCCTTCAAATTGTGGGAGTTCGATCCGCACAACACTCAACTCTAAAGGCTCTTCGCACTACGCATTTAAGATGCCCGGAAGGTGTTGTTCAAGGGCGCCGAGGTTCCCTCATCCGCTACTAAAGATCATGGATACAGCTCGCAGCGTCAAGCCGGGCGAGGTAAGTTATGTTACCCTTTATGGGACTCTTGTTTTTCATAGATTGACTCTATGTGGGATCTAAAACTCCCTAACCTTTGACAGATCGGCTGAAGACGTCCGGCAGATTAACCGTCCTGCCCATTGCCGAAGACCAGCGGACGCCTGATTGATGGGGCTGCTGGCCCGCACCCCATGTGGTGCCGAGAAGAAGGCTAAGGAGGAGGCCACGGAACTCTAAGGAGCTCCCGACGCCAGTGCCGCCAGATTCTCAAGAAGAATCTTCCCGAGAACGAGGAGGAGGAAAGAAGCCTCTCCCCCCGGGGAGGAGAGGAAAAGGAAGGCCGCCTAACTGGGAGGCCGGAGGGTCCAAGAAGGAAGAACCTTCCTCCGGACTTCTCCACCAACGCCGATAACGACGAGGAGGATTGGCCAACAAGGGCCAAGCCTCGGCGAGATCGTAAGTGTCCTGGATACCCATGACTTTTTATTGCATAGTGTTCTCTAATGCCGAACAATTATGCAGCCCGCCTAAGGGCGAAGTTCGCCGCTTCACGAGCGGGTCCCGGGTTCGCCGGAAATGGAGAGTATTGCCTCCGCCTCCTCGCCTCACGCCATGGATGACGCCGAGGTGGGGCCCCAAGGGGGCCTGGTCAAGAGGAGGTGGCGCAGAGGCGCCGCAAGTCCACCTCATGGACTCCAGCGCTGGGGGGCGAGACCTCGGGGCTCTAAGCTCACCCTTGTCCGATTCCATGCCGAACCTTCAGCGGTTCCGAGTCCGCAAGCGGTCCCTTCATAAGAAGGGAAGACGCCGTGTCCTCCGCCCAACCGAGGCACCGGATAGCGCATCGAGGCGCTTAACGGCGCCCATCGAGGAGGAGCACCGCACTGCTATGAGTGCGGTGATCCCGACAGATTCAGTCCGCCAAGAGCGGGCTGACTGAAGCCTGCATCAGCCTTCTAGCAGGCTTTGAGGTAAGTTTAGAATATGTAAAAATATTACCACATAGACAGAGTTCTCGATGCTTAGTTCGGTGTTCGGAAAGAAAAGCCGGACTAAGGATCTAAAAGATATACGCAGGAGTCTAACATAAGTATGTCAATATGGGAATGCAAGGCGCTGTTGACCTCTCGCCAGACCGACCGCTGGAGGTCGATGCATTGAAGCAGAGCCTCGAGAGGTCCGAGAACAAGCTCGGCTTTGCCAAGAAGCAGCTCGAGGCCTAGGAAGGTAAGGAATACCTTATGAAAGAAATACCTTATAGAAAGGTTTCGGTTGCAAAAAATAACAGGAATAACATGTGTACTGCAGGGGCCACGAACGAGGTGGTGACCCTGAAGGAAGTGGTGTCCGTGGCCGAAAACAAAGCGGCCATGAGCGCACCGAGCGAGAGAAGGGGAGGCGAGCTGGCGGAGGTGCGGCAAGAGCTCTGTGCTCGTGAAAAACACGAGGGTTTGGAGCGTGACTCAAGACCCGAGAGTGCGAGCTTGCCTCGCTCTTGAGAGTGCCAAAGTTGCAAGGCCGAGGCCCAAAAGCCCTCCAAGAATTGAGTCAATAAATAAGATAGCGGCGGTAAGGCATTCTTTATGCAAAGCAAGCATGTGAAAGTGAATTACCTATTACTTACCCGGATTCGGAGCTCTCCAGAGCATTCGCAGATCTGCCCCAGAGTGTGTCCGATGCTGCCGATTCTACCGCCAAGGAGGGGAGCTCGACGGAAAAGGTGTTCTGGTCTCAAGATGTCGAGGCGGACATCCGGTGTTTCTAAGCGACCAGCTGAAGCAGCTGGTCGAGCTCCACAAGGTCGCCGAACAGGCCATGAAGGGCCTCATAGTTCGGCTGTGGCCATTGGAAGCCATGCCTGGGAGCTACTTTGGGCTAGTGCGGCGGCTGGTGGACGTCTGTCCAAGGATTGAAGTCATCAAGCGCTAAGACTGCATTGAAGGTGTCCGTCGGGCCCTTGCCCGTGCTAAAGTGCACTGGGGCAAGCTGGATCCGGAGAAGCTTGTGACGGTCGGGCCATCGAAGGGCAAGGAGCATCGCATGCCCGAAATGTACTATGAGGGCCTCCTGAAGGGTGCCCGCCGAATAGCGGATGAGTGCTCCAAAGATGTAATTTTTTAATAGACTCGCATTTGTTATCCCTGACGCTGAAAACTTGTTCATATGCGCTTAAGCAACGCTTGTTAATTTAAAATATTACCTTCAGGCGGCCGCTTATCAAATTTGAGAGATGGCAAGTCGTTGGCTTCAGCCCCCATGCCACGAAAGTGCTAGGGTGTTCGGATAAACTTGAGCACTCTTGTTCCCATTCTGGGTCCATCTAGGAGGCGCCAACGAACGTAACAAGGCAACCGGACTTATAATGCTTGAACACTCTCACTTAGCCATAGAATTCCATTATTTTAAATTTCGCGAAGCCCCTAGTATTCGAAGACCGAAGTTCGGGCGCTATCCACGCCTTTGGCCGGACAATTCTGTTTCTCGCCTAAGCGCATAAGTCTTTAGGGACCAAAAACCTCTCGAATCATGCGATCGCTCTTGCCCTATCATGACGGTTAGTTTTAGGTTTTCCATCGAGGTGCTCGACCCAGCTCAACTGGGCACAATCGCAGTGGTTCTCCGTGCTACCTTAGCCGATATAACGGAACGTAAGGTACCAAAACACGGAGCCGGGCAAACCCAACTATTGACCCAAGACATGATTCGAGCCGATGCATATAATGCTATAAGTTCGGGTGCTGCACTTGTGAAAGTGTTCGGACTTGTCACACCATAATTTTGGGGTACTTAAGCCCTGGTGTATTGGCCGCACTAAAGTGTACGGTGCAACATGTCATGAAATGAATATATATATATATATATATATATATATATATATATATATATATATATATATATATATATATATTAAAAAAGGTAATAATAGGCAAGAGCTATATATTGGTTATTAAAAAGAAACTGCAAATAAAAGCAGGACGATACAAATTGTGCGATAAGCAAGGGATGGGACTATTTAACATGTCCCCCTCCAGGGGTAAGCTACGGGATGGTATGTAAAACAGGTATAATGCTCGTAATAGAGACCACCTGAACACTCGACATAGCTTTCTTCTTCCTTGGATGTTGCATCGTTAGTTCGGCAATTCTAGTGCCGGACAGGACTGCTGAAGAACGTGTCCTGAAAGTTAGAAAAAGGAAAAAAAAGAAAAAGAGTAACACAATCGGGAGCCCCTGGTGCGGTCGAGCCGCATTCTTGGCGTGCCGTGGTCGTGCCCCTCCCCTTATGCCCATGGTATCTCCAGAGCGTAGTTATGTACGCGTAGTATTGGCTTCGCAATTTCGCGAGGGCTGGGGTTGGGGCCGGATTGCTACGCTGCTTGAATCGTGCTGCGGTCTTGTTGTAGGTTACCCGGTGCTTGATGTTGTCCGGACGCTTAGTGGCCGGACTCGAGAATTGCTGTGAGAGGCTGCTTTGTACCTCCGCCCGAGGGTCGCCGTGTGCTCCTCCGCTCGGAGAGAGCGCTCGTGTTTCCATTGACCATGATTACTCCTCGAGGGCCCGCATCTTGAGCTTGAGGTATGCGTGAAGTGCGGCACCGCATTGAACTTTGCAAATGCGGTTCATCCAAGCAAGGCGTGATAGCCGCCATGAACGGGACTATGTTGAAGATTAACTCTTTGCTTCGGGAGTTATTCGGGGATCCTAAGACCACTTCGTGTGTAACTAAGCCCATACAATTGGCCTCTACACCCGGTATGACGCCTTTAAAGGTCGTCTTTGTAGGTTTAATCCGTGAGGGGTCTATGCCCATTTTGCGACCGATCCCGATAAAGCAGGTTCAGCTGCTACGGCTGTCCATCAGACTCGGTGAGGTGAAATCCACAATAATTGGGTCAAGAACCAATGCGCGAAACCGCCGTGACGGATGCTAGTGGGTGGTCCTTCGATCAAGGTGATCGGGCAGAAGACCATGGGTTGAACTCGGGCGATCGCTCCATCGCATATACGCCCCTTAGCGCACGCTCGCCTCCCTTTGGGTATATGGGTTGCGATATCATGTTCACCGTCCGCACTTGTGTGGGAAATCCTTTATGTCCTCTATTGTTCGCGGCCGGGCTCTTCCTCGCCATCGCTATGTAGCCCCTTGTCATTGAGTTCGCACTTAACTTGCTCGCTTGTTTGAACACCCAACAATCCCTGCTGGTGTGGTTGGCTGGTTTTTCGGAGGTGCCATGTATCCGCAAGCGATCGAGTATTCGGTCCAAGTTGGACGGGCCCCGGTATTTCTTTTGAATGGCTTCTTCCACGACCGGGTTTAGAGCTCTGAATCCGCATTGATCGCCGATCTTCAGATTATCACCGCACGCGGCGCTTGTTCTTGTTGCGACGCGACCGCCATTGCTGTCCTTGATATCCGAACTACCGTGGTTTTTGGTCAAGTTGTTACTACGAGCCAGCTAGTTGTCCTCTCCCGCACAAAAGCGGTCATGAGTGTTGTGAGGGCTGCCATGGATTTCGCTTTTCCGCCCTTGGTGCCGGGCTAGCCACTCGTCGCGGATGTTATGTTTGAAGGCTGCAAGGGCCTCTCGATCCGTCTGATAACGATTTGATTTTTCTTGGTTAGGAACCGTGTCCGTAATTGTCCGCCGATTCTTCCGCTGCTGAATTATATGGCTAAGGTCTTCGGCGTCGTGGTCGCATATGTGCCCTGGAAGTTATCAAGGAATGCAGCCTGTGTCCTCCCAACAACCAGTTGATTCTCGCCGCAAGTTGTTAAGCCAATGTCGAGCCGGGTCCTTTAAGCTTGAGGGGAGGTATTTGATGGCGTAGATCATCACAAGGGCCATGTGGATATGGAGGAGATAATCTCGATCCGCACCGCAGGATCTGTGGTACCATCGTATGATTCGATGTTTATGGGTTTAAAGCCCTCGTGGATTTGATGATCCATTACTTCATCCGTGAAGCATAGTGGGTGTGCGGCGCTCAGATATTATATCACGACGCAGCTCAACCGAGCTTTGTCTGTTGTGTTCGCCCGCCGAGTTTTGTATCCGCGTGACGGTTATCATCACGTATCATGGGCGCCCACGATCCGTAGATCGATCTTGTATGTTTTGCCTTATCCTCCAATATATCTTGCAAGTCCGCGCGCTTTTCCTGTGCCTTGGTACTTTTTGAACGGCGTGGGTACGGCTTGAACGGAGGGTCTAGAGGCCTTCTATCGCTGCCACGGGTGGCTACCGCCATGTCGTGACGCTGGTGACTTGGGTGCTTCCTCCGATCGAGGCAACGGCCGGCGCTTGGGGTAGCTTTTGAGGGCGCTCGAAGTTCATACTCTTCGCTGCAAGGACTTCAGTCCATCTATCGCCAGCGTGTCTTGGTCAGCTCTAAGTTGTTGCTGCTTTTTCTTGAGGCTGTTTGTCGTGGCCATAAGCTGCGCTTGAAACGCCCTGTTCAAGGGATCCTCGGCACGACAAATTGCCGCCGCCGAGGCTTGCCTCATCTTCGGAGGGAGGCGATAATTATCGCCCTCTACCTCTCTTTCCGCCGCACGGTCGCGGCGGACTTGCTTCTCCTCCTCCGCGCTTAAGTCCTGCTGAGGGGGTTGTCTTCGCACCGTCCGGTGTTATTATCTCCCGTGCGGAATCACCATTTTTACTTTGGCGGATTTAGAGCGGCGCCACGACGCCGGGCGCTTGGGTTGTTTCTTGGAGGGGTCATCCTCCGTTGTTCCATCGCCATTCCCATCTTTTGGGATGTCCACCATGTATATGTCATATGACGAGGTGGCCTTCCAGTGCCCTGTAGGTGCTGGGTCTTGGTTGTCTCCAGCATTGTCGTCCATACCGTCGATGTCTTCGGAGTCGAAGTCGAGCATGTCGGTTAAATCATCGACAGTGGCTACAAAGTGGGTGGTGGGTGGGCGTTGAATTTCTTCATCGTCCGCATCCCAACCTTCCTGTCCGTAGTCCGGCCATGGCTCTCCGGATAAAGAGAGAGACTTTAGCGATTCAGGATGTCGCCAAAGGGCGAAGTGCCGAAAGATGTCCGCGGCAGTGAACTCCATAACCGCGCCCAATTGATTCGATTGGTAGGGCGTGGAGGGTTGGAGTCCGGAGAGGAGTCCGCACCGAGTCACGGTTTTCGCAGCGATGTGGATTGTGTTCGCCTCAATCGCGTAAAGATTTCAGCCCCGAGGTGGTGTCCAACCAACCATCCTCGATCGGCGAGATCGGCTCCAATCGATGTTCGGAGCAGACACTCAGCGCGCCTCCGTGACACCGCTCGGCGGCAGAGTTAGATCATGCCCATCGAGATAGTGCGGCGCGCTTGGCTGTGGCTCGAATCCGTCGAAGATCAAGTCTCCGCGGATGTCGGCCATATAATTCAAGCTTCCAAATTTGACCTGACGGCCAGGGGCATAGCTTTCAATCTGCTCCAGATGGCCAAGTGAATTGGCCCGCAGTGCAAAGCCGCCGAATACGAAGATCTGTCCAGGGAGAAAAGTCTCACCCTGGACCGCATCGTTGTTGATGATCGAAGGAGCCATCGGCCCTATCGGTGACGGCACAGAGGAACTCTCAATGAAAGCACCAATGTCGGTGTCAAAACCGGCGGATCTCGGGTAGGGGGTCCCAAACTGTGCGTCTAGGCGGATGGTAACAGGAGACAAGAGACACGCTGTTTTTACCCAGGTTCGGGCCCTCTCGATGGAGGTAATACCCTACTCCTGCTTGATTAATATTGATGATATGGGTAGTACAAGAGTAGATCTACCACGAGATCGTAGAGGCTAAACCCTAGAAGCTAGCCTATGGTATGATTGTTCTTCGCCCCACGGACTAAAACCCTCCGGTTTATATAGACACCGGATAGGTTAGGGTTACACAGAGTCGGTTACAAAGATCGGAGATCTACATATCTCAGACGCCAAGCTTGCCTTCCACGCCAAGGAAAGTCCCATCCGGACACGGACGAAGTCTTCAATCTTGTATCTTCATAGTCTTGGAGTCCGCCGTGATGATAGTTCGCTATCCGACACCCCCTAGTCCAGACTCCTCAACCTCTATCCACCAAAACAATCCTTAGAATAGATGCGATTCAAAGATTTAGGTTAGATTTCACCAAACCATCTCGACCCACCGAAGTTGAAAAACTCGGTCCCACCGATTCGCTAACGCCATTGCACTAGCAACTCTCGGTCCGACCGAGAATTGCTATCGGTGTGACCGATTTTAGAACTTTAGAAACCCTAGCAGTCTCGGTGCCACTAAACCGTGACTCGGTCCGACCGAGTTCACTAGTTTAGGTTCCAAAACTGCTTCGGTATCACTGAGTTTGAAAATCGGTTGATCCGAAATGCTTTCTGTGGAAAACTAAAACCAAGTTTTTTGAATCATTCTTTTGCAAAAATCTCTGCATTTTGTGATGCTCATCCACTCTATCTCATCTATAACTATTCATGTGGTCAGCAACAAGTGTGTGCAGCATGTCAGACCAAAGTGACAGCCAGAACAAGTCAGAGGAGCAGATACAGATGAGTGAGGGCACTAGTCCCTCTAGCAGCTCAGATGATGGAAGAAGAAGAAGAAGAGGTTGCTGCACCAGCACCCAAGGTACAAAAGCTGATGGGTGATGCTATAAAGTCAGGGGCTGCAACATCAAAGCCCAAAGTAGCACCCAAAGCTGCCTCCAAGCCCAAGAGTACACCTAAGAGGAATACCAGGAGTATACCAGCTGCTGAAAAGAACAAGGCCCCAATGCCTGATGTTGCTTCTGAGGAAGATGATGAAGGACAAGTCCTAAGGAAGCTCAAACCCAAGATTCCAGACCACAGTGATGCTCATCCTATGGCTGAGAACATGAAGATCAGAGATACTTAGGGTTGAGGCTATGGAGAGAGTCGATCCATATGCCACCGTGGAGAAGGACTGTTGTTGATTACAGGTTCCACACAAAGGAACAAGCAGGATTTCTATGAGACAATCTTGTTGGACAAGAAGCCCATAGTGTGTGATATGAGGTGGGTCGACTCGACCTACATAAAGGAGAATGAAGAACATTATCCCGAGTGTATGATAGCTTCAAAGGCGTGTGGAGTTGCAGACTTTGTCTGGCGTAAGCTCACAAACCGGAATGATGAGCTCATTATGCAATTCTACTCCACAACACATTTCTATCCAGATGGCAGGATAGTTTGATGTCCAAGGAACGAGATACCAATCAACTATTGAGGAATGGGCAAGTCTGATCAATGCCCCAAAGGAGAGTGAAGATGACTTGGACGCTTATGCCAAGAAAAGATGGATCACAACTCTATGTCACAGATGTACAAGAATATCCTGCATAAAGCTCTTGAGACTTTCAAGCTTGGTTCAGTCCATTTTCTTCTCGCTGGCTGCCAACGATCAACTGGATCCTAAGGCACACTCTTTTGCCCAAATCAGGTGACCACAACATGATCAGAGGGCATGCAATTAATTTGCTACACATATTTGATGAGCCACAGAAATTCAAGGTCATGAGCCTCATGGTTGAGACTATCAAGAGGACAGCAGCAGACCAAAAGAGAAGTTGTGGATATGCCCCACAAATTCAGGAGTTGATTAACTCAAAGATGGGCACAAGAAAGTATCTGTTGGATAAGGAACACTTTGTTCTCTATCCTCACTTTGAGGACAATCAAGTTGTGATGAATGAGAATGAACCATCATCAGTACAAGCTCAAGAGAAGAAGGAGAAAGCAAAGAAAGAGAAGGCTGCCAAGATGCCAACACAAGAGGAGGCATCTGAGTACTTTTTGAAGAGCAAGCAGGACCAGCTTAGTTACTTGATAGCATCAACTCTGAGGATTGAGAAAGGGTTGGCCACCCTAACTCAAAACCAGGAGAGCCCGGAAAGAATCATGGAACAAAAATTCTATGATCATGATGTCAAAGTAATTGAGATTCAGTCAGTTGTGGAGCAGCTACATGATGACATGTAGGAGAGGAAGGGCAGGACAACTACTGATGCATTTGCCAGAGTGACTCGAGCTCAGAGATCAGCTGCAGAGCCAGTAACAGACACCAGAGTCAATTCATCTTCTCCAGCTACAGCTCCAGCACCAACTCCTTCAGCTCCTTCCACATCAACTGAAGTCTTCGTCCAAGGAGCCATCTCTACGCCACCAACTGAAGACCAAGCCTGAGAGAC
Source organism: Aegilops longissima (assembly GCA_021605205.1). Classification (NCBI taxonomy): domain Eukaryota; kingdom Viridiplantae; phylum Streptophyta; class Magnoliopsida; order Poales; family Poaceae; genus Aegilops; species Aegilops longissima. The sequence continues at coordinate 388,107,289 of CM038678.1, read as the reverse complement.
GATATAGTACTATGCATTTTCTAGGAACTTTTTGGTAACTTGTTGCCAAAGGGGCAGAAAATGTATAGATCATAGGAGAGAGAGAGAGAGAGAGAGAGAGAGAGAGAGAGAGAGAGTTTGCTTTTCTTCTCTCTTGTCTTCTTGGTTGAACTTTGTTTGCTTTTGATTGCTTAAGATACTATGCTATTATCTGTGAGACATTGATGATCATGTGTTTGATCATAAGCTACACTTATGCTTGTTAGATGATATTATCTTACTTATCCTTAGATGATCATTCACTTTGCTTGGTGATGAGTGCATGTATTCAATCTTTATTATTTTGAGCGCTCCACCAAGATGTATGTGACATGGAAGAGTAACCCATTAGCCTAATTCCTTGTGCATTTGCAGTCCAAAGCAAATCTTAAAATATGCACAAATTTAGGGGGAGCTCTTGCTTATCACATACTTCTCAAAGCGACGATGTTTTTCAATCTTATTATCATTTGTCGAAGCTTTGATCTATATGTTGTCATCAATTACCAAAAAGGGGGAGATTGAAAGTGCAACTATCCCTAGGTGGTTTTGGTAATTCATAACAACATATAGCTCATTGAGCTAATGCTATTCCAAGAAAAATATTTCAGGAAAGCTCAATGAATGGCATGGCATGGATGATGAAAGTGGATCCCTCAAAATATTAAGGACAAAGGATTGGCTCAAGCTCAAAAGCTCAAGACTCTACATTTTACATTTTAGTGATCCAAGATCACATTGAGTCTATAGGAAAAGCCAAAACTATCAAGGAGGGATGAGGTGTTGCTTAATGAGCCTCTTGCTTCATGTGCTTAGTGATATGCTCCAAAAACCCTCAACTACTTTCTCACATCCACATATGACCTAAACCTAAAGTCAAAATCGGTCCTACCGATTCTTTCTATCCGCGCCACCGAAGTTCAAATGTCTTAGCCATCGCCACAAACCCTAGGCAAATCGGTTTCACCAATAGGGATCTCGGTCTCACCGAGACGGATTGTAATCTCTCTGCTTCCTCGTAACGCTTCGGTCTAACCAAGTGAGCGATCGTCCCACCGAGATTGCAATGTAAACTCTCTGCTTCCCTTTCGTAACATTTCAGGCTCACCGAAAAGAGCGAATCGGTCCCACCGAGTTTACCTGACCAACTCTCTGGTTAGCTAATTACCAAAATCGGTCTCACCGAGTTTGTGTAATCGGTCTCACCGAGATTGTGTAATCGGTCTCACCGAGATTACGTTATGCCCTAATCCTAACCATATCGGTCCTACTGAGTTGCATGTCGGTCCCACCGAAAACCCTAACGGTCACTAGGTTTACTGAATCGGTCCGACCGAGTTTGTTGATTCGGTCCCACCGAGTTTGGTAAATTGTGTGTAACGGTTAGTTTTTGTGTGGAGGCTATATATACCCTCCACCTCCTCTTCATTCGTGGAGAGAGCCATCGAACAAACCTACACTTCCAACTTGCCGCCTCGAGAGAGAACCACCTACTCATGTGTTGAGGCCAAGATATTCCATTCCTACCACATGAATCTTGATCTCTAGCCTTCCCCAAGTTTCTTTCCACTCAAATCTTCTTTCCACAATATCCAAATCCTGTGTGAGAGAGTTGAGTGTTGGGGAGACTATCATTTGAAGCACAAGAGCAAGGAGTTCATCATCAACACACCATTTGTTACTTCTTGGAGAGCGGTGTCTCCTAGATTGGCTAGGTGTCACTTGGGAGCCTCCGACAAGATTGTGGAGTTGAACCAAGGAGTTTGTAAGGGCAAGGAGATCGCCTACTTCGTGAAGATCTACCGCTAGTGAGGCAAGTCCTTCGTGGGCGACAGCCATGGTGGGATAGACAAGGTTGCTTCTTCGTGGACCCTTCGTGGGTGGAGCCCTCCTTGGACTCGCCCAACCATTACCCTTCATGGGTTGAAGTCTCCATCAACGTGGATGTACGATAGCACCACCTATCGGAACCACGACAAAAACATCCGTGTCTCCAATTGCGTTTGAATCCTCCAAACCTTACCCTTTGGCCTCCGAAGGTTTCATTCCGTTTGGACTCCGTTTGATATTCCGTTTCTTCGAAATACTGAAATAGGCAAAAAACAGCAATTCTGGGCTGGGCCTCCGGTTAATAGGTTAGTCCCAAAAGTAATATAAAAGTGGAAAATAAAGCCCAATATAGTCCAAAACAATAGATAACATAGCATGGAGCAATAAAAAATTATAGATACGTTGGAGACGTATCAGGCATCCCCAAGCTTAATTCCTGCTCGTCCTCGAGTAGGTAAATGATAAAAAGAGAATTTTTGATGCGGAGTGCTACTTGGCATAATTTCAATGTAATTCTTATTAATTGTGGTATGAATATTCAGATCCTAAAGATTCAAGACAAAAGTTCATATTGACATAAAAATAATAATACTTCAAGCATACTAACAAAGCAATTATGTATTCTCAAAATAACATGGCCAAAGAAAGTTATCCCTACGAAATCATATAGTCTGGCTATGCTCTATCGTCACCACACAAAATATTTAAATCATGCACAACCCCGATGACAAGCCAAGCAATTGTTTCATACTTTTGACATTCTCAAAACTTTTTCAATCTTCACGCAATACATGAGCGTGAGCCTGGATATAGCATTATATGTGGAATAGAATGGTGGTTGTGGAGAAGACAAAAATAGGGAAGATAGTCTCACATCAACTAGGCATATCAACGGGCTATGGAGATGCCCATCAATAGATATCAATGTGAGTGAGTAGGGATTGCCATGCAACGGATGCACTAGAGCTATAAGTATATGAAAGCTCAACAAATGAAACTAAGTGGGTGTGCATCCAACTCGCTTGCTCACGAAGACCTAGGGCAATTTGAGGAAACCCATGATTGGAATATACAAGCCAAGTTCTATAATGGAAAATTACCACTAGTATATGAAAGTGACAAAATGAGAGACTCTCTATTATGATGATCATGGTGCTACTTTGAAGCACAAGTGTGGTAAAAGGATAGTAACATTGTCCCTTCTCTCTTTCTCTCTCATTTATTTTATTTGGGCCTTTTTTTATGGCCTCTTTTTTTCGTCCGGAGTCTCATCCCGACTTATGGGGGAATCATAGTCTCCATCATCCTTTCCTCACTTGGGACAATGCTCTAAAGATGATGATCATCACACTTTTATTTTTCTTACAACTCAACGATTACAACTCGATACTTAGAACAAAATATGACTCTATATGAATGCCTCCGGTGGTGTATCGGGATATGAAATGATTCATAAGTGACATGTATGAAAGAATTATGGATGGTGGCTTTGCCACAAATACGATGTCAACTAAATGATCATGCTAAGCAATATGACAATGATGGAGCGTGTCATAATAAACGGAACGGTGGAAAGTTGCATGGCAATATATCTCGGAATGGCTATGGAAATGCCATGATAGGTAGGTATGGTGGCTGTTTTGAGGAAGGTATATGGCGGGTGTATGATACCGGCGAAAAGTGTGTGGTATTAGAGAGGCTAGCAATGGTGGAAGGGTGATAAAAATGCGTATAATCCATGGACTCAACATTAGTCATAAAGAACTCATATACTTATTGCAAAAATCTACAAGTTATCAAAGCAAAGTACTACGCGATGCTCCTAGGGGATATATTGGTAGAAAAGACCATCGTCATTCCCCGACCGCCACTCATAAGGAAGACAATCAATAAATCAATCATGCTCCGACTTCATCACATAACGGTTCACCATACGTGCATGCTACGGGAATCACAAACTTTAACACAAGTATTTATCAAATTCACAACAACTCAACTAGCATGACTCTAATCTTACCACCTTCATATCTCAAAATAATTATCAAGCATCAATCTTTTCTTAGTATTCAACACACTCAAAAGAAAGTTTTACAAATCTTGAATACCAAGCATATTATTAATTTAAGCAAATTACCATGCTATTTGAGACTCTCAAAATAATCTAAGTGAAGCATGAGAGATCAATAGTTTCTTTAAAACAAATCCACCACCGTGCTCTAAAAGATATAAGTGAAGTACTAGAGCAAAACTATAAAGCTCAAAAGATATAAGTGAAGCACATAGAGCAAAACTATGAAGCTCAAAAGATATAAGTGAAGCACATAGAGTATTCTAACAAATTCCAATTCATGCATGGCTCTCTCAAAAGGTGTGTACAGAAAGGATGATTGTGGTAAACTAACAAGCAAAGACGCAAATAATACAAGACGCTCCAAGCAAAACACATATCATGTGGTGAATAAAAATATAGCTCCAAGTAAAGTTACCGATGGAAGTGGACGAAAGAGGGGATGCCTTCCGGGGCATCCCCAAGCTTTGAATTTTTGGTGTCCTTGGATTATCTTGGGTGTGACATGGGCATACCCAAGCTTAGGCTCTTACCACTCCATCTTCCATAATCCATAAAAAAAATTCACCTAAAACTTGAAAACTTCACAACACAAAACTCAACACTTCAAGGTACTGTAATGAACTCATCCTTTATTTATATTGGTGTTAAACCCACTGTATTCCAACTTCTCTATGGGTCATAAACTATTTTACTAGCCATAGATTCATCAAAATAAGCAAACAACACACGAAAAACAGAATCTGTCAAAAACAGAACAGTCTGTAGTAATCTGTAACTAACGCAAACTTATGGAACTCCAAAAATTATGCCAAAATAGGACGAGCTAGGAAATTTGTTTATTGATCAGAAGCAATTGGAATCACTATTTTATCACGTTCTGGTGATTTTTAACAATTGTGTTCGTGAACCAAAAGTTTCTGGAAATTACAGCAAGATCAAATAACTATTATCCAAGAAGATCCTATAGGTTTAACTTGGCACAAACACTAATTAAAACATAAAACCACATCCAAACAGAAGGTAGATAGATTATTTATTCCTAAACATAAACAAAAACTAAAAACTAAAAATAAAATTGGGTTGCCTCCAACAAGCGCTATCGTTTAACGCCCCTAGCTAGGCATAAAAGCAAGGATAGATCTAGGTGTTGCCATCTTTGGTGGGCAATCCATAAGTGGCTCTCATAATAGATTCATATGGTAATTTTATCTTCTTCCTAGGGAAGTGTTCCATGCCTTTATTTAATGGAAATTGGAATCTAATATTCCCTTCCTTCATATCAATAATTGCACCAATCGTTGTAAGGAAAGGTCTACCAAGAATAATAGGACATGAAGGATTGCAATCTATATCAAGAATGATAAAGTCTACGGGCACATAATTCCTATTTGCAACAATAAGAACATCATTTTTTCTTCCCATAGGTTTCTTAATAGTGGAATCCTCAAGGTGCAAGTTTAGAGAGCAATCATAAAAATCACGGAAATCTAGCAAATCACACAAAGTTTTGGGAATAGTGGAAACACTAGCACCCAAATCACATAAAGCATAAAATTCATGGTCCTTAATCTTAATTTTAATAGTTGGTTCCCACTCATCATAAAGTTTTCTAGGGATGGAGACTTTCAACTCAAGTTTTTCCTCATAAGATTGCATCAAGGCATCAACGATATGTTTGGTAAACGCTTTATTTTGACTATAAGCATGCGGAGAATTTAACACAGATTGTAACAAGGAAATACAATCAATTAAAGAGCAAATTTCATAATTAAATTCCTTGAAATCCAAAATAGTGGGTTTAGCAACATCTAGGGTTCTACTTTCTTCAATCCCACTTTTATCAATTTTAGCATCATAATCTAAAAGCTCCGAATTTTTAGAACGCCTTCTAGGTAAAGGTATCTCATATTAAATCTCATCATTATCAAGATTCATATTACAAAACAAGGATTTGATAGGGGACACATCAATAACTTTTAGATCTTCATCTTGATTTTCATGGGAATCGGAAGAACACGCTTTAATAAAGGCATCTTTCATATCACGCATCCTAGCGGTTCTTTCCTTGCACTCGTCAATGGAAATTCTCATGGCTTTGAGAGCCTCATTGATATCATGCTTAGGAGGAATAGATCTAAGCTTTAAAGAATCAACATCAAGAGAAATTCTATCAACGTTCCTAGCCAATTCATCAACCTTAAGCAATTTCTCTTCAAGCAAAGCATTAAAATTCTTTTGAGAATTCATAAACTCTTTAACACTAGTCTCAAATTTAGAGGGCATCTTATTAAAATTTCCATAAGAATTATTGTAGGAATTTCCATAATTATTAGAGGAATTACTAGGATAAGGCCTAGGATTAAAGTTTCCTCCATACGCATTGTTACCAAAATTATTCCTACCAAGAAAGTTCACATCCATAGATTCATTATTATTCTCAATCCAAGTAGACAAAGGCATATCATTAGGATCAGAAGAAACACTCTTAGTAGCAAATAATTTCATAAGTTGATCCATCTTTCCACTCAAAACATTGATTTCTTCTATCGCATGCACTTTTTTATTAGTAGATCTTTCAGTGTGCCATTGAGAATAATTAACCATAATCTAGGAGTTTAGTAGCATCTCCTAAAGTGATTTCCATAAAAGTGCCTCCCGTGGCCGAATCTAAAAGATTTCTAGAAGCAAAATTCAATCCGGCATAAAAATTTTGTATATTCATCCACAAATTCAAACCATGAGTAGGGCAATTGCGTATCATTAATTTCATTCGCTCCCAAGCTTGTGCAACATGTTCATGATCAAGTTGCTTAAAATCCATAATATCGTTCCTAAGAGATATGATCTAAGCGGGAGGAAAATACTTAGAGATAAAAGCATCTTTGCACTTGTTCCAAGAATCAATACTATTTTTTGGCAAAGACGAAAACCAAGCTTTAGCACGATCACTAAGCGAAAAAGGAAATAGCTTCAATTTAACAACATCATTGTCAACATCTTTCTTCTTTGCATATCACACAAATCCACGAAGATATTTAAATGAGTAGCGGCATCTTCGCTAGGAAGGCTAGCGAATTGATCTTTCATAACAAGATTCAATAAAGCAGCATTGATTTCACAAGATTCAGTATTGGCAAGAGGAACAATCGGAGTGCTAAGGAAATCATTATTGTTGGTATTGGTAAAGTCACACAATTTGGTATTATCATGAGCCATAGTGACAAGCAAGCAATCCAACACACGAGCAAACAAGCAAATGAGAAAAAGGCAAACGGAAAAGAGAGGGAGAATAAAACGGCAAGGGTGAAGTGGGGGAGAGGAAAACGAGAGGCAAATGGCAAATAATGTAATGCGAGAGATAAGGGATTGTGATGGGTACTTGGTATGTTGACTTATGCGTAGACTCCCCGGCAACGGTGCCAGAAATCCTTCTTGCTACGTCTTGAGCATGCATTGGTTTTCCCCGAAGAGGAGAGGATGATGCAGCAGAGTAGCATAAGTATTTCCCTCAGTTTTTGAGAACCAAGGTATCAATCCAGTAGGAGGCCACGCGCAAGTCCCTCGTACCTACACAACGCGAATAACTCCTCGCAACCAATGCGAATAGGGGTTGTCAATCCCTTCACGGTCACTTACGAGAGTGAGATCTGATAGAGATGATAGATAATATTTTTGGTATTTTTGGTATAAAGATGCAAAGTAAAATAAAAGGCAAAGTAAAAAAGCAAATCAATAATAAAGTGAAGGAAGATTAATATGATGAAAATAGACCCGGGGGCCATAGATTTCACCAGTGGCTTCTCTCAAGAGCATAAGTATTTTACGGTGGGTGAACGAATTACTATTGAGCAATTGACAGAATTGAGCATAGTTATGAGAGTATCTAGGTATGATCATGTATATAGGCATCACGTCCGAGACAAGTAGACCGACTCCTGCCTGCATGTACTACTATTACTCCACTCATCGACCGCTATCTAGCATGCATCTAGAGTATTAAGTTAATGAAAACAGAGTAACGCCTTAAGCAAGATGACATGATGTAGAGGAATAAATTCATGCAATATGATAAATACCCCATCTTGTTATACTCGATGGCAACAATAAAATACGTGCCTTGCAACCCTTTCTGTCACTGGGTAAGGACACCGCAAGATTGAACCCAAAGCTAAGCACTTCTCCCATTGCAAGAACTACCAATCTAGTTGGCCAAACCAAACGGATAATTCGAAGAGACTTGCAAAGATAACCAATCATACATAAAAGAATTCAGAGAATATTCAAATATTGCTCATAGATAATCTTGATCATAAACCCACAATTCATCGATCTCAACAAACACACCGCAAAAAGAAGATTACATCGAATAGATCTCCACGAGAGAGGGGGAGAAGAATGTATTGAGATCGAAAAAGAGAGAAGAAGCCATCTAGCTACTAACTATTGACCCGAAGGTCTTAAGTAAACTACTCACACTTCATCGGAGAGGCTATGATGATGATGTAGAAGCCCTCCGTGGTGGATTCCCCTTCCGACGGAGCTCCGGAACAGGCCCCAAGATGGGATCTCGTGGATACAGAAAGTTGCGGCGGTGGAATTAGGTTTTGGCTTCAGATCGATCTGTTGGAAGTGCGAGGTATATATAGGAGGAATGAGTACGTCGGTGGAGCTTGGGGCCCCACGAGGGGGCGCATACTGGGGGCGCCTCCACCTCGTGGCTGCCTCCTCCTTTCTTGGCCGAGGGTCCAAGTCTCCGGATCTTATCGATGAGAAAATCACGTTAGGAAGGTTTCATTTCGTTGGGCTCCGTTTGATATTTCGTTTCTTCGAAATACTGAAATAGGCAAAAAACAGCAATTCTGGGATGGGCCTCCGGTTAACAGGTTAGTCCCAAAAGTAATATAAAAGTGGAAAATAAAGCCCAATATAGTCCAAAACAATAGATAATACAGCATGGAGCAATAAAAAATTATAGATACGTTGGAGACGTATTAGTCGTCATCAAAACTAGACACGTCGAAACACTAATAGATGATTTCCATATCACATTCGACAACCTCCGTACATATGACATCAAACTTAACCCGGAAAAGTGCATCTACGGTGTCCCCGCCGGAAAACTACTGGGCTTCATCGTTTCCAATAGAGGAATTGAAGCAAATCCAGCCAAAATCCGAGCTCTGTCACAATTGGCTACGCCAACCAAACTTAAACAGGTCCAAAAACTCGCTGGGTGCATGGCAGCTTTAAGACGCTTTATCTCCAGGTTGGGGGAAAAGGCGCTGCCCCTTTATCGCCTTTCTACGGGCGACCGATAACAGTGGACAGATGACGCATGGCGACAACCGGACTGGAAGAAATAAAAGCCCTTCTGGCAAGCAACCCAATCCTGGCCGCGCGAAACGTCGGCGAACCAATGCTCCTATATATATCGGCAACACACCAGGTGGTGAGCGCTATACTCGTCGTCGAGCGAGAACAGGACGGACACAAATTTCCGCTCCAAAAGTCGGTATACTACGTATGCACCATCCTCACACCATGCAAATCCCAGTACCCTCACTATCAAAAGATAGCATATGCAGTCTTCATGGCATCTCGAAAGTTGCAACACTACTTTCAGGAGTGTTCAATCACGGTGGCTTCTGAAGTGCCCCTCAATGGTATAATAAACAACCGGACGCCACGGGCCGGATTGCCAAATGGGCCATTGATCTCCTTCCATTCGACATCACGTAGAAACCACGTCGAGCCATCAAATCCCAAGTACTAGCTGACTTCGTCGCCGAATGGACAGAGGCCGAATTCCCTAAAGAGTACGACGCGTATTCCAACTGGGTTATGCATTTTGATGGCTCCAAAATGTTGGCGGGGCTAGGGGCGGGCGTCGTATTAATGTCCCCCACGGGAGATATTGTCCAGTACGTACTCCAAAAATTATACACAGACTCCAACAACGCAGCCGAATACAACGCCTTGCTACATGGCCGTCGGATGGCCGTATCAATGGGCATACAACTCCTGGAGGTGCGCGGGGACTTAAACCTTGCAATATCCCAAATTAATGGATACTTTGATGCCAAAGATCCAAAGATGGCATCTTATCGCAATGTCGTCTTAAAGATGTCGGCTCAGTTCGAGGGGCTCAAATTTCATCACGTCGCCCGCGAAAGTAACCAGGCGCAGACGTCCTTGCTCGCATCAGCCCCAAGCGCGACCCCGTCCCACCTAACATCTTCCTTGAAAGGCTCTTTAAGCCATCCGTGGTGTGGCAAGGGGGAGACAGCAATGGCAGTCCCGTTCCGAACACAAACATAGATAGCGAACACGCCGATATCATCGGAGGCTCAGCCACCGAAATAACACCATCAGCCCCTCATTATGGCAGTCATTGCCCCGTGGACCGAACCATTCTTGGCCTACCTTAATAGGAAGGAGCTCCCAGAAGATCAGAACGAGGCTCGCCGCATTGTCCGGCGTTCGAAAGCCTATAAATTTCACGAAGGAGAGCTCTACAAGAAAAGCACTACCGGAGTCCTTCAAAGGTGTATCTCCGAGGAGGAGGGGCGGCAACTCTTGGCAGAAATTCACGCCGGTCTTGGTGGGCACCTGTCACACCCTGATTTTCATGGCACAACACTTAAGTTGATAAATCATGATAAAGTATGGTTTGACAAAAACTTTTGCACTATTTGACTTTTTATTGAGTTGGTTTTTCTCTCTGTGTTTTTCAAGTGCTCTTAAAAGTCAACATAGTTTCACCTTCTACACTTCATCTCCTTGCCCCAAACTTCTGCCCAATGATCATGCCATGTGTATAGTGTAATATGATATTTTCTTACAAAAATAATTTGGCCAAAAAGTATTTTCTAAAATTAGTTTTCCAAAAACCCTTGAATTGAGATTTGCACTGCAAGTACTTGATTTGAGGTGTGAAAAATCTTTCAAAAGGTATATTTGAAACCTATTAGATATAGGATACCCAGAAACCACAAAAATATAATTTTAAAAGTTATTCTCCATTTTTATTTAAAACCCTTTTCTTAAGGCCATAAATGGTCTTTAATAGGGAAAAATTATTTTTATTGTTTCAAAAATATTTGACAAAAAATCAGGTAAACTCAGTGGGCATATAATTCCCATATATAAGAGTTTCAACACATGGTCATGTTCAAAATATTGGTCAAATCACTCAAGAACCCTTTCTGGATATTTCAAGCTTTTGAAATATTTACAAAGGAAATATTCCCCAAAAATTCCAAGAAAATTCTATCATGTCACATAGGACATGTTTGATGATCTTGCCAAGCCTCATGTCATGGAGAATAGTATAACCCCATGAAACCCCCTCAAAACCATTTCTGCCCTTTTCAAGGATTTGAAATATTTCTACAGGAAATATTTTCACAAAAATCCAAGAAAAATCCAGCAAGTCACAAATGCATATTGTGATCACCTTGCAAAGCCTCATGTCAATTCAAGTCATTTTGGCTCACCAAAATGCCCCAAAACCCTCTCTCGACTGTAATCAAATTTGAACAACTTTGTGCTTGCTAACTTCTCTCCTTGACCCCAACTTTGGTGAGCATGTTCACATGACCAAATTAGGCCACTACAGCAAGTGGTGCATCTAGGAGAAGTGATTTGCTCAACTAGATCTACACAAGTCTATTTCTGCTGATTTCTAGGGTTTACCAAAGTTGCATTGGCTACTTTGCCCAAATGAGCTCAAACTTGGTGGAACACCCTACTTCCATGTGCCATTCCATCCTGTTAATTCTCATGGCAAGTGGAATTAATTTTCTTGCCCAAACCAACAACAAACACCTTCTGCCATTTTTCCAAAATCATCATTTTGACCACTTCCACTCTTCTCCATGACCTCAACTTTTACCACAGCCCTCCAAGTCCTCCTCTACCTCCAAAGAATAATGGCTGCACCTCAGCTCAATGATTGAGGGTGAAACCACCTTATTTACCCCATTGGAGAGCCCCTTCCTCTCTTCCTCACCTCCCTCCTCCCTCCGGTGGCCATCCAGGCATCCAATGCCCCTCCCCATTTGTTTACTTCCCCTAGAGCCCCCAGACACTAGAGGCCAAACCAGAAGGCTGGAAAATGGCCATGCCGGCCATATGCATCGCTCGAGCTGCCACAGGCGCCTGATCAAGACCGTAGCCGCCCCTTCAAACCGCCTCCCGCCACCTCGGCTCTCCCCTCACGCCACCGATGCTCCTTGAGGAGTCCTGGATTAGGGGTGTCCGAATAGCGGACTACCATCATCACCGAACTATCATTTGCCGGACTATCATCATCGATCGGACTCCAAGACTATGAAGATACAAGATTGAAGACTTCACCCCGTGTCCGGATGGGACTTTCCTTGGCGTGGAAGGCAAGCTTGGCGATACGGATATGTAGATCTCCTACCATTGTAACCGACTCTATGTAACCCTAGCCCTCTCCGGTGTCTATATAAACCGGATGGCTTTAGTCCATAGGACTACAATCACAACAACCCTTACAATCATACCATAGGCTAGCTTCTAGGGTTTAGCCTCCTTGATCTTGTGGTAGATCCACTCTTGTAAACATCCACAATATCAATATCAATCAAGCAGGACGTAGGGTTTTACCTCCATCAAGAGGGCCCGAACACAGGTAAACATCGTGTCCCTTGTCTCCTGTTACCATCCGCCTAGACGCACGATTCGGGACCCCTACCCGAGATCCGCCGGTTTTGACACCAACATTGGTGCTTTCATTGAGAGTTCCTCTGTCGCCACCGATAGGCTTGATGGCCTCTTCAATCAACAACAACGCAGTCCTGGTGAGACCTTTCGCCGGACAGATCTTCAGATTCGGCGGCTTCAGATGCGGGCCAACTCCTTGGCCATCTGGAGCAGATCGAAGCTACGCCCTGGCCGTCAGTCAGGTTTGAAGCTTAAACTTCACGGCCGATATCCGCGGGACTTGATCGTCGATGGATCTAAGCCACAGCCGAAGCGTGCGCTGCGCTGTCACGATGGGCATGACCTAACTCGCCGCGGACAGCACCTTGAGGAGGCGACTCGGATCCGCCCGACTCATAGTCCGGAGCCGATCGCTCAATCGAGGATGGATGGCTGGACACCGCCGGAGCCGCAATTTCTACGGCGATGGAGCGAACACTTACCTTGTCCCACATAAAGCCCATGACTCGAGGTGCCGGACTCCTGCGGATGCGAACCTCCTGCGCCCGCGAGTCGAATCCGATTGGCGCCGATTATGGAATTCACCGCTGCGGACATCTTTCAGCTTTTCGCCTTTGGCGATATCATAAATTCATTGAAGCATCTCTCGCTATTCGGAGAGCCCCGACCGAGCTACGGCCGGGACGGTGGGAAGCGGACGACGAAGAAATTCAGATCCCACCCACCACCCACTTCGTAGCCACCGTCGGCGATTTAACCGACGATTTCGACTACGACTCCAAGACATCGACGGTATGGACGACGATGCCGGAGACTACTAAGAACCAAAGGCCTACAGGACACCGGAAAACCACCTCATCATACGACATATACATGGTGGACACCCCAAAAGATGGGGACGGCGAAGAAGCAGCGGAGGCCGATTCCTTAAAGAAACAGCCCAAGCGCCGACGCCGTGGCGCCACTCTAAATCCCGCCACGGCAAGAATGGAGATTCCGCACAGAGATAATAACACCCCGTAAAGTGCCGAAGAAAACTCCTCCAAAGACGATCCATAGCAGGAGGAGGCAGAAGCAAGCCCTCGGAGAGGGCGGCGCATTTAAGAGGTCGAGGATGACAATTATTTACCTCCTCCGGAGACGAGGCAAGCCTCGGCGACATTTAATTCATCGTGCTCGAGGATCCCGTCGAACAAGAGCGTTTTAGACGCATGCTAATGGCCACGGCAAACAGCCTAAAGAAAAAGCAACAACGGCTTCAAGCTGATCAAGACCTCATGGCCGGCAGATGGACCGAGGTCCTCGCGTCCAAGAGTATGAACTCGAACGCCTCCAAAAGTTACCTAAAACGCAAGTTGCTCCCCGATTAGAGGAGGCAGCATCACCAGCGACTGTACGGCAGACCGACCACCTCGTGGCGCGATAGAGAGGCGTGCAAGCCCTCCACCAAAACCAGATCGCTCTAAAAGCAGGAAGCCACGGGGAACGCGCCGGACTTGCGAGATATATTGAGGACAAGGCAAGACAATCCAGATCTATCTATGGATCACGTGGACGCCCCGACCCACGCATTTAATACCGTCGCACCGGATACAACTACTCGCCGGGCGAACACAGCAGCATAACGCCTCTCGAGCTACGCCGCGATATTGCTCAATACTGAGGCGCCAAGACACCCACTATGCTTCACCGACGAAGTAATGGATCATCAAATCCTCAAGGGTTCAAACCCGTTAATATCGAATCCCACGATGGCACAACAGACCCGCGGTCTGGATTGAGGATTATCTCCTCCATATACACATGGCCCATGGCGCACGCATCTTCACGCCATCAAATATCTCCCGCAAGCTTAAAGGACCAGCTCGGCATTGGCTTAACAGCCTGCCCGCAGAGTCAATTGATGTTGGGAAGACCGGAAGCCGCATTCCTCGACAACTTCTGTGGCACGACGTGCGACCACCGGACGCAGATGACCTAAGCCACATAATCCAGCAGCCGCACGAATCGCCAGCAATTCGACACGGTTCTTAACAAAGAAAAATCAAATCGCCGATCGTCCGGATGCAGAGGCACTCGCTACCTTCAAACATAATATCCGCGACGAGTGGCTGGCCCTAGGACAGAGAAGCCGAAATCCATGGCAGCCCTCACATCCCTCATGACCCGCTTCAGGCGGGAGAGGATTGCTGGCTCGCTTCGCGATAACAACCTCAAAGAAAAACGCTGGTAGTCCGGATACCAAGGACCGCAATGGCAGGTTGCGTCGAAACAAAACAAACGCCGCATTAACGGCGATAAAGAATGAGGATACGGCAGTCAACACCGGATTCCGAGGCTCCAAACCCGGTCAACGGAAGAAGCCATTCAAAAGAACCACTCGGGCCCGCCCAATTTGGACCGAATACTCGACCGCTCTTGTCAAATACATGGAACCCGAAAAGCTAGCTAACCATACCAACAGAGATTGTTGGGTATTCAAGCAGCGAGCAAATTAATCGCCGAGAAAAAGTGACAAGGGGCTACACAGCGATGACGAGGAAGAGACCCGCCGCCGAACAACAGAGGACAAAAGGATTCCCCCTCAAGTTCGGACGGTAAACATGATATACGCAACGATATTCCCAAGAGGGAGCGGAAGCGTGCACTAAGGGACGTATACGCGATGGAGCCGCCGCCCCAAAATTCAACCCATGGTCCTCTTGCCCGATCACTTTCGATCAAGAGACCATCCGACCAAGATCCGCCATGGCGGATTTGCCGCATTGGTTTTAGACCCAATCGTTGATGGATTTCACTCACGAGAGTCCCGATGGACGGCGGCAGAGCCTGAACCTGCTTTATCGAGGATACGGTGTGCAAGATGGGCATAGACCCTCAAGGATTAAACCTACAACGCACGACCTTCAAAGGCGTCATACCAGGTGTCGAGGCCAATTGTACAGTGCTCGGTTACACCGAAGTGGTCTTGGATCCCGGATAATTTCAAGCGAGGAGTTAATCTTTGACATAGTCCCGCTCGCAGCGGCTATCACGCTCGCTTCGGACGAACCGCTGCTTAAAATTCAACGCGGTGCCGCATTATGCATACCTTAAGCTCAAGATGCCAGCCCTCGTGGATTCATCACGGTCAATGGAAACACGGAACGCCCTTCGAACGGAGGAACATACTGGCGGCTCGCGGCGAAGTACTGAGCAGCCTTTAAGGCAATTTCGAGTCCGCCGTTAAACGACCGGACACGACCAAACGTGCCGGAGCAACATCAACTAAGACCACTTGGCACGCCTCCGCACGCAGAGCAATGCGGCCCCAACCCCAGCCCTCGCAAAATTGCAAGACAAACTCTCCGTACATAATTACGCTCGAGATACCATGGGCATAGGGGAAGGGCACAACCACAACAGACCAGAGTGCGGTTCGACCACACCAGGGCTCCCAAGTGTGTCGCTTTTTTCTTTTATTTTTCTTTTTATACAGAACTCAAGACGGCGGCGAACCTGCCAACTCATGATGCAACAGCCAGGGAAGGACAAAGGTCGCGATTTAACACTGTGTGGTCTCCATCACGAGCATTAAATTTGTTAAAATACAACATTCCGCTGCCTACCCTCGAGGGAGACGCCTTTAATTCGTCCAATCCCTTTGCTTTCCGCACTATTTGTATCATTCCGCACCGATAGCATATCTTCTCGAATAAAATGCAGCACTTTTTGCCTATAATTGCATTATTTATATATATATATATATATATATATATATGTTCATTTATTTACATGTTGCACCTGCATCTTGGTACGCCAAACACACCAGGGCTTATGTCCTCCGCTTTATGGTGTGATAAAGTCCGCACACTTTCACAAGTGCAGCACCCGAACTTATAGCATTATATGAATCAGCTCCAATCATGCCTTGGGTCAATAGTTGGGTTTGCCCGACTCCCATGTTCGCACCTTACGCTTGCGTTCTATCGGCTAAGGTAGCACTGGAGAACCACGCGATTGCGCCCGGTTGAGCCGGGTTAACGCCTCAAAGGAGAAAGCTAAACTGACCGGCATGATAAGGCGAGACTGGTCGCTGTTCGAGAGGTCCTTTGGGTCCTTAAAGACCTACGCCGCCGAGCGAAGTTCGGATTATGTCCGATGAAGGCGTGATAGCGCCCCAATTCGGTCTTCGAATACTAGGGACTTCGCCAAATTTAAAATTATAGAATTCTATGGCTAAGGAGAGTGTTCAAGCACTATAAGTCCGGTTGCCTTGTTCGTTGTGTTGAGCGCCCCTAGATGGACCCAAAATGGGAACAAGAGTGCTCAAGTTTATCCCAACACCCCAGCACTCGTGGCATGGGGCTGAAGCCGACGACTTGCCATCTCTCGATTTAATAAACGGCCGCACAAAAGGTAATATTTTAAATTAAACAAGCGTTGCTTAGCGATATGAACAAAGTTTTCAGCGCATGAGGATAACACATTGCTAATTCACTCAATAATTACATCCCTCGGGCACTCATCCGCAATCTTACGGGCACCCTTCAAGACAGCCTTATAGTAAATTTCGGGCGTACGATGCTCCTTGCCCACTGGTGGCGCGTCAGTGATTAGCTTCTCCGCATCCAGCTTGCCCCAATGCACCTTTGCGCGGGCAAGGGCCCGACGAGCACCTTCAATACAGGAGGAGCGCTTGATAACCTCTACCAGTGGTCACGATCCACCAGCCGTCGCGACGAGGCGAAGTTGCTCCTGTGCATGGCCTCTCCAGCCACACCGGACTATGAGGCCCTTCATGGCCTGCTCGCCCACCTTAGAAGTTCGACCAGCTGCTTCACTGGTCGCTAGGGGCACTGATGGCCGGCCTCAAAGATACCGAGACCGTAAGATCTTCTCCGCTGAGCTCCCTCCTCGGCTCGGTAGAATGCGGCGGCATCGAGACACGCCATGAGGCAGATCTGCAAACGCCTCGAGAGCTCCGACCGGGTAAGTAACACGAATTTACATTCACATGCTCGCTTTGCATGAAAAATGCCTTACCCGCCGCTATCTTCTTCATCAATTCAACCTCTGAAGGGACTTATGGGCCTCGGCCTTGGCGGTTTTAGCACTTTCGAGAGCGAGGCAAGCTCGGACTCGAGTCTTTGAGTCACGCCCAAACTCTCATGCTTTTCCATGAGAGCACGGAGCTCTTGCTGAACCACCGCCACCCCGCGCCTCCTGCTTTCTCGCTCCCCTGCCTCGGGCCGCATTATGTTCGCCACAGACACGGCCTCCTTCAGGCCGCCACCTCGCTCGTGGCCCCCGCAGCGGTCCATGTTATCCTTGTTATTTTTGTCGCAACCTAAATCCTTTTCAGAAGGTACAAATTCAAAGTGGTGTTACTCACCATCTTTGTCTTGAGCTGCTTCTTGGCGCTGGCCGAGCTCTTGCCCGGACCGCCGAGCTCCTGCTTCAACGCATCGACCCGCAGATAAGTGCGGCAGAGGTTAGCAGCGCAGCCTGCAACCCATATTGACATAATTTTTAGCAACCCTGCAGATATCTTTTTAAGATCCTCACCGCTTTTCTTTCCAACACCAAACCGAGCATCGGGGCTACCGTCTATGCGGTATTACATTGCATATTTTTAAACTTCTTACCTCAAAGCCCGATAGAAGGCTCTGCAGCTTCGGTCAGCCCGCTCTTGGTGAGCTGCACTTTTCGATCACCGCACTCATAATAGTGCGGTGTTCTTCCTCGATGGAAGCGCCTGCAGCGCCCCAACAAATTACCCGGCGCCCGGTTGGGACGGAAGCCGGGCGCCACGGTCTTTCCTTCGCTCGAAGGGCGCCGCCGGACTCCGGAACCACTGCGGGTTTTGTTGTGGAGTCCCGCAAAAGTCCGGAGGGCGCCTTGTGGCGCCCCGAGCCTCCCCGATGGGTCCTTCGGGATCCCACTCGGCGCCCTCGGGTCGCGAGGGGTGGCGGCGGGGATGGAGTCTACATCCGACGAAGCCAACGACCCGCCGATGAAGCGGGAGATCATCACCGGCCGGACTACAGTGCAGCATGCGGCATTAGAATGACACTATGTGACGCAGAAAAGAAATTATAAATCATTCAGAATCCGGATACTTACGATCTCGCCGAGGCCTGGCCCTTGAAGGCCATTCTTCCTCGCCAATGTTGATGTTGGCAGAGCTGTCCGGGAATAGTCCTTCCCTCTTGGAACCTCCGGCCTCCCTTGTTGGGGAAGCCTTCCTCTTCCTCTCTCCCTCCTCTGGGAGAGAGTCCTCTCCTCCTCCTCATTTTTGGGAGAGGAGTCCGCCCCGGAGTCGTCGGACACCTGAAAACAGGCACTCTTTCGAGCACCCGTGGCCTCCTTCTTGGCCTTCTTCTCCGCACCACGTGCGGTGCGGAACCAGCAGCCTCGCTAGACGAGCGTCTCATCGGTATTCTCGGCATAGGAGCCGGACAGTAATCTGCTCCGCCTTCCTCATGCAGTCTGTCAAAGGAAAAGGGAAATTAAAACCCGATAGAGTCAAACTATGAAAACAAGTGTCCCGTAAAGGGTAGAATCACTTACCTCGTCACCAAGGCGCATGAGTGAAATCCACGATCTTCGCCGTGGATGCGGGCTTGGCGCCCTTGAACAGCACCTTCCAGCGCCTTCAGACGTTGTGTCAAGAGCTTGTTCAGCGCTGGTGCTGTTCCGGATCGAACTCCCATAGGTTGAATGCCCGCCTTGGCATGGGAGAATCCGCGACGAGCATGACTGACCACGTTAACCAGCCTGAGCTTCTTCACCAGCTTCTTGATACAGGCTTGGAGTCCCGTCGGCTCCTTCAAACTACCCCAGCAAGCCCTTCTCTTTCCAGAGGTGAGCTGCATGGGGATACCAGATCTAAACTCGGGGGCCGCCGCCCATTTAGGGTCACGCGGCTCGGTGATATAGAACCACCCCGATTGACACCCCTTGACGGATTCCACGAAGGCCCTTCGAACTAAAGGACGTTGGGCATCTTGCCCAACATGGCGCCCAAGACTCCGCTTGAATGCCCTTTACTACCTTCGGCTTGACATTGAAGGTCTTGAGCCACAAGCCGAAGTGGGGCTGGATGCAGAGGAAGGCCTCGCACACGATGATAAACGCCGAGATGTTGAGGATGAAGTTCGGTGCCAGATCATGGAAATCCAGGCCGTAGTAGAACATGAGCCCCCGGACAAAGGGGTGAAGTGGAAAGCCCAGTCCGTGGAGGAAGTGGGAAAGAAAGACAACCTCTCATGGGGCCTGGGGTGGGATGAGCTGCCCTCGTCGGGCAGCCGGTGCGCGATGTCGCCGGAGAGGTATCCGGCGCCGCGCAGTTTGGCGATTTGCTCCTCCTTAACGGTGGAGGCCAACCATTTACCTCCCGCTCCGGACATGGTCGGAGAAGGTTGAGACGAGATGCGCGAACTTGGGCGCTGGAGCTCGAGTGCGCGGAGATGGATAAGCAAAGGAGGAAGAAGGCGTAGGTGAGAAGGTGAATCCTTATCCCTTATATGGGCGGCGAAGTCTTCACGCGCCCCCACCGCCCGGTAAAACTCGCTATCTCCCAAGCGCCACCATCAATGACGCGTTGGGTTACCCACGCCCGTATTGATGAGAATCCCGGATTAAGGGAAACACGATCTCCGCTCGACAAGACGTGCAAGGAAACCGCTTCGCTAAATGCGCCGAGGTGGTAAAGTAAAAACAATTCGAGTAATGGCTTGGTAGTGGTGTGACGTCATGCCACGGAAAACGCCGCCAGATTGAACTTGTGTATATATTATTATTCTCTACGGTGGAATGTGGAATTTATTTTGCGAGCCGACACTATCCTGGTGTTCACAATCTTCTATCATTTGAGGAGGAACCCGCCTTGCAATGCTAAGCAATATACACGCCGGACTTATCGCCATTGAAGCCTGGTTCAGGGCTACCGAGGAGTCCTGGATTAGGGGTGTCCGGATAGCGGACTACCATCATCACCGAACTATCATTTGCCGGACTATCATCATCGATCAACTCCAAGACTATGAAGATACAAGATTGAAGACTTCACCCGTGTCCGGATGGGACTTTCCTTGGCGTGGAAGGCAAGCTTGGCGATACGGATATGTAGATCTCCTACCATTGTAACCGACTCTATGTAACCCTAGCCCTCTCCGGTGTCTATATAAACCGGATGGCTTTAGTCCGTAGGACTACAATCACAACAACCCTTATAATCATACCATAGGCTAGCTTCTAGGGTTTAGCCTCCTTGATCTCGTGGTAGATCCACTCTTGTAAACATCCACAATATCAATATCAATCAAGCAGGACGTAGGGTTTTACCTCCATCAAGAGGGCCCGAACCTGGGTAAACATCGTGTCCCTTGTCTCCTGTTACCATCCGCCTAGACGCATAGTTCGGGACCCCCTACCCGAGATCCGCCGGTTTTGACACCGACACTCCTCGACATCCGCAGCACGCCACGCCTCTATCCTCCTCCTCCTTCTCCCTCCTCTCGCCTCAGCTCGCACGCGCGCCGGCCGCCCGAGAGCTCCAATGAGCGAACTCACACGCGCGCAGCCTCTGGCCCTCCCCCGCTCGTTCTCTTCGTTCACCTGGTCGTAGACCTCATCCACGAACGGCCCGGACTCACCCTCGTGTGCCCACACGGCCTCTGGTCTCGCCTGTGATCTTGCCGGCGCACGAGTCCATGGTGGACCGGCGCCCGGCTATTAAAGCTCGCCCCAGGTCTCTCTCGTGGCATCCACCTCTTTCTCACACCCCCAAGCACGCGCCCGCACCACCCAATCAGCCTTGGAGAGCTTCTATGCTCGGGATCGACCGGAGCTCCACCGCCTCGGTCGACCGTTGATCTCGTGGTACAGGCCTCCTTTTCCCTCTCTCTCTCTCGATATGGAACCGCCTCACCTCTCTGACCATTTCCCCTCTCTCCCCCGCCCCGTTTGCAGCCGAAATCGACCGGGACGAACTCCTCCCAAAGCTTTGCCGCCGTCCTCCTCGTCGCCGGCGAACCCCTGCACTCCGGCGACCGCCTCCACCTCCACCCGAACGGCGACTCCGCCCTGAGCACGCAGGTGCCCTCGGATCGCCTCGCCGTCGACCACAGCAACGCCAGTGAGCTCGCCTCCCTCTCTGGCTCGAGGTGGAAGACGACGGCCGTGGGGCCCGTCAGTCAGCCTCACATATTGACGGGTGGGCCCCACCCGTCAGGTTTAAAATTGCACACGCTGTGAACTGCTTTTCCTGCGTCGGCGTAAGGCGTATTTTGCCTTTACGCTCGACGTGGCAGCCTCGCTGGCTGAATCCTTCTCGGTCTGCTGATCAGGATCTTTCCGCCCAAAGGAAACAGCGCCAGTTTTCCTTTTTCTTTTTCTGTTATATTTCAAATAATTCCACAGATTAAATAATAATCCAAATGCAAGAATCCAACTCCTAAATTCTTCTAAAAATCCCACCTATTTAATGGTGTAACTTTCATAAATATCCATCAAACTTTTTCAGTACTGTTCAAATTTAAATTCAAATTTGAGCATTTAAATCCATCTTTGAAAATCCATTTCTTCTATTCTCGCCATCGCAAATCCAAAACTAGGAATTTTACCATTCTTAGATTTCTAGTATTTATCAAAAATGAGTTGACATTTTTTGAGCACTTTGGTTTTTCTGTTTTACTATTGCCTTATTTTCTCGTTATTTTTTATCTGACGATTAGATCCCGTACTTAGACGGTTGTCAAGGAGAAGGATTTGAAGAACTTGAAGACCAAGGCAAGCAGCCCTTTGACCATGTCTATGAAACCCTTTTTTTTATGCATGCCATGTAGCACTTTTATTGCTTGCATCGGAGTCATGATATTGTGGTGGCCACATGGGGTGGCTTGCCACCGTTACTTCCTCATTGATACTTGCATTGTGCATGACCCTACCTTCTTATGAGGGTTATGCCGGTGGGAGTAGATAGGATGCTAATGTAGTGCTACACAAAAAGGGACGGGTATATGCATGGTGAAGGGGGCAAAGTTTTTCAAAAGACTTTTTCGAAAACCCCGTCGGGTGCCACTTATGCCCGAGGGAGATGATGGAATGGGTAACCACTTGATGACGAAGTGGTGTACCGAGGCAAGTGTGTGTGTTGTTTTCGAAAACGGATTAGATTTAAGATTTGTCGACTGTCCCAACCTTACATGCGCAACCACTCTACCCTTATATGGGAAAGGGCATTGTTGATTACCTAGACCAATACTAGCTTGGAGCCCGCATTACTAGTGACGGGGGAGAGTTGGTGCTCTCTCTCGGGACGGGGTCGTGCCAGGTAGGGCGGCCATGACTGTCTTTAAAGGGCACCGGATACACCGATGTGTCCCCTCTCGGATGTTACGATCTCGAGAGAGTCTCATATGATGTACATCGTGAGGATACGGAACAACGAGTGGACTCCTTGTTAGTGTCGTCTAGGGAAAGATAGTGATCGGGTGCTTACCCCGGGTACTTGAGGTATCGCGGGTCGTGGATGACACGGAAGTTCCCCGGATCTTGTGGGTAAAGTGTGCAACCTCTGCAGAGTGTAAAACTATTCGAATAGCCGTGTCCACGGTCAAGGACAGTTGGGCGGTGCTGCTTAAACTACGTCCAGAGTTTACAACCGTGTGTGTGAGTTGATAAAACTACTTGGGTCAAGTCAAAGGACTTGACATGATTGAGTTGGGTTGGTGCCCACTCTATTTATGTTGATATCTGTAACCTGTCCTCATGGTTACTTGAATTCTCATGATGCATGTCTTACAAGTTGTTGAACATGTCATTGCACTCAAAACTAGCTCTCTGCAAAAATTTACCTATATCATGCATTGTTGTATCTCGAACCAAAACATGGGTTGCTTAAGTAGTACATTCAAAGTACTCATTGGCTTGCCACTGGTTATTTAATTGACTGTGCATGGAAGAACCGGAGTTCAAGAAGAGTTCTTTGAGACTAACATGCTAACTAGGACGCTTCCCAATGTAATGCCCGTAGGGTTAAGGCAGATGGCATGGGTTCTACTTATCGATGAAGATTTCCGCTGCTTGTGTTTCATTTGATTATCAGCCCTTAAGGCTTTATCGATGTAAGACTTGACCATAATGGTCATAATTTGTGTAAGACGGTATGTATGGATGTAAGACTCTTGTTATTCAGCTTCTGTGTTCAAGTGAGCATTGATCTCGGGATCACTCAGACACGCAGCATTCGGTGATCACGACTTATGAGTCGGGGTCCCCACAGCACCACGCCGTAGCCCGGGCACTTGTCAGCAAGGCCTTCCGTACAGGATTTTATTGGCCTATGGCCCGAGCAGACGCACAGGACCTCGTCCAGCGCTGCGTTGGATGCAACCTCTTTGCCAACCAAAGCCATATGCCCCCAACCGCCCTACAAACAATCCCCATTACATGGCCCTTTGCGGTCTGGGGCTTGGACTTGGTTGGACCCCTTAAAGGGGGAATCCATAAGAAAAAATATCTGCTGGTCATGGTGGATAAATTCACCAAGTGGATAGAGGCTAGACCAGTCAAAACGGCCGAGTCCGGACCAGTGATTGCATTTATATCCGATGTGGTGCACCGTTATGGTGTCCCGCACAGCATCATCACCGACAACGGTTCCAATTACACAGCTGATGAGGTGAAAACCTGGTGTGCTAACCTGGGCATTAAGCTCAATTACGCCTCTTTCTATCACCCGCAAACAAATGGTCAAGTCGAACGAGCCAATGGTCTCATTATGAGCGGCATCAAACCCAGGCTAGTGCGGTCTTTGAAAGAATTAGACAAGCACTGGGTCAAGGAGCTCGACTCCGTACTTTGGGGGTTGCGGACCACGCCCAACCGTACTACCGGATATACACCTTTCTTCATGGTGTATGGTGCAGAGGCTGTATTACCCTGTGATATAATACATGACTCACCTCGAGTGCGTATGTACGAAGAGAGAGAGAGGCCGAGTTGGATCAGCAGGACAACCTAGATGCCCTGGAGGAGGAGCGCGACGTCGCCAAAGCCGGTTCAGCATTTTATCAATAGCAGGCTCGAAGATATCAAAGCAGAGAAGTACGGGCCAAGATTTACAACGTTGGCGAACTCGTTCTACGCTTGCCGGAGAAGAAAAAGGACAAACTCAAGCCCAAATGGGAGAGTCCCTCCATAATTGACGAAGTTCTTACCGGAGGAGCGTACCGTCTTCGTGATGCATCAGACAATCGCCTAGAGCCAAACTCGTGGAACGCGGCCAGACTCCGAAGGTTCTATGCCTAGCGCCAAACTCTTTGTTAGTCTCCTTCTCCCCTGTAAGTTTCCATTTCTTTTTCTCTCTTTTACACCTTTTTCCACTTTAAAGCTCTCATACGGCTTGATCGAACACTTCTGACGTACACATCTTTACATATGTACGCCCATTATGCCTGGGGGCTTCTTCTACAGAAGCTTTTCATTATTCACTGAGCATCACGCTCTTCACATATGGGTCTTTCCATATGTACTTTTTCTTTGCCACTATATGCATTGATATGACTTAAGTTTTGGCCAAGCTGCCTGGCTCCTGTGCTTATGCCCTACGTTTCCGTTAGTTCGGCTAGGGCATAAAGGGAGCACCTCTGCGATTGTTACTGCTGGGTCATCCGGATGTGTAACTCAGACTGGGTGAAGCCGAAAGCTAGCATTATTAAGGGAATATTCGGTCGCCGAATTGAAGACTTTTTTTTACTCACTCCATTGCGAACCCCAGAAGCTATACACGCTGTGATTTTCACATCACAATTCGGACATGTACACTAATAAATGCACACCCAGGGAAAGGAACCCTTAACGGAACTATTCTCTCTGGAAGATGTTTCTTACTATTTCAATGTAATATAACATAACTAGCAGAATACAACTTGTCTGTTCAAGCAACTATGACCCCTACGCCTAGTTTTCCAGGCATACCCCGGTCTATTCGGCCGCGAGGGTATTCGGAAACACTCCGCACCATCGAGTCCGGAGGTTGACGCGAAAAGGTCTGCCATGACAAATGCTATACAATTTAGCTAGAATTACATAGGATAAGGAAAGTACATAGTCACTTGGACTCAAACACTTCCTCCTCTATACCGTCCAACAGGCGGTCTAACTTACAGTCCTGTTGGGAATATTTGGCAGCCACCTCTACTTGGTCATACACTAAACTAACGGGAATTTCTTCCCCGTTCGACCCTAGCGGTCCGACCCGAGCCATGTGATTAGGATCAAGCTTGGTATACCGATATCTTCCATAGTCAGATACGCCGCCGCGCTCCTTTGAACAGCTCTACAAGCTCCTCCATACTTCCTGGAGGGGAGGCAGATGGCCATAGGGCCTTGGCAACACTCCGCATCGCCAGTCGCGCCTGTTCATGCACTCGTGACAGCCTTTGCAGTAGATCACTCGATGATCCGGACACCTCCTCTTCAGGACGGCCCGTCAATATACCTGCAGTCATGAATATATCAGTTCCATCTGTCTCCGAACTAGTTTAATAATAGTTTAGACACATACTAAACATGCCGACCCGCAACTTCTTGTTCTCCTTCACGGAATCGGCTAGCTGGGCCCGCACATCCTTCAGCTCTTCACCTAGCTGGGTTTTGCAATCCTGGAACTGGTTTTTCTCAACAATGGCCTGCTTCAGCACACGTTCGCCCTCATCATGTAGCCTTTTGGCCTCTTGTTCATTAGCTTTCGCGACTTCCAGCGCCTCCTTGAGTTCCTCTGATAATTACGTCATGGTATAGGCAGGATGGTTAACATTAATGGCATATAATTATATTTTCTCGATGGAGGGGAATATTACCAGGTGACGCCTTCTTGGACTTTTTCAGTTCGGCGGTGGCAGCATTCAGCTGCGTTCGACATTGTTCCAGCTCTTGGGTTAGCAGGTTGTTCTTCTCTATAAGAACCTGGTCATACAATGGTCCTTAAATCAGTTGTTCCAACTGCTTTCAGTCCCGGGGGCTACTGGCATATGGCCATCCTATTCGGACAAAGAAAACTTACCCGCACATATGTTAAATGCTGCTTTGTGGCTCTACTAAGCCCGTTTCGAGCAGCTCGGATGTATGCATCAGCCGAGCTGAAGGCATTGAATGCCTCTTCCGAGAAATCATGGTCTCGTAAAATAGCCCTGCAGCGCCAATGATTCATGGAGCTCTCCACTTCCGAGTTGGTAACAGACATATTCTCCGAACCCTCGGTCGAAGGACAGTCCGGCATTGTTTCCATATCTGCTCCCGTCTCTCTGACGGGGTCTAAATCCCGGGTGCTGGGAGTACGGCCGGACGGACCCTCAGACATAGTCCGGTGAACCTTTTTCCTGGTACCAGACAAACGTATAAGTTGCAGTTGGATGCGACTACTAAAGCATACCTTCAAATGCTTACCTCTTTGACGAGGGGCCGGTCGTGTCTTCACCGACCTTCCTTTTAGAGGCCTAGCTCGGCGCTGGAGTCACCCTCTTTGGAGCCGCCCCCGGAGTAGCGTGACGCACCGAACGCCTCCCCTGTGGAGCACGATGCAGTGCGATGGGTGAGGCAGTGCGAGGAAGCTCTTTCGAGCGAGACTTTTTCTTAATAACTTACGTGGGAAGCAGGAAGAAGACCAGGGTAATCGGTGATAATGGCCACTTCCGTGCCATCGTAGCTCGCCTGGTAAAACACCCCTTCCGCGAGTACCACGAATATATCCGGGTCCTCTTCAAATCCAGGATCCAGCTCCCGGTTGTGGTTCTCAGGCTGTGGGGCGGGGCTGTAAAACCCCTCGGTGATTTTTCGCCAATGCTGTCATTAGAGGATTAGAAATTTATCAAAGGTAATCCGGGAAGCAGAAAGAGTAAAGCAGAAGGATTGGGGCTTACCCAACTGGGAGGATCATACATAGAATATCCATCTCTGCGATTGATGCGAAGAAATTCCTCTTCCTCCCCTTTGAACACCTCGACCAGTATCTTGGCTAGAGCGGTGGGGGTGTCCGGACCTTTCCGACCACAGCAGGAGGCGTCGTCCTACCCATTGTAGTGCCACATTGGGAGCCCTTTATATTGAAGCGGCTAAACCCCTTGCACTATGGAGATCGCCATCACCTCAACCATTGTTAATCTGGACTGGGCGAGCGTCTTTATGTTGCCCATGAGCTGACGAACCTCCGCACTATCATCCTCCTCAAGGCTCCGGGGATGCCAACTATGGCGTTTCTTTAGTGGAAGGCTTGCAAATTCAGGGAGACCCTTTCGAAACGGGTCGGAAAGCGCAACGTCCTCGATGTAGAACCATTCGGAAGGCCATTATTTAGGTGCCCTCCTTGGTGTGCCGGACAGGTATCCGGTATCGGCGATGCACCACATTTGGCTCCACCCACTTCAAATATTGACCCCTCGTGGTTACGCGGGACAAGACAGACTCCACGGTTCAAAATGGGCTTCAACACCCAGAAATAACTCGCATAAAGCGACGTAACCTGCTATATGCAGGATAGAGGTGGGAGTGAAGTTGTGCAGCTGGAGGCCGTAATATTCCAGAAGCCCTCGGAGGAACAGATGGATTGGAAATCCGACGCCTCTTAGCAGATAAGGGACGAAGCACACTCGCTCCCCTCGGATGGATTGGGTAAGTCCTCCTCTTGAGTCATGCCATTGAAGAAGGCCAGCCCTGCTCGAACAGGGACCAGATCCGCAGGAGGAAGAAATCCCTGCGTTTGCAACTTCGCCAATTGACTGTGAGACACAGAGCACTTCTCCCACTCGCCTTTCCCTAGGCTGGGATGGGAAGAGAAGCTGGGAATGCTAGCCATGTTGGAATGGATTCTCCTGGCAGTCTCCGGGGATTTTTCTCCGTGTGGTGCCGAGTGGATCTGGGATCCAATCTCTTTAAAAAGACGCTCTTATTTGCTTGGAGGGGGTGTTATTTGCAAAAATACCCTGACTTTCCGCATTCGCTCAACACATGGAAGACAAAGTTATTAGCACACAGAAGCCGAGGGGAGCGATATTGGATCAACGGCCGAATATATTACTTGGAGAAGGAACCCGCCTTGCAACGCCTAAGACAATCTGCGCGCCGAACACCTCGTCGTTGAAGCCTGGTTCGGAGGCTACTGAGGGACTCCTGGACTAAGGGGTCCTCGGGCGTCCGGCCTGTTATCCATGGGCCGGACTGATGGGCTGTGAAGACATGAAGACCGAAGATTGTACCCATGTCCGGATTGGACTCTACTTGGCGTGGAAGGCAAAGCTACGCAACCGACTATGTAGATTCCTTCTTATGTAACCGACTCCATGTAACCCTAGATCTCTCCGGTGTCTATATAAACCGGAGAGCGTAGTCCGGATAGGCAGAGATACATTACCATAGTCATACATGCTAGACTTCTAGGGTTTAGCCATTACGATCTCGTGGTAGAGTAACTCTTGTAACATCATATTCATCAAGAACAATCAAGCAGGAAGTAGGGTATTACCTCCATAAATAGGGCCAGAACCTGGGTAAACATCGTGTCCCCCGTCTCCGGTTACCATCGATCCTAGACGCACAGTTCGGGACCCCCTACCCGAGATCCGTCGGTTTTGACACCGATAGCGGCCGCCTACCAGCCTCTTCTGCGGAGCACCTTGGCAGCTCAGGAGGCCAGGCATCACGTAGTCCTGGCGGAAATGGAGACGGTCCTCAAGGAACCACCCGAGCCCCCAGAGCCTTCGGAGGCTCGGGGCCCTGGTGGCTCATGAGGAGCGACTCCTTCATCACGCGCCTTCTGTCGGATTTCGGGTTCCGGCAAAACCCTTGAGGTTTGAACATTGGGGTGCGCATGAAGATCTCTCCTCCCCCTATCACTCTCCCTCACCGCGATCTCAAGGCTCAGCGTGTCGAACTCGTAGAACAAAGGGACACAAGATTTATACTGGTTCAGGCCACCGATGTGGTGTAATACCCTACTCCAGTGTGGTGCGGTGGATTGCCTCTTGGGCTGAGGATGTCGGCATTCTGGGAACAGGGGTCCCCAGACTTGCCTGCCTGCGGCCCATGGCGTGGCTCCACCAGCGCCCTCAGACGCCCATCTTCACCAAAGAATACTCAAGACCTCAAGGACGGGCGAAGCCTCACGAGGCAGACGACGCAAGACCTCCTCGGGGGCAGCCTCACCAGGCTGGCTCGCGAGGGGCGGAGAGATCAAGGCAAGGAGAACCTCGCAAGGTTCCTATGACGCAAGCCATGATGACCAAGGCCAGGCGGGCGCCATGCGGGCGCCAGCTCGCGCAGTTTCCTCGTTTCCTCTTTGGTGCTAAAGAGGCAAGCGCAGGCGAGGAGTCCCGAGGCATCAGGCAAAGGTTTCCATATCGGTGCAACGAGACCAAGACTAGCAGGATGGCAGGACAGAGGTCACCCTGGAGCACAAGACGGCGTCACCACTAGAGCCTTTGGAAGGCGAAGACCACCTTTAGTCAGGATAGCTTGTACTAGTTGTCTCCCTTCAATTCGGCCGTTGTGGCATCCCTTCCCGCTCAATATTTGGGAAGAGGACCAGGCCCCCTATAAATAGGACTAGCCACCACAGTAGGAGGCAACTCATCCTGGACTGGATCCATTCCATCCTCGCACTCACCAAGCACAAGAACACCTCTCCTCAGGAGGCTATTCTTCCCTTGTACTGTTCATCCTCAGCCCAAGAGGCAATCCACCACACCACACTGGAGTAGGGTATTACACCACATCGGTGGCCCGAACCAGTATAAATCTCGTGTCTCTTGTGTAGCGGGTTCGATGAGCTAGGCTTTGAGATCGCGGTGAGGGTGAGGGCATGATTAGGTAGGGAGAGATATTCGTGCGCACCCCAGTGTTCGAACCTCAAGGGTTTTGCCGGAACCCGAAATCCAACATTTGGCGCGCCAGGTAGGGGTGCGCCGGAGCTTTCCTTCCTCTGATCCGCGTCCCATCGCTTCGTCGCATCCATGGCGGACACTCGTCGAGCTCGCGCTGAGCGCCGGGCCGCCCTCGCCGCCCGTGTTGCTCAAACAGCTTCGGTCGGCGGGCCTCCCCGTCGTTCTCCGTCGCCCACCGCCAACGCCGCCACCGGCCCGGTGGGAAATGAGTAGCAAGCATCCTCGCTGCACCCCTCGGTGCAGCGGGACGACCGCACCGCCACTCCGTCGCTGACCCCGGCCGGCTAGTCGTCTCACGCTCATTGCGCTCCCATGGACGCGCAGGCCGCGCTGCTCATGGCACGCGAGTTCCTGCGCTACCGCCCCATCGACGACCTCTACGAGGACTGGCTGGACCACATGGCTGAGCTCGTCAGTGCCGCAGGGGGCTCCCCCACGCCAACCCTCTCGCTGCCTCCCCTCCGCCACCTGCGGGCGACGTGGCTCATGGAGCAGCACCATGCTACCTCTTGAGCACTGCGTTGGATTTTCTTTAAGAGGACAGGGTGATGCAGCAGAGTAGAATAAGTATTTCCCTCAGTTTTTGAGAACCAAGGTATCAATCCAGTAGGAGGCTACACGCGAGTCCCTCGTACCTACACAAAACAAATAGCTCCACGCAACCAACGCGATTAGGGGTTGTCAATCCCTTCACGGTCACTTACGAGAGTGAGATCTGATAGAGATGATAGATAATATTTTTGGTATTTTTGGTATAAAGATGCAAAGTAAAATAAAAGCAAAGTAAAAAAGCAAAAGGCAATAATAAAGTGTTGGGAGATTAATATGATAAAGATAGACCCGGGGGCCATAGATTGCACTAGTGGCTTCTCTCAAGAGCATAAGTATTCTACGGTGGGTGAACAAATTACTGTTGAGCAATTGAAAGAATTGAGCATAGTTATGAGAATATCTAGGTATGATCATGTATATAGGCATCACGTCCGAGACAAGTAGACCGATTTCTGCCTGCATCTACTACTATTACTCCACTCATCGACCGCTTTCTAGCATGCATCTAGAGTATTAAGTTCAAGAAAACAGAGTAACGCCTTAAGCAAGATGACATGATGTAGTGGGATAAATTCATGCAATATGATAAAAAACCCATCATGTTATCCTTGATGGCAACAATACAATACGTGCCTTGCTGCCCTCATCCACCGGGAAAGGACACCGCAAGATTGAACCCAAAGCTAAGCACTTCTCCCATTGCAAGAAAAACCAATCTAGTAGGCCAAACCAAACTGATAATTCGAAGAGACTTGCAAAGATAACCAATCATACATAAAAGAATTCAGAGAAGATTCAAATATGTTCATAGATAATCTTGATCATAAACCCACAATTCACCGGTCTCAACAAACACACCGCAAAAACAAGATTACATCAAATAGATCTCCATGAGAGAGGGGGAGAACATTGTATTGAGATCCAAAAAGAGAGAAGAAGCCATCTAGCTACTAACTATGGACCCGAAGGTCTGAGGTAAACTACTCACACTTCATCGGAGGGGCTATGATGATGATGTAGAAGGCCTCCGTGGTGGATTCCCCTTCTGGCAGAGCTCCGGAACAGGCCGCAAGATGGGATCTCATGGATACAGAAAGTTGCGGCGGTGGAATTATGTTTTTGGCTCCGTATCTGATCGTTTGGGGTACGTAGATATATATAGGAGGAAGGACTACGTCGGTGGAGCAAAGGGGGGGCCACGAGGCAGGGGGCGTGCCCTAGGGGGGGCGCCCGCCACCCTCGTGGCCGCCTCCCTTCTTTTTTGACGTGGGGTCCAAGTCTCCTGGATCATATTCGGTGAGAAAATCACGTTCCCGAAGGTTTCATTCCGTGTGGACTCCATTTGATATTCCGTTTCTTCGAAACACTGAAATAGGCAAAAAACAACAATTCTGGGCTGGGCCTCCGGTTAATAGGTTAGTCCCAAAAATAATACAGAAGTGGAAAATAAAGCCCAATATGGTCCAAAACAGAAGATAATATAGCATGGAGCAATCAAAAATTATAGATATGTTGGAGACGTATCATGCATCCCCAAGCTTAATTCCTGCTCGTCCTCGAGTAGGTAAATGATAAAAAGAGAATTTTTGATGCGGAGTGCTACTTGGCATAATTTCAATGTAACTCTTCTTAATTGTGGTATGAACATTCAGATCCGAAATATTCAAGACAAAAGTTTAATATTGACATAAAAATAATAATACTTCAGGCATACTAACAAAGCAATTATGTCTTCTCAAAATAACATGGTCAAAGAAAGTTATTCGTACAAAATCATATAGTCTGGCTATGCTCTATCTTCATCATACAAAGTATTTAAATCATGCACAACCCCGATGACAAGCCAAGCAATTGTTTCATACTTTTGACATTCTCAAAACTTTTTCGACCTTCACGCAATACATGAGCGTGAGCCATGGATATAGCACTATATGTGGAATAAAATGGTGGTTGTGGAGAAGATAAAAAGAGGGGAAGATAGTCTCACATCAACTAGGCGTATCAACGGGCTATGAAGATGCCCATCAATAGATATCAATGTGAGTGAGTAGGGATTGCCATGCAACGGATGCACTAGAGCTATAAGTATGTGAAAGCTCAACAAAAGAAACTATGTGGGTGTGCATCCAACTCGCTTGCTCACGAAGACCTAGGGCGTTTTGAGGAAGCCCATCATTAGGATATACAAGCCAAGTTCTATAATGAAAAATTCTCACTAGTATATGAAAGTGACAAAATGAGAGACTCTCTATCATGAAGATCATGGTGCTACTTTGAAGCACAAGTGTGGTAAAAAGATAGTAACATTGTCCCTTCTCTCTTTTTCTCTCATTTTTCATTTTTTATTTGGGCCTTTTTTATGGCCTCTTTTCTTTTTTTTCGTCTGGAGTATCATCCCGACTTGTGGGGGAATCATAGTCTCCATCATCCTTTCCTCACTTGGGACAATGCTCTAAAAATGATGATCATCACACTTTTATTTTTCTTACAACTCAATGATTACAACTCGATACTTAGAACAAAATATGACTCTATATGAATGCCTCTGGCGGTGTACCGGGATATGCAATGAATCAAGAGTGACATGCATGAAAGAATTATGAACGGTGGCTTTGCCACAAATACGATGTCCACTACATGATCATGCTAAGCAATATGACAATGATGGAGTGTGTCATAATAAACGGAACGGTGGAAAGTTGCATGGCAATATATCTCGGAATGGCTATGGAAATGCCATGATAGGTAGGTATGGTGGCTGTTTTGAGGAAGGTATATGGTGGGTGTATGATACCGGCAAAAGGTGCGCGGTATTAGAGAGGCTAGCAATGGTGGAAGGATGAAGAAAGTGCGTATAATCCATGGACTCAACATTAGTCATAAAGAACTCATATAATTATTGCAAAAATCTAGAAGTTATCAAAGCAAAGTATTACGCACATACTCCTAGGGGGATAGATTGGTAGGAAAACACCATCGCTCGTCCCCGACCGCTACTCATAAAGAAGACAATCAATAAATAAATCATGCTTCAACTTCATTACATAACGGTTCACCATACGTGCATGCTACGGGATTCACAAACTTTAACACAAGTATTTCTCAAATTCATAACTACTCAACTAGCATAACTCTAATATCACCACCTTCATATCTCAAAACAATTATCAAGCATCAAACGTTTCTTAGTATCCAACACACTCAAAAGAAAGTTTTACAAATCTTGAATACCAAGTATATTTTTATTATTAAGAAAATTACCATGCTATTTAAGACTCTCAAAATAATCTAAGTGAAGCATGAGATATCAATAGTTTCTATAAAACAAATCCACCACCGTGCTCTAAAAGATATAAGTGAAGCACTAGAGCAAAACTATATAGCTCAAAATATATAAGTGAAGCACATAGAGTATTCTATCAAATTCCAATTCATGTATGGCTCTCTCAAAAGGTGTGTACAGCAAGGTTGATTGTGGTAAACTAAAAAGAAAAGACTCAAATCATACAAGACGCTCCAAGCAAAACACATATCATGTGGTGAATAAAAATATAGCTCCAAGTAAAGTTACCGATGGAAGTAGACGAAAGAGGGGATGCCTTCCGGGGTATCCCCAAGCTTTGAATTTTTGGTGTCCTTAGATTATCTTGGGGGTGCCATGGGAATCCCCAAGCTTAGGCTCTTGCCACTCCTTGTTCCATAATCCATCAAAAGCTTTCACCCAAAATTTGAAAACTTCACAACACAAAACTCAACTGAAATCTCGTGAGCTCCGTTAGCGAAAGAAAACAAAAGACCACTTCAAGGTACTGTAATGAACTCATTATTTATTTATATTGGTGTTAAACCTACTGTATTACAACATCTCTATGGTTTATAAACTATTTTACTAGCCATAGATTCATCAAAATAAGCAAACAACACACGAAAAACAGAATCTGTCAAAAACAGAACAGTCTGTAGTAATATGTAAATAATGCAAACTTCTGGAACTCCAAAAATTCATCCAAAATAGGAAGACCTAGGAAATTTGTTTATTGATCAGCAGCAATTGGAATCACTATTTTATCATGTTCTGGTGATCTTTAACAATTCTTTTCGTGAACATAAAGTTTCTGGAAATTACAGCAAGATCAAATAAATATCGTCCAAGAAGATCGTATAGGTTTAACTTGGCACAAACACTAATTAAAACATAAAAACACATCTAAACAGAAGGTAGATATATTATTTATTCCTAAACAGAAGCAAAAGCAAAAAAAAAACTAAAAATAAAATTGGGTTGCCTCCCAACAAGCGCTATCGTTTAACACCCCTAGCTAGGCATAAAAGCAAGGATAGATCTAGGTATTGCCATCTCTGGTAGGCAATCCATAAGTGGCTCTCATGATAGATTCATATGGTAATTTTATTTTCTTCCTAGGGAAGTGTTCCATGCCTTTCTTTAATGGAAATTGGAATCTAATATTCCCTTCCTTCATATCAATAATTGCACCAATTGTTCTAAGGAAAGGTCTACCAAGAATAATAGGACAAGAAGGATTGTAATCTATATGAAGAACGATAAAATATACGCGCACATAATTCATATTTGCAACAATAAGAACATAATTAATTCTTCCCATAGGTTTCTTAATAGTGGAATCCGCAAGATGCAAGTTTAGAGAGCAATCATCAAAATCACGGAAATCTAGCAAATCACACAAAGATATAATAGGGGACACATCAATAACTTTTAGATCTTCATCTTTATTTTCATAGGAATTGGAAAAACACGCTTTAATAGAGGCATCTTTCGTAGCACGCATCCTAGCGGTTCTTTCCTTGCACTCATCAATGGAAATTCTCATGGCTTTGAGAGACTCATTGATATCTTGCTTAGGAGGAATAGATCTAAGCTTTAAAGAATCAACATCAAGAGAAATTATATCAACATTCCTAGCCAATTCATCAACTTTAAGTAATTTCTCTTCAAGCAAAGCATTAAAATTCTTTTGTGAATTCATAAACTCTTTAACACTAGTCTTAAATTTAGAGGGCATCTTATTAAAACTTCCATAAGAGTTGTTGTAGGAATTTCCATAATTATTAGAAGGATTACTAGGATAAGGCCTAGGATTAAAGTTCCCTCTATACGCGTTGTTACCAAAATTATTCCTACCAACAAAATTCACATCCATAGATTCATTATTATTCTCAATCAAAGTAGACAAAGGCATATCATTAGGATCAGAAGTAACACTCTTAGTAGCAAATAATTTCATAAGTTAATCCATCTTTCCACTCAAAACATTAACTTCTTCTATCGCATGCACTTTTTTATTAGTAGATCTTTCAGTGTGCCATTGAGAATAATTAACCATAATATTATCTAGGAGTTCAGTAGCATCTCCTAAAGTGATTTCCATAAAAGTGCCTCCCGCGGCCGAATCTAAAAGGTTTCTAGAAGCAAAATTCAATCCGGCATAAAATTTTTGTATAATCATCCACAAGTTCAAACAATGAGTAGGGAAATTACGTATCATTAATTTCATTCTCTCCCAAGCTTGTGCAACATGTTCATGATCCAGTTGCTTAAAATTCATAATATCGTTTCTAAAAGAGATGATCTTAGCGGGAGGAAAATACTTAGAGATAAAAACATCTTTGCACTTGTTCCAAGAATCAATACTATTTTTAGGCAAAGACGAAAACCATGCTTTAGCACGATCTCTAAGTGAAAAAGGAAATAGCTTCAATATCATCATCAACATCTTTCTTCTTTTGCATATCACACAAATCCACGAAGCTATTTAGATGAGTAGAGGCATCTTCACTAGGAAGGCCGGCAAATTGATCTTTCATAACAAGATTCAACAAAGCAGTATTGATTTCACAAGATTCAGTGTTGGTAAGAGGAGCAATCAGAGTGCTAAGGAAATCATTATTGTTGGTATTGGTAAAGTCACACGATTTGGTATTATCTTGATCCATCGTGATAAACAAGCAATCCAACACACGAGCAAACAAAAAGCAAGCGAGCAAAAGACAAATGGAAAAGAGAGGGCAAATAAAACGGCAAGGGTGAAGTGGGGGAGAGGAAAACGAGAGGCAAATGGCAAATAATGTAATGCGAGAGATAAGGGATTGTGATGGGTACTTGGTATGTTGACTTTTGCGTAGACTCCCCGGCAACGGCGCCATAAGTCTTCCTGCTACCTCTTGAGCACTGCATTGGATTTCCTTGAAGAGGAAAGGGTGATGCAGCAGAGTAGAGTAAGTATTTCCCTCAGTTTTTGAGAACCAATGTATCAATCCAGTAGGAGGCTACACGCGAGTCCCTCGTACCTACACAAAACAAATAGCTCCACGCAACCTACGCGATTAGGGGTTGTCAATCCCTTCACGGTCACTTACGAGAGTGAGATCTGATAGAGATGATAGATAATATTTTTGGTATTTTTGGTATAAAGATGCAAAGTAAAATAAAAGCAAAGTAAAAAGAAAAAAGCAATAATAAAGTGTTGGGAGATTAATATGATAAAGATGGACCCGGGGGCCATAGATTTCACTAGTGGCTTCTCTCAAGAGCATAAGTATTCTACGGTGGGTGAACAAATTACTGTTGAGCAATTCACATAATTGAGCATAGTTATGATAATATCTAGGTATGATCATGTATATAGGCGTCACGTCCGAGACAAGTAGACCAACTCCTGCCTGCATCTACTACTATTACTCCACTCATCGACCGCTATCCAGCATGCATCTAGAGTATTAAGTTCAAGAAAACAGAGTAACGCCTTAAGCAAGATGACATGATGTAGAGGGATAAATTCATGCAATATGATAAAAACCCCATCTTGTTATGCTCGATGGCAACAATACAATACGTGCCTTGCTGCCCCTACTGTCACTGGGAAAGGACACCGCAAGATTGAACCCAAAGCTAAGCACTTCTCCCATTGCAAGAAAAACCAATCTAGTAGGCCAAACCAAACTGATAATTCGAAGAGACTTGCAAAGATAACCAATCATACATAAAAGAATTCGGAGAAGATTCAATAATTGTTCATAGAATAATCTTGATCATAAACCCACAATTCATCGGTCTCAACAAACACACCACAAAAAGAAGATTACATCGAATAGATCTCCACGAGAGAGGGGGAGAACATTGTATTGAGATCCAAAAAGAGAAAAGAAGCCATCTAGCTACTAACTATGGACCCGAAGGTCTGAGGTAAACTACCCACACTTCATCGGAGGGGCTATGATGATGATGTAGAAGCCCTGAGTGGTGGATTCCCCTTCCAGCGGTGCTCCAGAACAGGCCCCAAGATGGGATCTCGTGGATACATAAAGTTGCGGCGGTGGAATTAGGTTTTTGGCTCCGTATCTGATCGTTTGGGGGTACATAGGTATATATAGGAGGAAGGAGTACGTCGGTGGAGCAAAGGTGGCCCACGAGGCAGGGGGCGCGCCCTAGGGGGGGCGCCCTCCACCCTCGTGGCCGCCTCCCTTCTTTCTTGACGTGGGGTCCAAGTCTCCTGGATCATATTCGGTGAGAAAATCACGTTCCTGAAGGTTTCATTCCGTTTGGACTCCGTTTGATATTCCGTTTCTTCAAAACACTGAAATAGGCAAAAAAACAGCAATTCTGGGCTGGGCCTCCAGTTAATAGGTTAATCCCAAAAATAATATAAAAGTGGAAAATAAAGCCCAATATGGTCCAAAACAGTAGATAATATAGCATGGAGCAATCAAAAATTATAGATACGTTGGAGACGTATCACACCACCACCTCCTCCGCACCACGACGACGTTCTGGCGCCGAGGCGTGCGGCCCTCCGACGAAACCCACCGCGTCGGGCGCCCGCGCGCGAAGAAGGAAGCTGCCAAGAAGTTCCCCGGCCACAAGAGAGCGCTCCCGCGCTCCCAGCGCCACTGCAGCAGGACCGCGTGCCACCTGCAGCGGCGGTGCGCGAGCCTCAAGGGCAGGCTCCGCATCAGCAAAGGGCCCCGGTGGCCATAGCAGGCTGCCGGGCCTTCACCCCTGAGCTGCGTAGCGTCACCTGGCCGGGCAAGTTCAAGCCAGACCTGCCTCCTCGCTACGATGGCACCCCCGACCCCGTGGAGTTCTTTCAGCTCTACGAGCTGAGCATCAAGGCGGCCAACGACGACGAAAAAGTCATGGCGAACTGGTTCCCCATGGCTCTCAAGGATGGAGCCCGCTCTTGGCTCCTGAACCTGCCTCCAGGCTCGATCTCCTCCTGGGACGAGATGCGCAACCGCTTGCCGCCAACTTCCTGTGGCACTCGCGACCGCCTCACGGCGCGGGTGACTGCTGGCATCAAGCAGCAGCCAGGAGAGACCCTCCAGAAGTACATCCAGCGCTTCAACAACGTTCGCCTCAAGATCCCCAAGGTGACGGACGAAGCCATCATTTTGGCGTTTTCTGATGGCGACGTCAAGATGAAGGAGGAGCTCGCCATCCACGAGGAGCTATGCACGGCTTTGGAGCTGTTCAACCTAGCGACCAAGTGCGCAAGAGCTGAGGAGGGGCGCCTTTCCCTCCTCGAGCTCCCAGCTACCGACCTGGAGGAGAAGAAAGCCAAGGCCAAGGACGTGAAGCGTAAGGGAGTGGCTGTGCTCGCAGTGGAGCCGGACACAAAGCACGGCCGAGACGATCCCGAGTCATCCAAGAGCAACCGACCGTTCTGCGTCTTCCACAATGTACACATCCACAATACTAACGACTGTCAAGAGCTCAGGGCCATTCGAGAAGGACGCCTCAGTCGATGCCCCGAGCGCAATGACCGGGGCTACGGCCGAGGAGGAGGACGTGGCGGAGGCCGCTGGGAAGACCGTGGCCCCCGCCAGGAGTGGCGCGACCGGCCTCGTGAGGACCGCTGGCAGGACCAGCCTTGTGAGGGCGCCTAGAGGGATCAGCCTCGCGAGGACCGCCCTCAGGGCAATGCTGGACTTCCTCCGCCGTCGCCACCGCCAAGAACGAACGACGACCATCATCATGACGAGGGGGTTGGGGGCTTCCAGGAGCCGTATGCTATCGCCTGCATCTTGGGCGGAGC
Organism: Aegilops longissima; assembly: GCA_021605205.1. Taxonomy (NCBI): domain Eukaryota; kingdom Viridiplantae; phylum Streptophyta; class Magnoliopsida; order Poales; family Poaceae; genus Aegilops; species Aegilops longissima. Next base: position 388,067,132 of record CM038678.1, on the reverse strand, counting down.
TCAAGCCCCAGCATCTCAGCGTATGTTCAAGCAGTTTGCTCGCAAGGTGAACGTAGTTCTCCCCAGGCTCGAGGCCACACGCTCGCTTAGGTGGTCCAAGTGCCCCATCATGTTCAACTCAGGAGATCAGCTCAAGTGCGCAGCCACCACTGGCGCCCTCCCGATGCTCTGCTCACCCGTCATCAGCAACGTACAAGTCAAAAAGACCCTCATCGACAGCGGCGCATGGCTTAACGTCCTGTCCGTCGAGACGTTCGACAACCTTCAAGTGCCATACGATCAGCTTCAGCCTACCAAGCCCTTCTCAGGAGTGACCGACGGCTCCACCACCCCGATAGGGCAGGTCCGCCTCCCTGTCACCTTCGGACAGCGCGACAATTACCGCACCGAGCTCATCGACTTCGACGTCGCCCACATCCGCCTGGCCAAGTTCATGGCGGTAACTCACCACGGCTACAACATCCTCAAGATTCCAGGAAGCGGCGGGATCATCACGGTCCCCTGCGAAGAAAGGGATGCGGTGTGTTCCCTCAAGCACGCCTTCCAAGCCGCAGCAATCGAAGATCCCGACAACAATGGAGCGTCGTTCCCTCCTGAGGTCGTCCCCAAGAAGAAGAAGAAGTAGCTACTCCGCAGAGGGCCTCAGTGGAGCGGCGCCTCGAGCGGTGCCACGTCAGGATTGGCGCCCGCGCCTGGGGCGCCTCCCACGCTCACATAGGAAGGCGCACCCGGCGCCCTCCTCGGGCAGGGCTCGAGGGCTCTCTTCTGGAGGGGCCTCAGACCTCGCCAACATCATGAGGGAGGCGCTCGGGCACCACATGGAGGCGTGCTTTGCGGCATGTTTCCCTCAGGAGGACACCGGACGAGGAACGCCTAGCGCTCAGGAGTTTATTGCCAAGACCACTCAGGAGCTGCAGGATGCAAGGGCCATGCGCGGCGATCGCCGCTCACCTGGGGCAGCTCCCCATCCAGGCGAGGATGGCAGGCTACGCGTCTGCATCGACATCCAAGGGCTCAACAGGGCCGCATCTCAGGAGCTTTTCTGGCCTTCGCGTGTGGGACATTGCGAGGGACCACCTCAGAGCTACGTTCGCATGCCATTCGGCCTGCCGAGCGTGGCATCCGCCTTCCAGCGCAACCTGCGGAGCGTCCTGGCGGCTCAGGAGGCCAGGCACCACGCAGTCCTGACGGAGATGGAGACGGTCCTCAAGGAACCGCCTGGACCCCCAGAGCCTCCCGAGGCTCAGGGCCCCGGTGGCTCGTGAGGAGCAACCCCTTCACCACGCATCTTCAGCTACCCCAACATCCCTTCGACAACGGAACCAGGTGACATTTTCCAAGTTTATTTAGCTAGGGGCGCCCTCTGGGCCGCATCATTCCCAGGCCGCGTGGGTCCGTCCCTACGGCATGTATCCCCTTTTTTATGTCTTTAGCTTTCTCTGCTGGGGGCACCCATCAGGTTGCATCATCCCCAAGCCACTCGGGTCTGGCCCAGTGGCATGTATCATTTTAGCATTTACCTAAGCTAGTTTGCCTTTCATGGATAATCTATCTATGGTTATCACCTGCTTGATTGTCACCCACCATGGGAGCCGCGCGCCGATCGTCTTTATTCAGGATCCTTCGCATAAGAAGGCTAGGCACGACATCTGTGCTCGGGCCCGTACCTGCAGTGTCGATAAATCCAAAGGCTGAGCTCTGTCTGGCGGGCCGGTCCCGTTCACGTCACCTCTTGGGGTCGTTGGTGCTTGGCCTTCTCATGTGATAACCTCAGGAGATTCGTTCGGTGCAGGTTGTCTAACCATCTCGCAGGACCGCCACAGTCAACAAGAACCAAGACCAGGTGCAACCCGCCTTGAGGTAGGGCCTCGTGAGTCCCGCGCTGGCTCATGAGTGCCCAGACACACCTCGTCTAGCCCTACCGTGCAAGCCACGTGTCAGGGCGGGGTTGTACACGCCCCGGGGGCTCTCCGTAGTAGGGAGTCCCCTCCCACGCACCAGTGGAAGCACCATGCTCTGCGCTGGCAGTCGACACTACTGAGGAGCGGTTATGCCCGTGCAAGTGCAGAAGTGCTATGCTCCGCGCTGGTGATAAACAACTGAGGGCGCCCCCCTGGCCGTATAGACCTAAGGGAGCCCTTGAGCTCAGTGTCTGGCCTCATCACAACACCTCCCCTCGGGAGAGTCGCGCGAGGGGGCTGGGCACGGGGGCTGCGCTTGGGTCACTCCCAAGCATACGCCGCCCTGCCAGGTCCCCCGGACCTGGTCGTCGCACGCCCTCCCGAGCGGAGCCTCGGCGAGGCAAAAGGTATGAAGGTCATTTGAGCGTGAAGGGGCACTCCTGAGCATCGCGACTCAGGAGCCTAACTGGCCACGTAGCCCCTCACTCCTTGGTCTCGTCCTGGTGATCCGGATGACCCAACGGCGGTGGAGGTATGCGCGGGGCTAGGCCCTGCCGACATAGAACACTAGACCTATTCCCGCATCTCCTTCCTATAAGCTGTTTGCATGTCAAGGGGGACTCCTGAGCATCGCAACTCAGGAGCCTAACTGGCCACGTAGCCCCTCACCCCTTGGTCTCGTCCTGGTGATCCGAACGACCCAACGGCGGCTGAGGTATGCGCGGGGTCGGTGTCGGGGGTTGGGTGCGACATATGCCAAAGGATGGCTTATCATGGAGGGGGCGAGTAGAACGTCGCCGGTGCCTGGAAACGGGATGAGGCGAAGACATGCACGCCGCGAATCTTACCCAGCTTCGTGGCTCTCCGAGGAGATAACACCTCATCGCTGCTCGCGGGGTCTCCGCATGATCACTATGGCAAAGTGAGTACAAGATGCCCTTGAGCTGTTCGGGTGAGGATGGAGAAGGGCACGGCTAGCTCTTTTCTCTCCTCTATGCGTGTGTCTAAAACTACTAGGTTCCAACCTTTGCATGGGTGCCCGGGGTTATATAGGCCTACTCGGGGTACAATGGTAATCCGCTGGGTGCGGGTCCAAGCCGCCGATCCTTAAGTCGCCGTCTTCTCCGCCGACTTCGGGGCCCGCCGACTAGTGGGCCCACGGCCGACGCTCAAAGATGGGGCCGACAGTTTTGTCCACATGGGCGGTCTTGCCGGCTGTGGATTATCAGAGCTGCTTCTAATGACGCGAAGCTTGGTCATGGGGTCATGGCAACAAGCAGCCGCCGCCGGCGGCGATCATCGCTGCCATTCCCCATCTTGTCCGGTTAATGGCGCGTGGAGCCCGCGAAAGGGCCGGCCGACTTTCGGAGGCCGACTCCAACGGGTCCGTTTTGGGGCGCTCGCCGTTTTTCACTCCCGCCGACAAAGCGGGTCCCGCCGCCTCGGGTCGTGCATGCATGTGCCATCGTGGGTACAGGAATCTGCCCACGGGCTGATGTCGTGGCGGCGTAGAACAATGCCGCCACGGACGGAGATCTCCGCTGCACGGCGCTTTAGGCTATACCTGCCCTTTATGGGCGGGTTGGGATGGGCCGCGAGGCGGCTTTATCCCATCCCGCCAAGTCGCCAGCAGGAGGTGGTTGGGGTCGCGGGCCGACTCCTCGAGCCGGCCTTACTGGAGGTCGCTGGCTTGGAGTCGGCCTGCCCCGAGGCCGCCTCGGGACTCGCCCTAGAGGGGTCATGGCGACTCTCTTGCCGACTCTCAAGGCGGCTCTTTGTCTTGGGGTCTTGAGGGGCTAGTCTGCCCTGATGTTTTGAAAGGTTCAGGGGCTCGTGTGCCTACCTGCGGGCCCATTACTCCGACAAGAGTCCCCGGTTGGTGAGGCGCCGAGGGCAGCTTGTCGAGGAGCCTCGACAGCTTCATCCTTTGGTAGAAGAATCTGACTCGCCCGCTGTCTCCATCTTGAGCCGATTAGCTGGAGTCGGCCTTGTAGGGGCCGCCTTGCTCTTCAAGGTTTCAAGGTCGCAGCTGGGATCCGGGCAGCGTGTTCGATAAGCTTCCGGCAGCCGCCCGCTGCGGGCCCGCCATACGACGCCATGCGGAAGGGCTACCGCCAGCCCACGCGCTGCGACAAGACAGCCCTGTGTCAGCGGGCCCGCCACTACTGCGTGCCCGGCGGCAGCGGATCCGCTTGCGGTCGTGGCCGGGCAGTTAGTTTCACGCCGTTATCGCACGCAGCAACATCGGGTTAAATCGGCAAGTATGGGGACGGGCGCAGTTAATCCCACGCCCCGCCAAGCCGGAGCCTAGGCGCCTATAAGTAGGCGGGGGGAGGGAGGGGGTGGTGACGCACGCGCACTCTCTCTTCCCCGCTCCCTGCCTCTTCTTCTTCCTCGCCCCACCGCGCCGAGCCTTGTTTTCTTCCTCGCCCACCCGCCGAGCCTCGCTTTCTTCCTCGCCCACCGCTGCCGAGCCTCGTTTTTTTCCTTGCTCCACCGCCGAGCCTCGCTTTTTTCCTCGCCCACTGCAGTCGAGCCTCGCCCGCGCCATGAGATGAGCTCCTCATCCGCCGCCGCTTACCACCGCTGGCTTCCGGCGGTGGGACGGTCCGTCATCGACGATTTACATCATCAATTCTTCACAAACGCTGCCGATCCCCCGCAGCCACCTAGTGCGGACTCGCCGCGCGCGCCGAGGGCGTAAATCACGCCGCGCCAAGGAGGGCGAAGGGTCATTTTCCGCCGCACCTCATGCGCGGGCTAGGGCTGCTGGTGAGCGGCTTCTTCCAAGACGTCTTGAGTTCTTCGGCTCGGCCGCACCACCTCACCCCCAACACGGTGGTGTTGCGGGCCGCCAGATCCTTATGCGAAGGTTTTTCGAGTTCTCCCCACCATCGAGCTGTGGGGGCATTCTTCCAAGCCGGGCTCGGGACCCATGTCGCCGCAGGCCGGGCTCAGGCGGCACGCTCATCGCCAAGAGGAGGCCGGTGCCCGAGAACCCTTTTCCTGCCATCTCCTCATCAAGTCGGTGAAGATGTGGCAGCATTCATACTTACGTCAAGAACGCCGCCCTAAGGCGATCGGGTCAACTTGCCGCCCTACGGCAGCGAAGTGGCGGGTCGACTCCACCAGCTGGTCCTATAGGGCCCGGACGCCGACTCCCGCAGTAACGCCATTGCCACGCTGTTCGCGTGATGATACAATGGAGGGCCTGACTGGGAAGACTTGCTGGCATTCGGGCGCGCCGAAGTTCTCCTCTTCAAGGCCGACCTCATCCGATCTGCCGATGAGCGGTCAGCCGGGACCCCACCGGCCTGTGCTCCAAGGACATGCCCCACGCGGAGGTGGTGGACACGTGAACTTCTTGGCGAATCTGGCCTCACGGAGGAATGGCAGTTCGAAGGAGCCAAACTCGCGCCAATCCCCGCCGCTGGTAAGTCATCTCTTGCTTCTCCGCTTCTTCTTCACCGGATCCGCTCTAATTTTCCTTGGTTTTTTCGACTCGAATCCTCTCATGCCGCTCGCCGGGCGCCAAGGCCGGCTCGTGAATTCGTCCCCGATCGGGCGGAGAGCGACGCCGACGACCCCGACTTGGGTGTGGCTTCGATGGAGGCCGACGCCGAGGGAGGGGGAGGGGCCGATGACTTCAGGCCTTCGGCCACCTTTGCCGACTGTCCCAATGATGACGGCGAGAAGGAAGTCGCCCCCCGCCGCCAGCAGAAAGCCGGCCATCCAGGCGTGAGCTCCTCCGCCGCCTTGGGGGGTCGAGGCGGCGCGAAGAGGCGCCGGGCCGGGTCGAGTCAGCCAAGCGGCCAGGCCAAGAAATTCAGGGGAGCGGCCGCCGCGACTCAGCGCGAAGAGGCGGTCGCGAAGGCTAACCGCTTCCGCAAGGAAATGAAGAAGCCACCGCTGGTCTCCGCGTAAGTATTTTTTTATATTCTGTCTTGTTTTCTTCTGGTCCATCTTGCCCGAGTCTTCTCATGTCCTTGGAGAGGGTCGCCTCCGCCTCCGTCATGGGGTCGGCGGAGACGTCCGCCAATAGTCGGCGGGTTGACCCTGCGGCCGCCCTCCGGGAGGCAACGGAGCAGAATGCGCAGAAGGTGGAGGCCGAGAAGGCGGTCGAAGCCGCCGCTGCAGCAAAAAGTTGAGCCGAGGAGGCCGCGCGCCTTTAGTCGGCGCTGCTCATCACTCCGCTGAGCTCCGCGCCACCACCGCCGGAGTTCACGGGGCAGTCGGAGGGAGTCGGTGGTGAGGTCCCCGTCGCAGGGAGGGAAGGCGGCGAGGTCTCTTCACCGGGCGCGGCTGCGCCACCTCCGCCGCAGTCCGAGATCGCGCGAGGCAAACAGCCGGGCGGACTCGCTCGGTGGCCGACAGACGACGAGGCCGTGGCGCACTGCTTTTCTGTCGCCGCCAACTGGGCGCCGTTTTGAGAAGGCGACTCGGCGCAAGGCGCTTTGAGACCAGCGCCGCCAGCTCGCCATCCTCGACGCTGAGGCGGCTAAGCGCCGCTGCTGTGTGGGTGCGAGGAGGCTGCACGGCCCATCAACACGGGCGCCCTGGACGCCCGTTAAGCCGGGCTGAAGGCGACGCCATCCGTAACCTTTCCAAGGCGCACTGGCATCGCGATCCGCCGTGCGTGGTATGTTTCATTTCCGAATTTTCTTGCTCTTCTTTCTCGTGGGGCGCTTAGCGCACTCCATCGGGTGTAGTCTCGAGTTTCGGGCCGGGTCGCCGAGCAGGTGGCCGGAACTTTATTTGCTTACTTCCAAGTTTTATACCTATGTCCGGAATTTTGTTACAGAGTATCACAACCTCCGTATACTACCTTCAACCGCAACGCTGAAGAACCGAGCAAGCTGGCTGCTGACCTGGCGAGGAGCCGAGGTGAGTTTTTCTTTTCAAGGGCGCACAAGGCGCGACTACGGGCTGTAGTCCCCGAGATTCGGGCGATCGCCTGCAGCCGGGCCGGATCTTCCCGGCGACCTTCTTAATCGATTTACTTCGCCCTTCTTCTTCTTTTTTTTATTCTTCGAGTCCTCACGCCGCTCTGGGGGCAGCTGGTACGGCCGAGACCGCTGGCGCGCCAAAGAGGAGGAGGCGGCAAGCTCGCCGCAGAAGCGCGACCTGCTGGCCACGCAGTCTGGCGGAGCAGAGAGCTGCTCAAGGCGGCGCAGGCCGAGGCGGAGAAGAAAGAGGCCGCCTTCCGCCGAATTTGAGAGCGAAGGCCCGCCGACCGGCTGTGGAAGCGCAGCTGACCTCCGGCTTCATTTAAATCAAGATATCGCCGATGGTAAGTTTGCTTTACTTTTTTTTGGGTTGCCGACTATGGGTTAAGCCGCCTCGCTTTTTTCTCGACTTGCTTCTTCTTCTTCTTGGCGACTTCTTCCTGGTCACACGCAGCGCCAATCAGGCCATCGAGGCCGAAAGCGAGGCGCGGAGGGCGGTGGCGCCGAGATCGCAGCCAACGCCCGGACCCTTGACGAGCAGCTCCCGAGCATTGAGGCTCGCCTGCCGCCGCACATCGGATGTTGCGCCGCCTTCGCGGTCGGTGCCTGGGGATCGCTGCCCTCGTGGCCGACATGCCGGTTCACAGACTTCCCAGCCGCATCGCCGACCGGCTGGAGGTCGCGGCTGGCCGCCTTGAGGCTTGAAGGCTCCGCTGCTCGGGCCGGAGCTCACCGAGCCCTCGAGTTCGCTAAGGCGTGGTATCTGTGGCTCGACCGACCGGCTGGCCGCTGCTCGGCCGAAGCTCAGCGGAGCTGCTAGCCGCTGAGGACGCCTTTGTCGAAGGCGGCGGCGGCGATCGCCGATTACACGACACCAGATCTTCGCCCCGAAAGGGCTGAAGACGGGAAGCGCCACGAGTGGTTCGGGATGAACCCGGATCACGGCGAGGACTCGGCGGAGGTGATCGACTCCGCGCCGAGGATGAAGACGAGGTGGAGGACGGAGACGGCATGGAGGCGCCAGAAGACGAGCGGCGACCAGCCTAAGCTCGACCAAGGCCCAAAGAATAAGCCGCGCCCATCTCGCCAATGCTGCCAGAGACGATCAAGCCGAGACCGCCCAGCCAGCCGCCTCTTGCCGCCGACGCCGCCTCCGCCTTCCAACCCCATCCGCCGCTTCTTAGGCCGCTGCCTTGCCTTTTTTTTTATTTTATCTCTTTGCTAGTCTTTTGAAAGAACTTTGTTAATTTGCACAATTCCACCATGGGTGTATTCTCAACCTCTGTTTCAAGATCCGCCAAGGGCCTAAGTTTGTGTAAATATTATTCTAATTTTATGTTTCTTGCTTATTGCTCTTGTGGCTTTTTTCCTTTGCCGCTTCCCTTAGATGCCGCTTGTTGCCGGGCAACCGCCTCATGGATTGCCGCTCAGGTCAAGTGCTTGGCTACTTTGAGAAGGCAAGTACTTGGCCATTTTTTAGAGTCGCATACAAGTTGGGTAGAAACGGCAAGCCGCTTCTTAAGAGTCGGTTTCATTAAACGGGCTAGAAGCCGATTTAAACTATGTTTATGCTTTGGGTCCTTAGCCATTTTTTCGTAGGGCGCCTGTTTACCTTACTCCTGTCCACCAAACAGTCGCTCTGCGAGCTGCGGCTTCTGACAGGAGACGGCTTAGGCACCGCATGCTACTTGTCTGACTTCAGGAAGCACTTCATAGCCCAAAGGCGGCGAGTCCCCGGGCCGACTAGTCGAGCCCGGTGCCAAACAGCATAATCAAAGGGTAACATACTCAAAGGCATAAATTTTATCATACAAATAACAAAAGAGGGCAGTCCCCGAGCTCGTCTTGGGGGGCCCGGAGTCTTGGTATTTCAAACACAAAAGGGTAGCGTGGTACATACCGCATCAATCAGAAAATCTTCTTGAGGAGATTCAGATTCCATGGCCGCCTCCGCCTCCTTGCCGAGTCGCCCTTCTTATGCGTGCTCGGGCTTCGAAAGGCCGATCAGGTAGTAGGAGTCGCTGCTCAACACTTTGCCGATGATAAATGGGTTTTCCTAAGGTGCCGATACCTTGTGCTGGCCACTGTTCCCTCGGATCAGCCGGAGCACAAGGTCGCCTCTAGGAATGATCTTGGCTTGAACTTGTTGTAGTAGCGCGCAGGCTCGCTGGTAGATGCCGGACCGCTAAGTGCCAACAGCCGCCCTCTTCCAGCCAGACGACACCGCCTTGACGCGGCTTCTTCCGCTTCCTCTTCGGTGTACATGGTGACTCGCGGGAGTCGAACTCTATATCCGCTGGGATGACGGCTTCGCACCGTGAGACGAGGAAGAAGGGTGAAGCCGCTGACTTGTTTGGAGTCGCACGCAGACTCGTGAGGACGGTCGGCAACTCCTCAAGCCAGCCGTCCGGCGAACGCCAAGTGGTTCGACCAGCCGAGGCTTGATACTGTGACAGATGAGGCCGCTCGCCGCTTCCACCTGGCCGCTTTATCGTGGATGGGCAACGGACGCTAAGTCGGCGGATGCCCGCATCGCAGTAAACGAGCCTGTATGCCTTTGGCAAAATTTGTGCCGTTGTCGGTGATGATGCTGTGTGGTACGCCGCATCGAGTCGTGATGTCGGCGATGAAAGTCACCGCCAGAGGACCATTCAACTTCTTGATGGGTTTTGCTTCTATCCACTTGGTGAACTTGTCCACCGCGACAAGTAAGTGAGTTAGGCCACCTGCGCCGCCTTGAATGGTCCCACCATGTCCAGCCCCAAACAGCAAAGGGCCAAAGCGATGGGGACAGTTTGAGCTACCAAGCCGGGCTAAAGCGGCTTGGAGCGAACACCGCACCCCTTGCATTTTTGAACTAATTCCTTGGCCTCTTCTAGGGCAGTTATTAGAAGAAACCGTGGTCGGAAGGCTTTGGCGACGAGTGCTCTTGAGGCTGCATGATGGCCGCACTCGCCTCGATGGATGTCTTCAAGGATAGCTTGCCTTGCTCGATTCGACGCAGCTACCGTAGACACCGTGACGCTATGCTACCGACCAGCTCTCTATTGACTATAGTGTAGGTCGCCGCCGGTGTTGCACTTGCCGAGCCAAGGTTTCATCAGCTTGGTAGCTCCGCTTACTAAGAACTTCAGATGGCTGGGCCCATGAGGGTGCTGCTATTTCTTCGATCGCCAAGATTGCTACTTGGACGAGGGCGGCCGGGCCGGAGGCGGCCGGTTGAGTCTGCAGCAGCTTGTCGGGTTGAAGAAGTCCCTGGCCGACCGGGCGCAAGTCCCCGGCCGAGTAATCGAGTTCGCATGGTCGCCGCAGTCCCCGGCCGGGTTCTCAAGTCCCCGGCCGGCTTCGATCGCCGCTCTTGGGGGCGCTGCAAGGATTCTTGTGCCGCTCACGAGGCTTTGAGTCGGATCTCGACTTTTCAGGGGAGCCGACACAAAATGGAGTCTCGACTGTGACGGGTTGATGATGGCTTGAGAAGGCGCCAAGGGCGACGCCGATGATATTGCTCGACGGGTGGAGCCGATTCTTGCTGTGGCATCCGCTGGTCGTTGTCGCTTTGGCACGTGGAGGAATTTGCATCCTCAAAATATCCACTCACCGCTGTATCGTAAAGCGTTGCTCGCCATATTTGCATCTTTGGCATCCCGCCGGATGACCGTTGGACCACAAGTCGGAGTCGCCATAGCACGTAATCCGCCAATACCAAGCTCTTGGCAAGCCGGAGCTCAGTGAATGAGCGCCTGTCAGATTCGGGCGACGTTGTTGGAGGCGGCGAATGGATCTGCGCGCTGCATTTGAGCTTGTCGCCTTAGGGAAGTGAGGACCACGCTGCTCCCAAGCCGTGCGATCTTTGAGCCATCAAAGTGCATCCGCCAATGGTGGAGCTCGGGCGTCGCGGCAGGTATCGGGTCTCGCCCAATCGACGAGGAAGTCGCTGCTGCTTGTGACTTGATGGCAAAAGGGCTGGTAAAAGATGGTGGGGCCAACTCAGGCCCATTTGGCCACTCAACTCAAGCATCTCGGCCTCGGCGATCTCTCGCTAGTGGGGCCGTGCAAACCACGGTGATTGGATGCTCTTGAAAGTAAGGTTTCAACTTCTTACGTGCAAAGTGCACGCCAGAATACATCTTTTGGTAGTGGGGGTAGTTCGCTTGAGGTCGACAGACCGCCTGTAATACATCGTCTCGGGATGTAGCGCCTTGCCTTCCTCCTCCTGCTCAACTACAATGATCGGGCCGACTACCTCGCTGGTGGCGTAATATATGTGGAGCATGGGCCTTTGAGTCGGAGCCGCCAAAGATCGGGGAGAAGTCAACATTCTCTTCAACCGAGAAAAGCTTCATTCGCTTTGAGTTCCATTCAAGAAGGTGGTCTTCATAAGCTGGTACAGAGGAAGAGCTTTCGCCCACCGATCGATGAATCGGTCGATAGACGCCAAGCAGCCGTGAACTTCGCACATCTAGCGTCGCGGGTACTTCCATCCTTTCGACGCTTTGATCTTCACGGGTTGCACTTTATGCCGCTCAGATACTGTAGCCAAGGAGCTGGCCGGCCGGTAATTCAAGACGATTTCTTCGGGTTGAGCTTGATCCTGAATCGGCGCAGGTTTTCAAAGGTCTCTTTGAGGTCTTCCAACAGCGCCTTGCTTCTCCGCTTCACCACCACGCCGCCCACGTAAACGCATGCTTCAAGCTGCTTGAGGAGGCACTTCGCATGCAACGCCGAAGGTGGCGCCATGCCTCGCTTTAACGCCATGGTCGCAGCGTATGGCTCCAAACGGCGTGATGAAGTCGGTCTTCAACTGTCGGCCGGTTCAGCTTGATCTCGTGATATCCTCAATATGCATCTAAGAAGCTCAAAAGCTCGCGAACCGCCGTGGAGTCTATCACCGATCAATTCTTGGCAAAGTTTAACGGTCCTTGGGGCAGGCTTTGTTGAGGATTGTGTAGTCAATACACATCCGCCATCGCTTGTTCTTCTTTAGTACCAAGACCGGGTTCACCAACCATTCTCGAAAGAAAACTTCCATGAGAAAACTGCTGCGAGGAGCCGGCCATCTCTTCTCCAACAACTTCTTCTTTCTTCTTCGACAGCGGCGCAAGGCTGCCTCGCCGGCTTCACATCGATCGGACATGTAACTTGTGCTCGGGCGAACTGGCTTGCAGACACTGGCATGTCTTTTGGGGACCATGCGAAGATGTCCCGATTCTCACGGAGGAAATCGACGAGCTCGCTTTCCTATTTGTCGCCGAGGTTCGCACCTATGACAGCCAGATTCCCGGTGCTCGGGTCCAAGGGTATCTTCTTGGTCTCTTTATTGGCTTGAACGAGCCATCGCTCGAATTCTTGGGGTCGGGCGATATCTCCGCTGCTTGCCGCCATTGCCACAACCCGATCCAGAGTCGCTTCTCGCCTGAGATCACTCAGGGACTCCGCCAGCCATTGCCGCTTTCAATCAAGCACAGCGGATTTACTCGTAGTCACGGCCACACGTAATCCCTTGAACTCTAAGATCTTCATCTTGAGGTAGGCGAGTGGGGATCGCCATGAACTTGGCCAAAGCAGGTCGGCCAAGCAGGCATGGTAGGGCTTTGAGGTCCACCACTAACTAGACTGGCTCTCATGAAGTGATCCTTGTCCCCAAAGAGGACGCTCATCGTAATCTTGCCAATCGGCGAGTAGGAAAGGCCGTACAATTCCGGAACACAATCCACTATGTCAAGCTGTCTTTGCTTGATTCCTAGCTTCTCCATCGTATCATTGTACAGATGTTGATGCTGCCGCCTCCGCTTATCAAGACATGCGAGAAGCGAGCGGCCCGCCTATCTCGCGGGCAAGGGTGGCTCCCAAGACCAGGGCGAGGGAGCCAGATTCGCATCACCATCGGGTGATCAAGACGGCTCCAGCTAATGGGTTTCGACCAAAGGCATGAATTCTGGGTATCCGATGCTATCAAGATTCACTTGCCGCTGCTGCATCGCTGCGCGCGATCATCACCACGCCGTAAACACGACATAGGCACCGTGCTCTTCTCGGGTAATCGTTTTGTATCAAGGCCGACCGGCCCGACAGCCGCTGCCGGGCGGTGGTGGAGGCAGCTGCCCAAAAAGCGGAGGAGGGCAAGGCCGCCTCCCTTGGCGATCCCGTGAGCCAGCTGGCACTTCCGGTGGTGTGATTTGACGGCCAAGGGCCGTGGAACTTGGTGGTCCGCCCAGAGTCTCGCCAGAAGAGAAGGCCGGCAACCAGCTGGACTTGCCGCTTTTTCGCCGCTTAAGGTGAGGCTGCCCTCCGCCGCTGGTCTTCGATCGCCGCCACTTGCCGCTGTTGAATCGGGCCGCTTCTAATGACGCGAAGCTTGGTCATGGGGTCATGGCAACGGTGCCGCTACCGCGCGTATCATCGCTGCCATTCCTCGCTTTGTCGGTTAATGGCGCTGTGGAGCCTGCGAAGGGGCCGCCGACTCCGGAGGCCGACTCCAACGGGTCCGCTCTTTGGCGCTCGCCGTTTTTCGGCAGTCCCGCCGACAGCGGGTCCCGCCGCCTTCGGTCGCATGCACAGTGCCATCGTGGGTACAGGAATCGCCCACGGGCTGATGTCGAGGCCGGGCGTAGAATAGCAGTGCCGCCGGACGGAGATGTCCGCCGGCACGGGCGCTCAGGGCTATACCTGCCTTTTATGGGCGGGTTGGGATGGGCCGCGAGGCGGCTTTATCCCATCCCGCTCAAGTCGCCAGCAGGAGGTGGTTGGGTCATGGGCCGACTTCACAGCCGGCCTTACCGGAGGTCGCTGGCTTGGAGTTGGCTCGCCCCGAGGCCATCTCTGGGACTCGCCTAGAGGGGCAGTCGGCGACTCTGCTGCCGATCAAGGCGGCTCTTTGTCTTGGGGTCTTGAGGGGCGCAGTCTGCCCCGATGTTTTGAAAGGTTCAGGGGCTCGGGTCTGCATACCCGTGGCCCATTACTCCGACAGTCGGGCCCTGCCAACATAGAACGTAAAGCAAATGGGAAGGAAATCCCATAATCTCAAAGCAAATATTACAAGACATATTGTTCTCCCAATACCAAACGCAAGTTTAAATGCCTCCACGAGGCATGTGCATGTTGCTGGAGTTAAACAGGAAAGGAGCCACCGGCAAGTCATTCCGTCATCCCTGGACACCGCCGTCGCCCGCAAGGGATGTTTCTTCCTTGGTGGCGTCACCTTCACTTGCACCGCCTGCCGGAGTTGAAGGATCAGCAGCATCGCCGGTCGAGGGTGCAGGAGCGAAGGCGCGGAACTTCTTCAGTTGGGCCTCCACCTGACCCTTCACGGCTGCGGCAGCAGCTGTGCAATGCTCGTCGTCCACAGGCTCCAGCAGATCGTCAAGACGAGCGGCGGGATCGCAGAGATGGAGGTGGCTGAAGACGCGTGTCAACGCGGCTGAGGAAAGAAAGCAGGCCTTTGCCTCTGCCATGGGGCTGATACCACTCACGACTTCCTCAAGCGCCTCGACCAGATAGGGAAGCAGCTGGGTGGGGCCGTCCTCGTTGGTGGTCGGCGGCTCCTCCAAGCCCTTCTCGTAGAGTGCCCGCAGTTCCATGCGGGACCTCTCCTCGAGGAGCTCGAAGGCTGCGCGGTCCTTGGCCAGGACCTTCGCCTTGGCTTCAAGTCTGGCCTTCTCCGCCTCCACCTTCTGCTCCAGCTTCTCCAGCCGGCTGCGCTCCACGGCCTACGCCTTCGCCAACTGCTCCAGCTCGCCGTCGCGACCCTTGATGGCGTCCTCCCGGGCCTTCATCTTCTCCTCCTCCTTCGCCTTGCAGCCACGAGCTTATTCCGCGCGTTTGTCGCGCAGAGTCTTTAGTTCAGCCTCCAGCACTCAGCAGCGATCCTGGGCGGCCTCGACATCCTTCAGCGCCACCTCGCGAGCAGCCGCGGCCTGCTTGTCCTTCTTGGAGGTCGCCGTGGCCCGGTTCAGCGCCGCCCGAATGGATGCGTCTGAGTGAAGCCAGCCAGAGACCAGCTCCAAGCGCCCGGCTACCAGGTGGGGGTCGGCGCCTTGAAGATCCTCTCGCAGTCGGGTCATCTCAGAAAGAGCATGCTCCAAGACATTAGGGTAGGCGGAAGGATCTGGAATCAGCGGTGCAGCAGCAGGAGGAGGAGGCAACATCGTCACCATAGCCTGGGAGACTGGGGGCTCCTAAGCTTTGGGGACCTCAGCAGTTGAGCCGGACACCGGCGCCTCCGGAGCCAGCGGGGCCACGGGGGCTGACTCCTCCTAAGGATGCTCCCCCAGGCCTCGCGAGGACGATCGAGCCGGAGAGGCGTGAGCGCCGACGCTGCCCTTCTCCACGGAGGGAGACGCAACCACAGTAGGCAGATTGGTTCCGAGCAGCACCACCGCTTCCTCCTTCCTCTTCTTCACCACAGGCGTCGGTCTAATTGCACAACAGAGTGGCGTCAAGGATCAACAGCATAAGCAAGAACAAGGCAGGGCAAGAACACTTACTGGTCCACGGCAGTGTAGTCCCTCCACATGTTGAGCTTGAAGCCTGTGAGCCTCGCTAAGGGAGTCCTGGATTAGGGGGTCCTCGGACAGCCGGACTATATACTTTGGCCGGACTGTTGGACTATGAAGATACAAGATTGAAGACTTCGTCCCGTGTCCGGGTGGGACTCTCCTTTGCGTGGAAGGCAAGCTTGGCAATTCGCATATGTAGATCTCCTCCCTTGTAACCGACTCTATGTAACCCTAGCCCCGTCCGTTGTCTATATAAACCGGAGGGTTTAGTCCGTAGGACAACAACAATCATAATCATAGGCTAGCTTCTAGGGTTTAGCCTCTATGATCTCGTGGTAGATCAACTCTTGTAATACTCATATCATCAAGATCAATCAAGTAGGAAGTAGGGTATTACCTCCATCGAGAGGGCCCGAACCTGGGTAAACATTGTGTCCCCGCCCTCCTATTACCATCCGCCTTAGACGCACAGTTCGGGACCCCCTACCCGAGATCCGCCGGTTTTGACACCGACATTGGTGCTTTCATTGAGAGTTCCACTATGCCGTCACAATAAGGCTTGATGGCTCGTCTTATTGTCAGGGACAACATTACCTCTAGGGGAGCCCTGGCTATAGGCCAAACTCTCCGACTACACGGCTTCGTCATGACCTCCCGTTCGGCCATCGCGCCGATGATGACTTCTCGGGTAATCAAAAACAGCCTCCATGTCAGCTCGGGATTCGCCGAGCAGATGGATCCAAGGGAGCTCTCTTCCTTGAACGAGCTCTTGGATCGCATCGCTGCCCTGGGAGTCGCTACGAACTATGATCGGATCGGGCTTAAACCCGACCAAAGGGAGATTAACTCTCCGCTGGTCACCCATTAGATAGCGGTGGTGGAGGAGCAATGTAGCGGTTCTTCCTCTATTTTGAGGACAAACTATGTCCGGATTCCCGAGCTCTCCGAGCCGGATACCCGTCTACGGGAGGACATGACCCAAGCTTCGAACCTAGAATCAGACAGCGGGCCAGAACTATTGGGCAACATCGCGGAGCCTGAACTGCCAGGCTCGGGAACTCCTCCGCCCCTGGGTCTTAGATCGGGTCAGGGTTTGGACCTAAATCTACCCACCCACCCAGACATAATTGATCTTTCCCACATTATACAAGAGCCCCAAGAGACAGTACATCACTATTGGGTCAGATTCCTCCTTGTAATGAGCAAGGTCAAGGACTATCGCGAGGAAGACGCAATTTCATTCTTTTGCAAAAATTGCATGGACAAGGGAATCCTCAACGCCATAAGTCTCCGTGACATAGCACACTTCGCTGACTTGGTGGCCATAGTACAGAAGTACTGTGCGATGGAAAGCACCTGGAAAACCCAAACAATATTCTGGGATCCTCCGGCTCTCACTGAACCCCCGTCCGAACTAAAAGGGTGTACTCTCGTAAGTCACCCGATCCAATTACAAAGAAACCAAAGCCCACTACAGGGCGTGGAACTGCATTGGAGGGATGGCTCAATGGGCCATGCAAAATTCATAGTACACAGGATACCATGTCAACACAAAGCCTTAGAGCATGTTGGATACTCCGGCAGGTGGCCAAGAGCGGCGAGGATCTCCTCATCAACAATACCACAGAGCACCATCCCGTGGAAAATAACAATACAGTATTGACAGTCTTCGAGACCTTCGCCTCAAATAATAGGCGCAAGCGAGCACTCCATAGCCTTGCCGAAGTCTGCCATGTTGCAGCAATAAATCCATGGAACGATATGGCCATAACCTTCAATGCCAGTGACGAACCTCAATTTCGAACAGCCTGAGCACCAGCCACTTTGGTCCTTAGTCCAATTGTGGACGGCTTCCGGCTTACTAAAGTGCTCATGGACGGTGGCAGCGGATTAAACCTCATCTACGAGGAGACTCTTAGCAAATGGAAATAGACAAGAGCCGCATTGAGCAAAGCAGCATGACCTTCAGAGGAATCATCCCTAGTCGGGAGGCACGATGTGCGGGAAAAATCACACTAGATGTGGTATTCGGCACGTCGGAGAATTATAGGTCCAAAGAAATCACAGTCCAAGTGGCCCCGTTCAGTAGCGGATACCACGCCCGTTTAGGGCGGGAGGCATTCACGATCTTCCAAGCTATACCCCATTACAGGTACATGAAGCTCAAAATGCCCGGGCCCAATGGAATCATCACTCTAGCTAGTGATCTGGACATAGCACTCTGCGCCGAAAATAAAACTGCAGCACTAGCCCTCGAGGCATTATCCGAAGCCCTTGCGGCCGAAGAACTAACTGCGCTGCACTCCACAGTGGACAGGGACGACATGATACTCGACAAAAGACCCAAGTCCACCTCTTTTAAACCAGCGGACGAAATAGTCAAATTCCAGGTCCACCCAACAGACCCTACAAAAATAGCATCCATCGGGGCACATCTTAACCCCACAACAGACGTCGCACTGCGGGAGTTCTTGCGCGAGAATTGGGACATCTTCGCCTGGCATCCTTCAGACATGCCAGGAATCCCACGCAGGCTGGTCGAGCATAGCCTAAACATTCTAAAGGGATACAAGCCGGTCAAGCAGACTCTTCGGTGTTTCTCAGAGCCTAGCGACAAGCCATGGGAGAGGAGCTAGCCAAGTTACTCGAGGCCGGATTCATTAGAGAAATAAAACATCCGGACTGGCTAGCAAACCTGGTAATGGTACCAAAGAAAGATAAATCCTGGCGCCTATGTGTCGATTTCAAGGACGTTAACAAGGCTTGCCCCAAGGATCCCTTACCCCCCGCATCGATCAAATTATCGATGCTACCGCAGGTCACGACTCATTGTGTTTCCTCTACGCATACTCCAGGTACCATCAAATTAAGATGGCGGAGTCCGATCAAGCCGCAACGGCATTCATCACTCCATACGGCCCCTTCTGTTTTAACACCATGCCTTTCGGGCTCAAAAACGCCGGTGCAACCTATCAACGCATGATTCAGACATGCCTGGAAACACAAATCGGCAAAACAGTGGAGGCATACGTAGACGATGTGGTCATTAAAACCAGACATGTCGAATCCTTAATAGACGACTTGAGGCTCACTTTCGACAATCTCCAAACATATGACATCAAGCTCAATTCGGAAAAATGCGTTTTCGGCGTGCCCGCCGGAAAGCTCTTGGGCTTCATCGTTTCCAATAGAGGAATTGAAGCAAATCCGGCTAAAATCCGACATCTGTCACAGTTGGCTATCCCAACAGACCTCAAGCAAATCCAGAAATTAACTGGATGCGTGGCTGCCTTAAGCCGCTTTATCTCCCGATTGGGAGAAAAGGCAATACCTCTTTATCGCCTTCTTCGACGCACCGAACAGTTCGAGTGGACGGATGCGGCCACGGCCGGATTGGAAGAAATAAAAGCCATCCTGGCCAGTAACCCAATCTTGGACGCGCCAAATATCGGCGAACCAATGCTGTTATATATAGCGGCAACACACCAAGTTGTAAGCGCAGTGCTCATCGTCGAACGAGAGACAGATGGACATAAGTTCCCTCTTCAAAAGCCAGTATACTACGTATGCACTGTCCTCACTCCATGCAAATCACGGTACCCACATTATCAAAAGATAGCATACGCGGTCTTCATGGCATCCCGGAAACTACGACACTACTTTCAAGAGTGTTCAATTACGGTGGCCTCTGAAGTACCACTCAACGACATAATAAATAACCGCGATGCCACAGGACAGATTGCTAAATGGGCTATTGAGCTCCTCCCGTTCTACATAACATACAAACCATGGTGAGCCATTAAGTCACAAGTATTGGCTGATTTCGTCGCCGAATGGACAGAAGCCGAACTCCCTAAAGAGTATGGCGCGTACTCCAATGGGATCATGCACTTTGACGGCTCTAAGATGATGGCTGGTCTGGGGGCAGGTGTCGTCCTGACATCCCCCACCGGAGATACAGTCCAATACATACTCCAAATATTATACACAGACTCCAACAATGCAGCAGAATATGAGGCCCTGTTGCATGGTCTCCGGATGGTAGTCTCCATGGGCATTCAATGCCTAGAGGTGCGTGGGGATTCGAACCTCACAATATCTCAAATAAATGGAGACTTTGACGCCGAGGACCCAAAAATGGCGGCTTACCACAACACCGTCCTCAAAATGTCAGCTCGGTTCGAGGGGCTCGAATTCCACCATGTGGTCCAAGAAAACAATCAAGCGGCGGATATCCTCTCCTGCATCGGCGCTAAGCGTGACCCTGTCCCACCTAATATCTTCTTGGAAAGGCTGTTTAAGCCATCCGTGGTGTGGGAAGGGGAGACCGGCAACAACAGTCCGGATCCGGCCACAACGCCAGATCCCAAACACTCTGACGTAATCGGAGGCTCTGTCACTGAAATAACACCTTCGGCCCACGTGATTATGGCTATCATCGCCCCGTGGACAGAACCCTTCTTGTCTTACCTAACTAGGCAAGAACTCCCTGAGGACCCAAACGAGGCACGTTGAATTGTGCGGCAGTCTAAAGCCTACAAGGTCCACGAGGGAGAACATTATAAGAAAAGCGCTACCGGGGTACTTCAAAGGTGCATCTCCGAAGAGGAAGGACGACAACTTTTGGCAGAAATTCATGCTGGACTCGGCGGCCACCATGCCGCAGCTCGGGTCCTTGTAAGCAAGGCCTTGCGTACAGGTTTTTACTGGTCGACGGCCCGAGCAGACGCACAGGACCTCGTCCAACATTGTGCCGGTTGCCAGCTTTTTGCAAACCAAAGCCATCTGCCACCTACCGCTCTCCAAAAAATCCCCATTACTTGGCCCTTTGCGGTCTGGGGGCTTGATATGGTCGGACCCCTTAAAGGTAGAAGCCATAAGAAAAAGTACGTATTGGTCATGGTGGATAAATTCACCAAATGGATAGAAGCCAAACCAGTTAAAACGGTCGAGTCCGGACCAGTGATAGACTTCATATCCGGGGTTGTACACCGTTAGGGTGTCCCCCACATCATCATCACCGATAACGGCTCGAACTTTACAGCCGACGAGGTAAAAACTTGGTGCGGCAACATGGGCATTAAGCTCGATTATGCCTCCGTCTATCACCCCCAAACAAATGGTCAAGTCAAGCAAGAAAATGGTCTTATTATGAGCGGCATTAAATCCAGATTAGTGCGATCCTTGAAGGAATCAGATACGCACTGGGTTGAGGAGCTCGACTCCGTACTATAGGGGTTGCGGACCACGCCGAATCGCACTACCGGATACACAACGTTTTTTATGGTGTACGGCGCAGAGGCGGTACTGCCCTGCGACATCATTCATGACTCACCTCGAGTGTGCATGTATGAAAGAGAAAGAAGCCGAGCTCGATCGGCCGGACAGTTTGGATGCCCTGGAGGAGGAGCGTGACGTGGCAAAAGCCCGCTCCGCATTCTATCAGCAACAGGCTCGACGGTATCAAAGCAGAGAAGTACGGGCCAAAACTTATAACGTTGGCGAACTCGTTCTCGCCTACGGAGAAGAAAAGGACAAGCTCAGGCCCAAATGGGAAGGTCCCTTCATTATTGACAAAGTTCTAACGGTGGAGCGTGCAAATCTGCTGGATGCATCGGACAATCGACTCGAGCCAAACCCATGGAACACGGCCAGACTCCGAAGGTTCTCGCCTAGTGCGAACTTTGTGTTCGTCTCCTTACCTCCGTTTATATATATATATATATATATATATATATATATATATATATATATATATATATATATATATATATATATATATATATATATATATATATATATATATCCGCTATCTATCTTTCTTTCTTTCTTCCCTTTTTCTTCACGGCCTTAAAAAGGTTAAAATGTGTCTTGACTACACAATCTTGACGCGTCGGGCGTGCTCATTATACCTGGGGGCTTCTTATACAGAAGCTTAATATAACTATGTTCCGGGCTCTATGCCCCTGCATAGGTGTTACTTTTCCACATGTACCTTTTCTTCGCCATTATATGCATCAATATGACTTAAGTTTTGGCCAAGCTGGGTTGCCTGGCTTTTGTGTTTATGCCCTACTTCCCGTTAATTCGGCTAGGGCATAAGGGGAGCACCTCTGTGATTGTTACTGCCAGGTCAGCCGGATGTGTACCTCAGACTGGGTGAAACCGAAAGCTAGCGTTCTTAAGGGAATATTCGGTCGATGAACAAAAGATGACTTTTACTTATTACAATACATGCCCCCTGCATCTCCTTTTGTAGTTCGGACATGCACATTAATGCATGCGTAGCCAGGGAAAGGAACCATTAACGGAACTATTCTCCCTAGAAGATGTTTCTTACTATCCATGTAATATAACATATCTAGTTGGGTACTTGTCTGTTCAAGCACTTATGACCCCTACGCCTTGTTTCCACGCGTACCCCGGTTTTTACATAACTGAGCGGGTATTCGGATACACTCCGGACTGTCGAGTCCGGAGGTTGAAGCAAAAAGGTCTGCCATGACAAATGATTTACAATCCGGCTAGGGACAATATATGTCACCTGAAGTACACAGTCACTTAGACTGACTAAATTCTTCTTCTATACCATCCAACAGGCTGTCTAGCCTACAAACCTGTTGGGAATACTTAGCGGCTAATTTCACCTGGTCATACACCAAACTGACGGGGATCTCTTTCCCATCAGACCCCACAGGTCCGACCTAGGCCATGTGGTTCGGGTCAGGCTTGGTATATCGAGTCTTCTCCATGGTCCAGGCTCCCCTTTCACCTTGTCGGCAGGCAGATATCTTCCATAATCGAAAGCGTCGCCGCGCTCCCTTGAGCATCTCTACAAGCTCCCCCATGCCTCCGGGCAGGGAGGCGGATGGCCACAAGGCCTGGGTAATGCCCTGCATCACCTGCCGAACTTGTTCGTGCAGTTGTGAGAGCTCTGGCAGAAGATCACCCGCAAACCCGGGCATCTCCTCTCCGGGACGACCCGTCAGCATACCTATAGATATAACTTTGTTAGCCGGTTTCTTCGCCGAACTCTATAAAAGTTCGTTCAAGCACTTACTAAAAATGCCGCGTTGAAGCTCCTTATTCTCCTTTACGGAGTCAGCAAGCTGGGCCCGAACATCTTTCAGTTCAACGCCCAGCCGGGTATTGGCATCTTGGAGATCGTTTTTCTCCCGCCTAACCTGCGTAACCACGTGCTGCTTGACCTCTAGCTGTCGTTGAGCATGTTGCTCATCCCTCGCACGACCTGCGGATTCACTCCGGGATCATCTGCAGAATCTATTGTTAGATTTGCATGCATGCCGAATACTAACTGGTATATGTCATTATTTTCGATAGGAACAAGTGTTATCAGATGGGGCCTTCTTGGACTCCTTCATTGCGGCAACTGCGGCCCGTAGCTGGGCTTTGCACTCCTCCAGCTCTTGAGACAACTGGGTATTCTTCTCCGGACGAACCTACACAAATAATGATCCTTAAATCAGTTGTGCCAACTGTTTCAAGTCCCAGGGGCTACTGATATACATAATTATCAGATTTTCTTACCTGTATATCCTTTAAATACTGGTCCGTGGCTCTGGCAAGACCATTTTGAGCAGCTCGGATGTACGCGTCTCTTGAGTTGAAGGCATCAAACGCCTCTTCAGAGAAACCAGTGTCGCGGAGTACAGCCAGGCGACGCCTGTGATTCATGGCACTCTCCACTTCGGAATTCGTAGCGGATAGCCTATCCGCATCCTCTGTAGGAGGAACATCCGATGTTGTCCCCATGTTAGCGTCTGCCTCTAAGTCCGGCTCTGGAGCCCGACTGGTGTAAGCGTGGCCGGAGGCTCTCCGGATACGGTCCGGCGAGCGTTTTTACTGCCAGGAACCATGGACATTATTATATTTTAAAGACGACAACCACGGAGCAAGGTTCTTTTTCATACCTCTGCGACGGTGTCTCAGTCCTGATCGCCTTCCTTCTAAGCCTACCTGCCTTCGGTGCCCCTTGTTGGTGAGTCACCGCGGGTTCGGCATGGCGTCCCAAGGGACTTCCCTGTAAGACACAATATGTGTGCGGTGGGTGAAGTGCAGAAAAGGGATCCTTCTCGGAAGTTGGGACTCCGGTTTTACTTACATGCGATGCAGGGAGCAGTCCAGGATAATCTGCTATGATGGCCACTGATAACCCACAAGTATAGGGGATCACAACAGTTTTCGAGGGTAGAGTATTCAACCCAAATTTATTGATTCGACACAAGGGGAGCCAAAGAATATTCTCAAGTATTAGCAGTTGAGTTGTCAATTCAACCACACCTGGATAACTTAATATCTGCAGCAAAGTTTTTAGTAGCAAAGTAATATGATAGTAGTGGTAACGGGAAATAAAAGTAACAAAAGCAAAAGTAATATTTTTGGTGTTTTGTAGTGATTGTAAGAGTAGAAACGGAAAAGTAAATAAGCGAAAACCAGTATATGGAAAGCTCGTAGGCATTGGATCGGTGATGGATAATTATGCGGATCACGGTTCATCATGTAATGATCATAACATAGGGTGACCTGAGAACTAGCTCCAATTCATCAATGTAATGTAGGCATGTATTCGAATATAGTCATACGTGCTTATGGAAAAGAACTTGCATGACATCTTTTGTCCTACCCTCCCGTGGCAGCGGGTCCTAATGGAAAATAAGGGATATTAAGGCCTCCTTTTAATAGATAACGGAACAAAGCATTAGCACATAGTGAATACATGAACTCCTCAAACTATGGTCATCACAGGAGTGGTCCGATTATTGTCACTTCAGGTTGCGGGATCATAACACATAGTAGGTGACTATAGACTTGCAAGATAGGATCAAGAACACACATATATTCATGAAAACATAATAGATTCAGATCTGAAATCATGGCTTTCGGGCCCTAGTGACAAGCATTAAGCATAGCTAAGTCATAGCAACATCAATCTCGAACATAGTGGATACTAGGGATCAAACCTAACAAAACTAACTTCGATTACATGATAAATCTCATCCAACCCATCAACATCCAACAAGCCTATGATGGAATTACTCACGCCACGACGGTGAGCAACATGAAATTGGTGATGGAGGATGGTTGATGATAACGACGATGATGAATCCCCTCTCCGGAGCCCGAGCGGACTCAGATTAGCCCTCCCGAGAGGTTTTAGGGCTTGGCAGCGGCTCCGTATCGTAAAACGCTATGATTTCTTCTTCTTGATTTTTCTCTCTTCGAAAGCAAATATATAGAGTTGGAGTTGGCGTCGGAGGAGCCTCAGGGGGCCCACGAGGTAGGGGGCGCGCCCTAGGGGGGGGGGCGCCCCCCCACCCTCGTGGACAAGTGGTGGGCCCCCTGGCCTTCATCTTTTGCAATGATTTTTTATTATTTCTAAAAAGATGTTCCCTGAAGTTTCAGGTCATTTCGAGAAGTTTTGTTTCTGCACATAAATAACACCATGGCAATTCTGCTGAAAACAGCATCAGTCCGGGGTTAGTTCCATTCAAATCATGCAAATTAGAGTCCTAAACAAGGGAAAAAGTGTTTGGAAATGTAGATACGACGGAGACGTATCAGCCACCAAGCCACCGCTGCAGCTTAACTGATAGAACGTCCTGTCGATAAGCTCCACAAATATGTCCGGATCTTCTTCGAGTACGGGGTCGAGGGCCCTGTCAGGGTCCTCTGGCTGTGGAGATGGGCTGTGGACCTCCCTCACAGCTTTTCGCAGTTCCTGCTATGAAATAGCAAGGTAAATATTTATGACGAAGAATGCTGGAAGGTCTGGAGTAAAAAGTAGCAGCTCACCCAGTTCGGGGGGTTGTACAGGGAGAATCCATCCCGTGGCTTAATGCGGATGAACTCCTCTTCCTCTCCTTTATATAAATCGAACAGTATTTTTGCTAGAGCAGCGGCGGAGTCCGGACCTTTACGACCGCAGCGGGTGGCATCGTCTTCTCCATTGAAGTGCCACATGGGTTGTCCCCGATATTGAAGTGGTTGCACCCCCTGAGGGAGTCCTGGATTAGGGGGTATCCGGACAGCCAAACTGTGTACATCGTCCGGACTATTGAAGCGTGAAGATACAAGGCTCAAGACTTTGATCCGTGTCCGGATGGGACTTTCCTTGGCGTGGAAGGCAAGCTTGGCGATCCGGATATTGTATTTCCTTCCTTGTAACCAACTCCATGTAAACCCTACCCGTTTCCGGTGTCTATATAAACCGGCGAGGTTGGTCCTTAGAAGGCCGATCACAATTACAATCATACCATCATAGGCTAGCTTCTAGGGTTTAGCCTCTACGATCTTGTGGTAGATCTACTCTTGTAGTACCCTTATCTTCAATATTAATCAAGCAGGAAGTAGGGTTTTACCTCCTTCGAGAGGGCCCGAACCTGGGTAAACATCTGTGTCCCTTGCTTCCTGTTACCATCAGCCTAAGACGCACAGATCTGGACCCCCTACCTGAGATCCGCTGGTTTTGACACCGACATTGGTGCTTTCATTGAGAGTTCCTCTGTGTCGTCGCTGCAAGGCTCGATGGCTCGTCTCGTTGTCAGGGACATCATTACCGCGGGGAGAGCTATGGCTGTAGGCCAAACTCTGCGACTAGGCGGCTTCGTCATGGCCACCCCATAGGCTGTCGCGCAAACGATGGCCTCTCGGGTCATCACGCATAAACTTCACATCGATTCGGAACTCACCAAACAGATGGATCCGATAGAGCTCTCTTCTCTTAATGAGCTCTTAGATTGCATCGCCGCTTTGGGAGTCGCAACGGACTATGACCGGATCGGGCTTAAACCTGACCAAAGGGACATTAAATCCCCGCCGACCACCCATGAGATAGCGGTATCGGAGGAGCCACACAAGGAGTATCCCTCTATTTTGAGGACAAATTATGTCCGGATCGCCAAGCTCGCGGAGCCGGACACCCGCCCGGGGGAGGATATGACCGGGTCCGGACTTAGGGCAGACGCAGGGCGAAAAAATTCGGCAGCGTCCCGAATCCCGAGCTGTTGAACTCGGAAGCTTCCATGCCCCGGGGTGCTAGATCAGATCAGAATCCGGATTCGGCTATAACCACCCACACGGACTTAAATCGTCTCTCCCATATCAGGCAAGAGCCCCAGGAGATAGTACATCATTACTGGGCCAGATTCCTCCTTGCGCTAAACAAGGTCGAGGACTGCCACGAGGAGGACGTAGTCTCGCTCTTCTGCAAAAACTGCACGGACAAAGGAATCCTTAATGCTATAAGTCACCATGACATAATACGCTCTGTGGACTTAGCAATCATATTATAGAAGTACTGTGCGATGGAAAGCGTCTGGAAAACTCGAGCTGAATTTTGGGACAGTCCGGCTTTTACCAAAACCTTTGTCCAAACTAAATGGGTGAACTCTCGTAAGTCGGCCGATCCAATCCCCAAGAAACTAAAGCCCACCCTAGGGCGGGGAACCGTATTGGAAAAATGGCTCAATGGGCCATGTAAACTCCACGGCACTCCGGACACAGCACCAACTCATAGCCTTAGTGCATGTTGGATACTCCGGCAGGTTGCAAAAGGTGGCGATGATCTTCTTACAGAACAACATCCCGCCAACGAGCACAATGCGGTACTAACAGTCTTCGAGACTTTTGCCTCAAACAGTGGGCGCAAGTGAGCTCATCAAAGCTCCATGGAAATTTGCCATATGGCCAAAATAAACCCCTGGAACCACACTGTTATAACTTTTAATGCCAGTGACGAACCTCGATCCCGGACTGTCCGGGCACCAGCCGCTCTGGTTCTTAGCCCAATCGTGGACGGCTTTCGGCTCACTAAAGTGCTCATGGACGGCGGAAGCGGATTAAACTTGATCTATGAAGAGACACTCAGCAAGATGGAAATTGACAAAGGCCGCATTGAACAAAATGGTACAACCTTCAGGGGAATTATCCCTAGTCGGGAAGCGCGGTGTGCAGGAAAAATCACACTCGACGTGGTATTCGGCACCCCGGAAAATTATAGGTCCGAAGAAATCACATTCCAAGTGGCCCCTTTTAGCAGCGAATACCACACCCTTTTAGGGCGGGACGCGTTTGCAAGCTTTCAAGCTATACCCCATTACAGGTACATGAAGCTTAAAATGCCTGGGCCCAATGGAATCATCACTCTAGGCAGTGATCCGGAAGTCGCACTTCGTGCCGAAAACAAAACCACAGCACTAGCCCTGGAGGCATTATCTGAGGCCCTAGCAGCCGAAGAATTAACAACACTGCGGACCACCATGGACAGGGACGACGTGATACTCGACAAGCGACCCAAGTCCACCTCATTTAAACCCGCATACGAGATAGTCAAATTCCAAGTCCATCCAACGGACCCCATGAAGACAGCTTCCGGCGGGACACAGCTGAGCCCTGCGATGGACGCCGCACTACGAGACTTCTTACGCGAGAATTGGGACATCTTCGCCTGGAACCCATCGGACATGCCAGGGATCCCACGCAGATTGGCCGAACACATCCTCAATATACTAAAAGGATACAAACCGGTCAAGTAGACTCTAAGACGGTTTTCAGAGCCCAAACGGCAGGCCATGGGGGACGAGCTAGCCAAACTACTCGAGGCCGGATTCATCAGAGATATCAAGCATCCGGATTGGCTGGCAAACCTGGTAATGTTACCAAAGAAGAACAAATCCTGGCGCCTATGTGTCGACTTTAAATACCTCAACAAGGCTTGCCCCAAGGATCCTTTTCCCCTCCCTCGCATCGATCAAATCATTGATGCCACAGCAGGACACGACTCGCTATGTTTCCTCGACGCATACTCATGATACCATCAAATAAAGATGGCAGAGTCTGACCAAGCTGCAACAGCTTTCATAACGCCATATGGCCCTTTCTGCTTCAACACTATGCCTTTCGGGCTCAAGAACGCCGGCGCAACGTACCAACGCATGATTCAAACATGCCTGGAAAAGCAAATCGGCAAAACAGTGGAGACATATGTAGATGACGTGGTCACAAAAACAAGACACGTCGAAACCCTAATAGATGACTTGAGGCTTACATTCGACAATCTCCGAACATACGACATCAAGCTGAACCCGGAAAAATGCGTTTTTGGCGTCCCCTCAGGGAAACTACTCGGCTTCATCGTTTCCAACAGAGGAATTTTTGGCGAATCCGGCAAAAATCTTCAATGTTTTTGGCGAATCCGGCAAAAATCCGAGCTCTGTCACAGTTGGTTGTACCAACAGACCTCAAGCACATCCAAAAACTAGCCGAATGCGTGGCTGCTCTAAGCCGCTTTATCTCCAGGTTAGGAGAAAAGGCATTACCTCTTTACCGCCTTCTTGGCGCACGAACACCGTGTGGACAGATGCAGCGGCGGACTGGATGAAATAAAGACCTTATTGGGCAGTAATCCAGTACTAACAGCGTCGAATATTGACGAACCTATGCTGCTGTACATAGCTGCAACACATCAAGTTATAAGCGCGGTGCTTCGTCGTTGAACGAGAGGCTGACGGATACAAATTCCCGCTCCAGAAGCCGGTTTACTACGTATCCACGGTCCTAACCCCATGCAAATCCCGATACCCACACTATCAAAAAATAGCATATGCGGTCTTCATGGCATCCCAGAAGCTACGGCACTACTTTCAAGAGTGTTCGATTATGGTGGCCTCCGAAGTACCACTCAATGACATAATAAATAACCGCGATGTTACGGGCCGGATTGCCAAATGGGCCATTGAGCTCCTTTTGTTCGACATAACATACAAACCACGGCGGGCCATCAAGTCGCAAGTATTGGCTGACTTCGTCGCCAAATGGATAGAAGCCGAACTTCCTAAAGAGTATGGCGCATACTCAAACTGGATCATGCACTTCGACGACTCCAAAATGCTGGCCGGATTGGGAGCAGGTGTAGTCCTGACGTCTCCCACCGGAGACACGGTCCAGTACGTCCTCCAAATAATATACACAAACTCCAACAATGCAGCCGAATATGAGGCTCTGTTGAACGGTCTCGAGATGGCAGTCTCTATGGGCATTCAACGCCTAGAAGTGCGCGGGGATTCAAACCTCGCAATATCACAAATAAATGGAGATTTTGATGCCAAGGACCCGAAAATGGCAGCCTACCGTAATGCCGTCCTCAAGATGTCAGCTCGGTTCGAGGGGCTCGAATTCCACCATGTGGCCTGAGAAAACAATCAAGCGGCGGACGTCCTCGCTCGCATCGGCGCTAAACGCGGCCCTGTCCCACCTAACATATTCTTGGAACGGCTGTTCAAACCATCCGTAGTATGGGAAGGGGAGTCTGGCAACACTAGCACGGATCCGAATACACCCCCAGATTCTGAACCATCAGACATAGTCGGAGGTTCTACCACCGAAATAACGTCCTCGGCCCATCAAATCATGGCTGTAATCGCCCCATGGACCGAGCCTTTCTTGGCCTACCTAAATAGGCAGGAGCTCCCCGAAGACCAAAATGAAGCACGCTGCATCGTCCGGCGCTCCAAAGCTTACAAAGTCTACAAAGGGGAACTCTACAACAGAAGCGCTACCGGAGTACTCCAAAGATGCATCTCCGAAGAGGAAGGGTGGCAGCTCTTGGCTGAAATCCATGCCAGACTGGGCGGGCACCACGCCGCGGCTCAAGCATTAGTCAGCAAGGCCTTCTGTACAGGTTTCCATTGGCCGACAGCCCGAGCAGACGCACAGGACCTTGTCCAACATTGCGTCGGTTGCCAGCTCTTTGCCAATCAGAGTCATATGCCCCCTACCGCTCTCCAAACAATCCCCATAACATGGCCCTTTGCGGTCTGGGACTGGATATGGTCGGACCGCTTAAAGGGGGAAGCCATAAGAAAAAATACTTATTGGTCATGGTGGACAAATTCACCAAATGGATAGAAGCCAAACCAGCCAAAACGGCCGAATCCGGACCAGTAATAGATTTCATATCCGGGGTCGTACACCGATACGGTGTCCTCCACAGCATCATCACTGATAATGGCTCAAATTTCACAGCCGACAAAGTGAAAACTTGGTGCGCAAAAATGGGCATTAAGCTTGATTACGCTTCCGTCTACCATCCCCAAACAAACGGCCAGGTAGAGCGGGCAAATGGTCTCATCATGAGCGGCATCAAACCCGGACTAGTGTGATCCTTGATGAGTCGGATCGCCTTGGGTCGAGGAGCTCGACTCCGTACTCTGGGGGCTGCGGACCATGCCGAATCGCACCACCGGATATACACCATTTTTTATGGTATACGGCGCGGAAGCAGTATTACCCCGCGACATAATACATGAGTCATCACGCGTACACATGTACAGAGAGAAGGAAGCTGAGTTAGATCGGCAGGATAATTTGGCCGTTCTGGAGGAGGAGCGCGACGTTGCAAAAGCCCGCTCCGCATTCTATCAACAGCAGGCTCGACGATATCAAATGAGAGAAGTGCGGGCCAAAACTTACAATATTGGCGAGCTCGTTCTACGCCTACCTGAGAAGAAGAAGGACAAGCTCAAACCCAAGTGGGAGGTTCCCTTCATCATTGACAAAGTTCTCACCGGAGGAGCATACCGTTTACGTAATGCATCCGATAACAGACTCGAGCAGAACCCATGGAACGCGGCCAGACTTCGGAGATTTTACGCCTAACGCCGAACTCAATGTTCGTCTCCTAACCCCTCCATTTTAATTATGCTCCATCCCTTTTTCCTTTCTCGCCCTTTTTTCTCTTCACACAAGGTATTAAATACAGTGCGGATTCCCGGATCACCCTGGCCGCACTAGGTGTGTAAGCAATACCTGGGGGCTTCCTATACGGAAGCTAAAAATAATTACTCACATGGCTTTCTGCCCGTCACATATGCATTCTGTTTCCATATGTGCCTTTTCTTCACCATTATATGCACCGATGTGACTTAAGATGTTGCCAAGCTGGGTTGCCTGGCTCTTGTGTTTATGCCCTACGTTCCCGTTAATTCGGCTAGGGCATAAGGGGAGCACCTCTGCGATTATTACTGCCGGTTCAACCGGATGTGTACCTCAGACTGGGTGAAGCCGAAAGCTAGCTTCCTTAAGAGAATATTTGGTCGGTGAACAAAAGATGTATTCGTTTATTGTAGGACCTTGAAGTATGTCTAGAGGGGGGGGGGTGATTAGACTACTTGACCAATTAAAAACTTAGCCTTTTCCCAGTTTTAAAGTTTGGCAGATTTTTGCTATCTTAGGACAAATCAAGCAATCATCACACAATTCAAGCAAGCATGCAAAGAGTGTATGAGCAGCGGAAATTAAAGCATGCAACTTGCAAGAAAGTAAAGGAAAGGGTTTGGAGGATTCAAACGCAATTGGAGACACGGATGTTTTTGGCGTGGTTCCGATAGGTGGTGCTATCGTACCTCCACGTTGATGGAGACTTCAACCTACGAAGGGTAACGGTTGCGCGAGTCCACGGAGGGCTCCACCCACGAAGGGTCCACGAAGTAGCAACCTTGTCTATCCCACCATGGCCGTCACCCACGAAGGACTTGCCTCACTAGCGGTAGATCTTCACGAAGTAGGCGATCTCCTTGCCCTTACAAACTCCTTGGTTCAACTCCACAATCTCGTCGAAGGCTCCCAAGTGACACCTAGCCAATCTAGGAGACACCAATCTCCAAGAAGTAACAAATGGTGTGTTGATGATGAACTCCTTGCTCTTGTGCTTCAAATGATAGTCTCCCCAACACTCAACTCTCTCTCAGAGGATTTGGATCTGGTGGAAAGAAGATTTGAGTGGAAAGCAACTTGGGGAAGGCTAGAGATCAAGATTCATATGGTAGGAATGGAATATCTTGGTCTCAACACATGAGTAGGTGGCTCTCTCTCAGAAATGGTAAGTTGGAAGTGTAGGTTTGTTCTGATGGCTCTCTCCACGAATGAAGAGGAGGTGGAGGGGTATAAATAGCCTCCACACAAAATCTAACCGTTACACACAATTTACCAATCTCGGTGGGACCGAATCAACAAACTCGGTCAGACCGATTTTAGTAAACCTAGTGACCGTTAGGGTTTTCGGTGGGACTGACTTGCATATCGGTAGGACCGATATGGTTAGGGTTAGGGCATAACGTAATCTCGGTGAGACCGATTACGCAAACTCGGTGAGACCGATTTTAGTAATTAGCTAACCAGAGAGTTGGTCAGGTAAACTCGGTGGGACCGATTTGCTCTTTTCGGTGAGACCGAAATGTTACAAAAGGGAAACAGAAAGTTTACATTGCAATCTCGGTGGGACCGATCCACTCTTTCGGTGAGACCGAAAAGTTACGAAAAGGAAACAGAGAGATTACAATCCCATCTCTGTGAGACCGAGATCCCTATCGGTAGAACCGATTTGCTTAGGCTTTGTGGCAGTGGCTATGACATTTGGAATCGGTGGCGCCGGATAGGAAGAATCGGTGAGACCGATTTTGGCTTTAGGTTTAGGTCATATGTGGATGTGAGAAAGTAGCTGAGGGTTTTTTGAGCATATCACTAAGAATATGAAGCAAGAGGCTCATTAGGCAACACCTCATCCCTCCTTGATAGTATTGGCTTTTCCTATAGACTCAATGTGATCTTGAATCACTAAAAAATAAAATGAAGAGTCTTGAGCTTTTGAGCTTGAGCCAATCCTTTGTCATTAGCATTTTGAGGGATCCACTTTCATCATCCATGCCATGCCATTCATTGAGCTTTCCTGAAATGTTCATCTTGGAATAGCATTAGCTCAATGAGCTATATGTTGTTATGAATTACCAAAACCACCTAGGGATAGTTGCACTTTCAGTCTCCCCCTTTTTGGTAATTGATGACAACTTATAGATCAAAGCTTCGACAAATGATAATAAGATAAAAAAACATCGTCGCTTTGAGAAGTATGTGATAAGCAAGAGCTGCCCCTAAATTTGTGCATAGTTTACAATTTGCTTTGGACTGCAAATGCACAAGGAATTAGGCTCATGGGTTACTCTTCCATGTCACATACATCTTGGTGGAGCGCTTAAAATGATACGGATTGAATACATGCACTCATCACCAAGCACAGTGAATGATCACATAGGATAGATAAGATAATATCATCAAACATGCATAAGTGTAGCTTATGATCAAACACATGATCATCAATGTCTCACAAACATAGTATCTCAAGCAATCAAAAGCAAACAAGTTTAAAAACCACCAAATCAAGAGAGAACAAAAGCAACACTCTCTCTCTCGAAGCCTATGATCTATACATTTTTCTCCCCCTTTGGCAACAAGTTACCAAAAAGTTCACAGAAAATACGTAGTGCTAGATCGACTCTCAGGCTTGATCTTCAGGTGGTGGTGTCCGGATAGCGCCGAGGACGAAGGCTTCAGTTGAAGTAGAAGGAGCTTGAGCTGGTGTAGGTGCTGGAGCTGGTGGCACTGATGCTGTAGCTGGTTGTCACGCCCAATATGCGACCCTATCCAAAAGGAACTCGAAGGTCCCAGCAAGGATAGACCCGCATATTGAAACGCTTTTGCAAGGTGGATATCATTACATCAACATTACATAATAGATGGGGATACATACATAAGGCACAAATGCCACAAGAATACATCAACATCATATACAAGAACAACATCCAACTACGGATGAAACATAAGCAGAAACTCAAACAATATCCACCACGCTAGCCCAGGCTGCCGACTCGAACCTATCCCTGATCGAAGAAGAAGCAGAAGAAGAACTCCAATACAAGCAAACATCGCTCTCACGTCATGATCATCGCAAACCTGTACCTGCAACTGGTGGTGTAGTAATCTGTGAGCCACGAGGACTCGGCATTCCCATTACCATGGGTATCAAGACTAGCAAAGCTCAAATGGGAAAGGAAGGGGTAAAGTGGTGAGGTTGCAGCAGCGGCTAAGCATATATGGTGGCTAACATACGCAAATGAGAGCGAGAAGAGGAACAAAGGAACGGTCGTCAACTAGCAATGATCAAGAAGTGATCCTGAACTCCTACTTACGTCAGACATAACCCAGAAACCGTGTTCTCCTCTCGATCAGCCCCGAAAAGAGACACTCACGGTTACGCTTTACGGTTGGTGTATTTTAGAAGAGTTTGCTTCAAGTTTACTACAACCGATATTAACAAATTCCCATCTCGCCACATAACCGCGGCACGGCTCGAAAGTTTATACCTGCAGGGTGTCCCAACTTAGCCCATGATAAGCTCTCGCGATCAACGAAGGATATTCCTTCTCCCGGGAAGACCGATCAGTCTCGGAATCCGGCTACAAGACATTTCGACAACAATAAAACAAGACCAGCAAAGCCGCCCGGATGTGCCGACAAATCCCGATAGGAGTCGCGACGTACCTCGTTCTCGTGGCACACCGGATAAGTCAAGCTACGAGTAAAACCAACCCTCGAGTTGCCCGTGGTGGCCCCATGAAGCTGCCGGTTCGGACCAACACTCGAAGGAGCACCGCCGGGGGGCTAAAATAAAGATGACCCTTGGGCTCCGAAACCCAAGGGAAAAAGGGCATAGGTGAGGCAAATGGTAAAACCAATGTTGGGCCTTCTTTGGAGGAGTCTTATTCAAAGCGAACTGTCAAGGGGTCCCATAAATCACCCGACAGCGTTAGGGACGCAAAATCCGGGAACATAATACCGATATGACGGAAACTAGGGCGGCAAGAGTGGAACAAAACACCAGGCATAAGGCCGAGCCTTCCACCCTTTACCAAGTATATAGATGCATTAATTAAATAAGATATATTGTGATATCCCAACAAGTAAACATGTTCCAACAAGGAACAACATCTCCATGTTCCAACAAGGAACAAACTTCATCTTCACCTGCAACTAACAACGCTATAAGAGGGGCTGAGCAAAGCGGTAACATAGCCAAACAATGGTTTGCTAGGAAGGGTGCAAAAGGTTAGAGGCTGACATGGCAATTAGGGATGGCTTGATAAACATGTAATAGGTAGCGCAGCATAGCGATAGAACGAAGCAACTAGCATAGCAATGATAGTAGTGAGATCCAGGGTAGCGGTCATCTTGCCTGAAATCCCGCTAGGAAGAAGAACGAGTCCATGAAGAAGACGAACGAATGAAGCCGAACCAAGCGTGAGACGAGCGAATCCTCACGATCGCATAGCGAAACAGGAACTAACAAGAAGAAGCACACAACATAGTAAACACACCACACATAGACAAGACATGATGCACAACAAGCATGATGCATGACAAAGCTAGATGAGGCTACTCATGGCAAGAGATGATGCAAACAAGAACAACACATCAAGGCAAGTTTAAATGAGGCCGGAGACAACATATAACAATTCCGGTAAGTCCTCATATGCAAATTTCGAAATTGGTCCAGATCTGAATAACTTTATGTTCAAGTTGTTAAACAGCAAGTTAAGATGCACCACAATGATCTACACGAAATTCTAGTCAAGTTACATATAAAGTTCATTAAATTCGGAGCTACGGCCTAGAAGATATGAGAACAAGATAAGCATGGCATTAATGCAAAATGCATGCAAACATCAAGCAAACACCTCAAAACAAGTATGCAACATGATAATATGAAGCTACATGCAAAATCAAGCAAGTTTCATATAGAGCACACTCAAAACGGAGCAACGGTTCAACACATACACACAATACAAGTTATAGCAACAATCTGTCCAAAACAGCAAGTAGGCATATTGCAAGCATCAAAACAACATGCTACAGCATCTCAACATAATAGCAAAAGGCATGGGCATGATGTACAGGTAAAGCATTACAAAACATGAACACTGAGCTATCTCCAGAAATCACTAGAACATGCTCAAAAACACATGGCAAGATTGCAAATAATAACAGTTTCAGACTTATCAGGAAATAACATCAGGTTGCAATGTTTAAAGCTTTCAAACAACATGCTACAGGAACTTATCATGGCAAACAAAGGCATGGCATGAATCTACTAAATGCATAGAACAAAAGTCCCTTACTGTCCATAAGCCAAAAAGGATCAGAAAATATAATGGCACCCATGTAAACATGGCAAGTTATATTACAGATTCATACATGGCAGGAACAACGATAAGTAGGCATGTTGGTGAGCTTGAAACACTCACTACAGAGCAATACATGGCATGGCAAGGCAACCAACAGTAGTAAGACATGGCATAGAAGCTATACATGGCAAGAACAACATCATAGCATGCAAGGATCAACTACAACAACCTTGGCAAAATTGAATAACATGTAAACAATCTGCCAGGAAACATTTTATAGCAAAAGTAGAGCTCGATTGACTCAAGCTAGCGCACTCCATAATTGCAAACAAGGGCATGGATGGATAGACAAGACATGTAGAACAAAACATCCTTACTGAAGTATCTCAAAATATGCATGGATCTCTCTGTAGCATCAAGTTAACATGGCATAAAAATATCAGCAAAACAGGGCTGAAATCAGCAACATCATGAAGCCTAGTTTGCATGCTTGTGCTAGTCACCACATAGACCACAAAAATACATGGCATACACCCCTGTAAACATGGCATGGCATATTACAAAACACATGTAGGACTCAAGTTCATAGGATGCACACATCAATCATGGCAAAAATGACAAAAGTGCATGTTCTGTTAAGAAACAGAAACTAACATCACATAGCACTCTTCCAACAGCATTTAGGGCATCAATATGAGCTCAAATGAAAATGATGCAATGAAATGAAATGATCTATTCTCCGAGACGAACATTTTGACATATTACACGCACGAAACAGAGCAACGATGACAGAGTTATGATGCAATGAAAATGCATGAAAATAACAGCAGATTCGGGGACTTGGTAGGATATCGGGGTCAACCTCATCTGCACGGTTTTCAAAGCCGGCCGGAACTCGCCGGAACTTCGCCGGAGTTCGGGGAGGAGGCCGGGGAGGGCCGGAGAAGGCGGATCGGGCGGATCTCGCCGGATCCGGCGGATCCGGCAAGGGGCGGCGAGGGCGCGGGAGGAGGCGGAGGGAGGCGCGCCACCGGGAGGCGTCCACCGGCGTGGCGGCGCGCAGCACGGGAGGCGGGGCGAGGCGGCTTGGCGGTGAGGAGATGGGCGGCGAGGGGGCGCGGAGGGGCGCGACAGCGGGAGGAAGGGCTTGGCGGGGGGCCGAGGGCGGCGGGGCGAGGTGGCCGGCCGGCGAGGGCCAGCCTGCTGGCGAGTGGGGCGGCCCATGAGGCGCGTGGGCGGGGGCGAGTGAGGCGCCAGCTGTGTGAGAGATGGCCCTGAGGGGCAGCGATGGGCAGGCGGGCGGTCTTGTGCAGTGGTGTGCAATGCCAGCGGAGGGCTGACACGTGGCGGCGGAGGGGCTGGCGGACATGTCCGGGCAAGGGGAAAACGTCCTGACGCGGGAGAGAGAGAGCTAGGGTTTGACTGCGAAAATTTCGGGGGAGGACATATATATAGATTCTGGGAGCTAGGAGAGTCCAAATGAGGTGCGGTTTTCGGCCACGCGATCGTGATCGAACGACCGAGAGCATGGAGGGGAGTTAGATGGGTATTGGGCCACTTTGAAAGGGGTGTTGGGCTGCAAGGAGAAGGAGGCTTTTACGGTTACCTGGTTAACCGTTGGAGTACCAAACGACCTCCAAATGATCCGAAACTTGACAGGCGGTCTACGGTGCTATACCAAGGCAGCTTGACAAGCCTCGGTCCATTCGAGACCGTTTAATACCCGCTTTACGAAAAAAGAGGTAAAAGGGGCGCGGGAGACATAGGAGTGCGGATTGCAAAGCGGACAACGGGAAAATGCTCGGATGCATGAGGCGAACACGTATGCCAAATGAAATGCGATGATGACATGATATGAAATGCATATGATGACATGGCAAAGTGCAAACGCAAGCAAATGACATGGCAATGACAACGAATAAGCGAAGGACACTGGCGCGATCGAATCCGGGCGTTACACTGAGTGCGGATGAAGTGGCTCACGGTGTGTCGAGGCGCACAACAGATGAGCTCTGGGCTCTAGGCACTCAGCAAATGCATCAGTTGTTGTTTTGCCCGTCCTCTCACGCATGTCATCCTGTAGTTGCTCCACAGCAGATGAATCTCGATTACTTTCACATCTAAGTCATAGAACTTTAGTTCCATGATTCTTTCAAGCTCTCTGATTTTGAGTGAGGGTGGCCAATCCCTTATCAATCCTCGGTGTTGATGCTATTAAGTATCCAAGCTGCTCCTGCTTGTTCTTCAAGAAATACTCAGATGCCTCCTCTTGAGTTGGCATCCCGGCAGCCTTCTCCTTCCTTGCCTTCTCCTTCTTCTCTTGTGCTTGAACCGACGATGGACCATTCTCATTCATGACAACCTCATTGTCCTCAAAGTCTGGATAAATTGGAAAATGTTCTTTATCCAATAGATATTTGCTGTGCCCATCTTTGAGTTAATCAACTCCACGGATCGAGGGGCATATCCACAACTTCTCTTACAGTCTGCAGTCCTCTTAATGGTTTCAACCATAAGGCTCATGACTTTGAATTTTGTGGCACATCAAACAAATGCAACATGTTGATTGCATGCCCTCTAATCATCTTGTGGTCACCGGACTTAGGCGAGAGAGTATGCCTTAAGATGTTGTTGATAGTTGGCAGCCCAGCGGAAGGAAGTGGACTGATCCAAACTTATGTGTCTCAATGGCTGTGTCTAGGATCTCCTTGTACATGTGTGCCATGGAATTGTGGTCCATTTTCTTCTTGGCATATACATCAGGTCATCTTCATTCTCCTTTGGGGCATTTATCAGCTTTGCCCTCCTCAATAGTTGGTGGTACCTTGTACCTTGAGACATCCACACTATCCTGCCATCTGGATAAAAGTGTGTTGTGGAGTAGAACTACATGATAAGTTCGTCGTTCCAGTTGGTGAGCTTTTTCCCAACGAAGTCTGCAACTCCAACAGCAACAAAACTGTCTTGCGCTCCAGGATAGTGATCTACATTTTCTTTCACATAGGTCCAG
The DNA here is from genome assembly GCA_021605205.1 of Aegilops longissima. Classification (NCBI taxonomy): domain Eukaryota; kingdom Viridiplantae; phylum Streptophyta; class Magnoliopsida; order Poales; family Poaceae; genus Aegilops; species Aegilops longissima. Next base: position 388,027,748 of record CM038678.1, on the reverse strand, counting down.
TCGACCCACCTCATATCACACACTATGGGCTTCTTATCTAGCAGAATAGTCTCATAAAAGTCCTGCTGTTCCTTGGTGTGGAACCTATAGTCCACAGCAGTTCTTCTCCTTGAGGCATATGGATCTGTCATCCTCCATAGCCTCAACCCATTGTATCTTCTGATCTTCATGTCCTCAGCCACAGGATGGGCATCATTGTGGTATGGTATCTTGGGCTTGAGCTTCCTCAGAACTTGTCCTTCTTCATCTTCTTCATCAGCAACCTCAGGCACTGGGGCCTTGTTCTTCTTAGTAGCAGGAATACTCCTAGTATTCCTCTTTGGTGCAGACTTGGCCTCGGGGGCAGCTTTGGGTGCTTCCTTGGGCTTAGATGTGGCAGCCCCTAATCTTATAGCATCACCCATAAGCTTTGGTGCCTTGGGTGCTGGTGCAGCAATCTCTTCTTCCTCTTCCATCATGGAAGGCTTCCCAATAACTCTGACTGTGGTCTTCTTGACCCTTTCTTTCCTTTTCTTTCCTTCAAGAGCAGGTGGCTCTTTGGGATCAGGCTTTTCAGAATTTGAGTTGATGCTCGACTTTTGGCATAGGTGTCCTCTTGGCAGGAACCTTCCTATTGAGTCCAGGCTTTGTGCTATGTGCTGAGCAATACTCCTTTTTGAGCACTGCCTTCTTGGAGGTTGCCTCATCCTCTTCTACCCTATAATCCTCATCTTCAGAATCTGAGGTTTTCTTCTTCCTTTGCCTGGTGGCAGCTTTAGGCAAATTGCTTGGGGTGCTCCTGCTGCCTTCGTCTCAAGAGCTGGAGGGACTAGTGCCCTCACTCATGTTCACCTGCTCCTCGATTTGTTCATTTGTCACTCTGAGTGCGACATCTCGCAAACACCGATCGCTGACCCCGTGAAGAGTTATAGATGAGGTAGAGTGGATGAGCATCACAAAATGCAGAGATTTTTGCAAAAGAATGACTCAAAATTCAGTTTTAGTTTTCCACGAAAGCATTTCAGATCAAGCGATTTTCAAATTCGGTGATACCGAAGCAGTTTTGGAACCTAAAGCGATGAACTCGGTCGAGACGAGTCACGCTCGATGGCACCGAGACTGCTAGGGTTTCACAAAGTCCTAAAATCGGTCTCACCGATTAGCAATTCTCGGTCAGACCGAGTCTCACTAGTGCAATGGCATAAGCCAAATCGGTGGGACCGAGTTTTTCAACTCGGTGGGTCCGAGATGGTTTCGGCGGAAACCTAACCCTAAATTTTCGAATCAAAACTATTCTAAGGATTGCATTGACTGGATAGGAGTGTTTCAATCGTGGCAAGAATCAATAAGAACACAATGTGCTGAGAATCGGACGAGGAAAGCACTGTGATCGAGTCCATACCCTAGATCGGCGGAGACTCGCCTGGCGGCAGCAGTGAGGTTGAATTCCGTTGTGGCGGAGACCAGCGACAGGAGGCGGGTGGCGGCGGGAGGCGATCCGGAGACCACGGAGGCGAGAGCGAGCTATTGCGCTGGCGAAGAGGTTCGAGAAATTTCAAATTTTTGCCCGTGATTATATATAGCCCGACCCTGTCGGTGTGATCGAATGGAACAACTCGGTGGCACCGAGATGCAAAACTGTGTACAGTTATTGCAACTTGGTGTGACCGAAGAGTTCAAATCAGTTGCACCGAGATTGAAAACCTAGATCGACTTAGTGATCTCGGTAAGACCGAAATGGAGGAATCGGTGAGACCGAGAATCACAAAGAAGTTTTGGAAGTTTAAGTCTATGACAAATCGGGGACTCCGAGTGCTCCTCACACAGAGTGGTTCGAATCTGACTTGATCAGATTTTGCATGAATAGAGTTTGAGACGAGAAAAGCATAGATAGCTGGAGAAGGTTCTTAGGCATTCTTGTCCATCCACTTGGCCAAAGAAAGAGAAGCCAATCAATCAAAACAACAAGTGGATGTCCTCGAATGAGTAAAGTATGCAACCAACATGCTCACACAATAAGATGCCAAATGAAATATGTGGCAAAGCATGCACAACCAATTCTAGCATCTATCAAACAATTGGCGATGACTAGGTCATCTATATATGAGTATATTGACTTAGGAGTCAAATGATAGACATTTGATCATAGGTCATACTCATCGTTTAAGCTCAAGTGGGGTTACCACTTTTACATAAAGCATTTATGTCTTCACATCATTAGAGTTGTTTTGACTCAATTCTTAGAGTTGAGCTCCCCCTAGATGTGAGATCCCCCCTAAGAGGGATGAGCTAACCTTGGGTTTTGTCGATGATGACTTCATGTAGGTGTTGAAGATGTGGATGCTCAATGTTGATGTAGATCTTTTTGGAGCAATCCTTTGGAGTGAGTTGCACTTTTAATACCTGCATGGGTTAGTCCCACAAGGAACAAACAAGTATATCCATAGACATAGAGTGATGCACACACAAAATGATGTCCATAAAATCATTAGGTTACCTTGTCCCTTGCCTTACCAACATGAGGGTTTGTGACTCCTTGAACTAGTGCAAGATATGGAAGTTGATTGCACTAGTCCTTGCCATAATGATATGAGTGAAATATGTTGGCGGAGTCACCCTCAAGAACTCTCTAGTTCTTCTTCTTCGGGATCCACATCATCTTGATGGGAATCCTTGGAGTTGTAGTTGTACTTGATGAGGTAGAACTTGATGTAGTCTTGGGAATCCACTTGACCAAGGCCTTAGGTGCTTCTTCAAATGCATCAATATCCTCTTGAATCTTGTCCTTGCCTTTGTTCTTGTGGTCTTGTGGTGGAAGATCATCTTGTGCTTGTGTTCCCTTGAAGGAAGTAGGATCATACTTCTCTTGTTGAGGAACAAACTTCGTCTTGGGGTATTGATCTTCTTCCCACTCAACTCCATTGGCATTGAACTTTCGTCAAAACCAACACCTTGATTCTTCCGGTGCGTTCCTTGCTTGCGTACAATTTCCTCGAATTGCTTACTCCCGGCAAGGCTCTTGTATACACCTTTCTCTATAATTCCCTTCAATAAGCTATTTTCTTGCTCAAGTGTAACTTGGCTAAGAGAATCATTAGTGGAATCAAGAGAACTACTAGAAGCAAGAATATTGGATTTGACATTATTATTGTTACTACTAGAGGAAGAATCTTTCTTGATCTTGTTACTAGACTTGACTTGAGGCATGTAAGTAGATAAGAGTAAACGCTTGGCAATGTAAGAAGAACTTTTCTTACGAAGATCATCATTGATCGCTTTTAGGAACTCATTCTCTTGCTCAAGATTGAGCTTTTCAAAGCGTAACTTCTCATGAGCCCTTAAAAGTTCTCGATGATCTTCGAAGATAGTTTCATGAGCTAACATAAGAGTGTTTAGTTCTTTAGTTAGACGCTCAATTTTCTCCTTATCATTGTCACTCGTTTCAACTTTATTAGCATGATTAATTGACGTTTCATCATAGTATTCATCACTAGAGTTGTCAACAAGTAAATCATCATCACCTAGCAAGTCGTCTTCATCAACATCAAAATCAACATACTCGGGGTGTGTTACCTTAGGACCTTTGGCCATGAAGCATCTACCAATTCCTCCATTTGGTGATTCAAATATGTCGTAGGAGTTGGTTGACACAAGTGCTAGACCGGCAACACCTTCATCTTGAGTATGTTCGGAGTCAGAGTGATAGCTTCTCTCGGAGTGATTGTCGGAGTCGGAGCCGGATACCCATTCACCGACATGAGCTTGATGTCTTCGTTTTATGAAGCTCTTTGATGACTTGTCCTTCCTTTCCGAATCATTGCTTCTCCATGAGGGTCTTCGTTCATAACGATCATCTCTACTCCTCCTCTCTCTTGGTGGTGATTCTTCTCTTCTACTTCTTCTTTTTGGAGAGTCTTCTCTTCTTTTGTAGGGTGCCGTACACTCATTGGAATAGTGTCCGGGTCTCCCACAATTGTAGCAATTTCCCTCTCGACTAGAATATCTTTTGTCATTGTAAGACCTTGACTTGGAGCTTCTTTCTTTGCTTCTACTCTTGTAGAATTTGTTGAAGTTCTTCACCATTAAGCTCAATTCTTCATTGAAGGTGTGTTTCTCACTTGCTGATGTGGGGGCTTCACTTGAGGCTTTGTAAGCACCACTTGACTTGTTGTGAAGTTCCTCCTTATCCTTAAGTGACATCTCATGAGCAACAATTCTTCCAATGACTTCCGTTGGCTTGAGATCTTTGTAGTTTGGCATCATTTGAATCAATGTGCACACGGTATCATACTTTCCATCCAATGCTCTTAGGATCTTCTTGATGATGAATCATCGGTCATCTCTTCACTCCCTAAGCCGGCAATCTCATTTGTGATAAGTGCAAGCCTAGAGTACATTTCAGCGACACCTTCACCATCCTTCATTTTGAACTTGTCAAGCTGACTTTGGAGCACATCCAACTTGGATTCCTTGACGGATTCGGTACCTACATGCATATCAATCAAAGTATCCCAAATTTCCTTTGCATTCTCAAGGCGGCTGATTTTGTTGAATTCTTGAGGCACAATCCGTTGAAGATGGTATCACAAGCTTGAGCATTGTATTGCAGCATCTTCAATTCTTCCGCATTAGCTTCACGGTTCGGCTCTCTCCCATCAAAGAATTCACCTTGCAAGCCAATACAAATAATTGCCCAAACGGTGGGGTTATGTCCGAGAATATGCATTTTCATCTTATGCTTCCAACTAGCAAAATTAGTACCATCAAAGCAAGGACCTCTACAGTGATAATTTCCCTCGCTAGACGCCGTACTCTCCTAGGTTGTGAAACCAAGGCTATGACCACCAAAAGCTATGGAAATCAAAGCAAATGGATACCAAGCTCTGATACCACTTGTAGGACCTTGAAGTATGTCTAGAGGGGGGGTGATTAGACTACTTGACCAATTAAAAACTTAGCCTTTTCCCAGTTTTAAAGTTTGGCAGATTTTAGCTATCTTAGGACAAGTCAAGCAATCATCACACAATTCAAGCAAGCATGCAAAGAGTGTATGAGCAGCGGAAACTTGCAAGAAAGTAAAGGAAAGGGTTTGGAGGATTCAAACGCAATAGGAGACACGGATGTTTTTGGCGTGGTTCCGATAAGTGGTGCTAACGTACCTCCACGTTGATGGAGACTTCAACCCACGAAGGGTAACGGTTGCGCGAGTCCACGGAGGGCTCCACCCGCGAACGGTCCACGAAGTAGCAACCTTGTCTATCCCACCATGGCCGTCACCCACGAAGGACTTGTCTCACTAGCGGTAGATCTTCATGAAGTAGGCGATCTCCTTGCCCTTACAAACTCCTTGGTTCAACTCCACAATCTCGTCGGAGGCTCCCAAGTGACACCTAGCCAATCTAGGAGACACCAATCTCCAAGAAGTAACAAATGGTGTGTTGATGATGAACTCCTTGCTCTTGTGCTTCAAATGATAGTCTCCCCAACACTCAACTCTCTCTCAGAGGATTTGGATCTGGTGGAAAGAAGATTTGAGTGGAAAGCAACTTGGGGAAGGCTAGAGATCAAGATTCATATGGTAGGAATGGAATATCTTGGTCTCAACACATGAGTAGGTGGCTCTCTCTCAGAAATGGTAAGTTGGAAGTGTAGGTTTGTTCTGATGGCTCTCTCCACGAATGAAGAGGAGGTGGAGGGGTATAAATAGCCTCCACACAAAATCTAACCGTTACACACAATTTACCAATCTCGGTGGGACCGAATCAACAAACTCGGTCAGACCGATTTTAGTAAACCTAGTGACCGTTAGGGTTTTCGGTGGGACTGACTTGCATCTCGGTAGGACCGATATGGTTAGGGTTAGGGCATAACGTAATCTCGGTGAGACCTATTACGCAAACTCGGTGAGACCGATTTGGGTAATTAGCTAACTAGAGAGTTGGTCAGGTAAACTCGGTGGGACTGATTTGCTCTTTTCGGTGAGACGGAAATGTTACAAAAGGGAAACAGAAAGTTTACATTGCAATCTCGGTGGGACCGATCCGCTCTTTCGGTGAGACCGAAAAGTTACGAAAAGGAAACATAGATTACAATCCCAACTCGGTGAGACCGAGATCCCTATCGGTAGAACCGATTTGCTTAGGGTTTGTGGCAGTGGCTATGACATTTGGAATCGGTGGCGCCGGATAGGAAGAATCGGTGAGACCGATTTTGGCTTTAGGTTTAGGTCATATGTGGATGTGAGAAAGTAGCTGAGGGTTTTTGGAGCATATCACTAAGCACATGAAGCAAGAGGCTCATTAAGCAACACCTCATCCCTCCTTGATAGTATTGGCTTTTCCTATAGACTCAATGTGATCTTGAATCACTAAAATATAAAATGAAGAGTCTTGAGCTTTTGAGCTTGAGCCAATCCTTTGTCATTAGCATTTTGAGGGATCCACTTTCATCATCCATGCCATGCCATTCATTGAGCTTTCCTGAAATGTTCATCTTGGAATAGCATTAGCTCAATGAGCTATATGTTGTTATGAATTACCAAAACCACCTAGGGATAGTTGCACTTTCATTTATTATAACATAAATCCCCAGAAGGCTTGTATCCTGCGCCATCGTTCGCAGTCCGGACATGTGCATCGTCGCATGCGTACCCAGGGAAAGGAACCCCTAACGGAACTGTTCTCCCTGGAAGATGTTTCTTACTATCCATGTAATATAACATAACTAGTTGGGTACTTGTCTTTTCAAGCACTTATGACCCCTACGCCTTGTTTCCACGCATACCCCGGTTTTGTATAACTAAGTGGGTATTGAGACACACCGATTTGTAGGATCCGGGGCTGAAGTTAAAAGGTCCGCCATGGCAAATGATTTTAATCCGGCTAGGGGCTAATTATGTCCATTAAATTACACAGTCACTTGGACTGACTATATTCCTCCTCTATACCGTCCAACAGGCTATCTAGCTTACAATCCTGTTGAGAATACTTAGCGGCTAACGCTACCTGGTCATATACCAGACTCACGGGAATTTCTTGCCCATCGGGCCCCGCCGGTCCTATTTCGGCCATATGGTTCGGGTCCAGCTTGGTGTAGTGCGTCTTCACCATAGCCCAGGCTTCTCTTGCACCTTGCCGGCAAGCGGACACCTTCCACAGTCGGAAGCGCCGCCGTGCGCCTTGAAGCATATCCACAAGCTACCCCATGCCATTCGGCAGCAAGCTTGATGGACACAAAGCCTGAGCAACACCCTGCATCACTTGCCGAGCTCGCTTGTGTAGTTGCGAAAGGTCTTGCAGTAAATCACTTGCAGATGAGGGCATCTCCTCCTCAGGGCGACCCGTTAACATTCCTGCAAGCAAAATTCTTTCAATATACTTCCTCGCCGAACTATACTACAGTTCGTCTAGGCACTTACCGTAAATGCCGCGTCGAAGCCTTTTGTTCTCCTTCACGGAGTCCGCCAGCTGAGCGCGGAGATCTTTTAACTCCACGTCCAGCTGGACTTTGGCATGTTGAAGATTGTTCTTCTCCTGCCTAACTCGCGTAAGAATGCGCTCGCCAGCCTCCAGCTGCCTTTTGAGATGCGATGCGTCCTCTCTTACGCCCTCTGGATTCCCCCCGGGATTTTCTGTAGAATTTTCTATTAGACTTGTCATATCAGCCATGTACTAACTGGTACATCTTCGTACAATTGCGACAACTGTTACCATATGAGGGCTTTTGAGATTCCTCTAACTTGGCAACTGCGGCCCTCAGTTCGGCCTTGCATTCCTCCAGCTCCCGAGACAATTGCTCATTCCTATCTACAAGGACCTATGCATAAATTGATCCTTAAAACAGTTGTTCCAACCGTTTCAAGTCTCAGGGGCTACTGCTACACATGCTTATGTAATTTTCTTACCCTTATATCTTTGGTACACTGGTCCGTCGCTCGGGTAAGCCCGCCTTGAGCAGCTCGGATGTATGCTTCTCCCGAATGGAAGGCGTTAAATGCCTCTTCGGAAAAGATGTTGTTCTGAAGTACGGCCCGTCGGCGCCTGTGATTCATGGCGCTCTCTACTTCGGAATTCGTGGCTGAGAGCATATCCACATTCTCTGTTGGAGAACTATGCGGCATCGGCCCCACTCCCGCCTCCGCTCTCGAAGCCGGTTCTGGAATCCGGCTGGTAGAGGCGTGGTTGGCAGGATCCCCGGATATAGTTCGGTTGTTCCTCTTCCTGCCAGGACACAAAGGGTGTTGTCATACTTCAAAACGCCATAATGACAGCACAAGTTTTTGCCTTACCTCTGTAGCGGCGATTATGTAACACCCGGATGTAACTTTCCATATTTGTAACTCAACTCTTGCCATTTTCGGCATTGTGATATGATATTCCCTCCGTGGTTGGGTTTTTGTCTTTCGTTTTGCATTTTGTCCATGTCATGCATTTCATATCATGTCATCATGTGCATCTCATTTGCATACGTGTTAGTCTCATGATTCGAGCATTTTCCCGTTGTCCGTTTTGCAATCCGGCACTCCTATGTCCCCGGCGTCCCCTTTTACATTTTTCCGTGGCGGGTACTAAACTTTCTCGGAATGGACGAGGTTTGTCAAGTGGCCTTGGTACACCACGGTGAACCACTGTCAAGTTTGGTCATTTGGAGCTCGTTTGGTACTCAGCAGTTAACCGCACTCTCGCAAAGGCCTCTTTTAAGTTGCAGCCCAACACCCTTCAAAACAGCCCAATAACCCATCTAAGTCACTTCCATGCTCTCCGTCGTCGGATCACGATCGTGTGGGAAAACCGCACCTCATTTGGAGCTTCCTAGCTCCTTCTACCTATAAATATAGCCTCCCCCCGAAATCCGGATCAATTCCCCTAACCCTAGCTCCTCCTCCTCGCGCGCGCCCGGACACGTCCGGACGGGCGGACGTCACGCGTCCGCCCGCCGCCCCCGCCGGCGCGCCGAGGCGCGCCCGCGCGCGCCGCCGCGCCGCCGCCCGCCCGCCCCGCCGCCGCCTGGCCCGCCCGGCCCTCCCGCCGCCGCCCGCCGCCGCCGCCCCGCCGCCCCGCCGCGCCGCGCCCGCCGCCGCCGCGCCCGCCGCCGCGCCGCCGCCGCCGCCGCCGCCGCCCGCCGCCCCGCCGCGCCCGCCCCGCCCGCCGCCCGCGCCGCCGCGCGCCGCCCGCCCCGCCGCGCCGCGCCCGCCCGCCTCCTCCCCCGCCCTCCCGGCCTCTCTCCTCCTCCGGCCCGTCCCGCTCGCTCGCGAGCCGCCGCCGCCGCCGCCGCCTCGATCCGCGATCGGATCTGAGATCCACCGAAGGTTGACTTCTTCTCCCCGAAATTTTCCTCTAAGTCATTTTCTGTGATGATTATTTTGTTGCATTTTCATCATGCCATAACTTTGCACCCGTGGCTCCGTTTTGGGCGTGTAGCATGTCAAATTGTTCGTCTCGAAGAGTAGATCATTTCATCTCATTGCATCATTTTCATTTGAGCTCATCTTGATGCCGAAATGCTGTTAGAAGAGGGCTATGTGATGTTAGTTTTGATTCTTATCGAACATGCACTTTTGTCATTTTGCCATGATTGATGTGTGCATCCTATGATCTTGAGTCCTACATGTGTTTTGTAATATGCCATGCCATCTTTACAGGGGTGTATGCCATGTATTTTTGTGATCTCTGTGGTGACTAGCACAAGCATGCAAACTAGGCTTCATGATGTTGCTGATTTCAGCCCTGTTTTCTTGATATTTTTATGCCATGTTAACTTGATGCTCTGAGAGAGATCCATGCATATTTTGAGATACTTCATAAGGATGTTTTGAACATATGGTTATGCTCTATCCATCCATGCCCTTGTTTGCAATTATGGAGTGCCATATCTTGAGTCAATCGAGCTCTACTTTTGCTATAAAATGTTTCCTGGCAGATTGTTTACATGTTATTCAATTTTGCCAAGGTTGTTGTAGTTGATCCGTGTATGCTATGATGTTGTTCTTGCCATGTATAGCTTCTATGCCATGTCTTCTTGATGGATGTATGCTTAGTTTATCATGTAATGCTCTGTAGTGAGTGCATCGAGCTCTTAAACATGCCTACTTGTTATCTGTTTTTGTCATGCCACATTCTTTGAATCATTATGAAACTTGCTATATTGACATGGGTGCTATTATATTTTCTGATCCCTTTTGGCTCATGGTCAGTAAGGGACTTTTGTTCTATGCTTTGAGTAGATTCATGCCATGCCTTGTTTTGCTATTATAAGTTCCTGTAGCATGTTGTTTGCTTGCTCTGAACATTGCTTCCTGATGCTGATTCTGCCATGTTCAGTATTTTCACTAAGTCTGTGAAGCTGATATATTTTGCACTTTTGCCATGCTTGTTTGGACCTGTTATGATGTGATTTAGCCGTAGCTCAGTGTTCATCTTTTGTCAAGCATCTTGAGTAGATCACTGCCATATGCTTTGTTGGTACGTTTGGGTGCAGTAGCTTAATTTCTTGTTGCTTGCTATGTGGCATCATCTTTGTTAATGGCAGATTTGTGCCATTCTTGTTTTGCTTGTCATTTGCAAACCGTGCATCCGATTCGGTGATCTTTATATCGATTTCAACGAAATCATCTCACCTTTCAGCGGCATACTTGGTTTGCCAAGTTGATGCCTGGTTCATCATTTTCCTTCGAACGCGCATCGCATTGCATATCACATCTCGCATATCATGCCATGTATTGCATCATGTTGCTTGTGCATTGCACCGTGATTTATTGTGGTTCCATTGTTTGTGTTCTTGCTTTGGGTAGAGCCGGAGGCGAGTGCGTGAGCGAGGAACCTGTTGAGAAGCGCTTACGAGGATCAAGCTTTCGACAACTCGAGAACTTTGCGAGCAAGATGACCATACCCTCGAAATCACTTCTATCTTTGCTTGCTAGATGCTCGCTCTTTTGCTATGCCTATGCTCGATGCCTATCACTTGCTTATCATGCCACCCATATTGCCATGTCAAACCTCTAACCATCCTTTCCTAGCAAACCGTTGATTGGCTATGTTACCGCTTTGCTCAGCCCTCTTATAGCGTTGCTAGTTGCGGTGAAGATGAAGTTTGTTCCTTGTTGGAACATGGAGATGTTGTTCCTTGTTGGAACATGTTTACTTGTTGGGGATATCACAATATATCTGCTATAATTAATGCATCTATATACTTGGTAAAGGGTGGAAGACTCGGCCTTATGCAGTGTTTTGTTCCACTCTTGCCGCCCTAGTTTCCGTCATACGGTGTTATGTTCCTTGATTTAGCGTTCCTTACGGTTGGGTGATTTATGGGACCCCCTTGACAGTTCGCTTTGAATAAGACTCCTCCGGCAAGGCCCAACTTTGGTTTTACCATTTGCCACCTAAGCCTTTTTCCCCGGGTTTCGCGAGCCGAGGTCATCTTTATTTAACCCCGGACCGGTGCTCCTTGAGTGCTGGCCCGAAACGAAAGCACTGCGGGGCCACCTGGGGAAACTTCGAGGCTTGGTTTTACTCGTAGGATGTCTCATCCGGATGTGCCACGAGCGAGATATGTGCAGCTCCTATCGGGATTTGTCGGCTGTCAGGCGGCTTTGCTGGTCTTGTTTTATTCTTTGTCGAAATGTCTTGTAGTCCGGGATTCGAGACTGATCGGGTCTTCGGTAGAAGGAATATCCTTCGTTGACCGTGAGAGCTTATAATGGGCTAAGTTGGGACACCCTGCGGGTATTATCTTTGAAAGCCGTGCCCGCGGTTATGAGGCAGATGGGAATTTGTTAATGTCGGTTGTAGAAAACCGAAGTTGACCTTAATTAAAACACATCAACGCGTGTGTAACCGTGATGGTCTCTTCTCGGTGAGTCCGGGAAGTGAACACGGTGTTGGAGTTATGTTTGGCGTAAGTAGTTCAGGATCACTTCTTGATCGCTACTAGCTTCACGACCGTGCCTTGCTTCTCTTCTCGCTCTCTTTTGCGAATGTAGCCACCATATATGCTAGTCGCTTGCTGCAGCTCCACCTCACAACTCTGTCCTTCCTATAAGCTTAAATAGTCTTGATCTCATGGGTGTGAGATTGCTGAGTCCCGTGACTCACAGATTCTACCAAAACAGTTGCAGGTGCCGGCGATGCGGTCTGGGTGGCGCAACCGAGCTCAAGTGGGAGTTCGACGAGGCGTGGTCGTTACTATGTGTCTTTCACGATGATCGATAGTGGAGCCAGTTGGGACGATCGGGGATCTGTGTAGCATTTGGGGTAGTCTTCTTTTATTTTGGTTCCGTAGTCGGACCTTGAGTGTAATCTGGATGATGGATGTTTATTTATGTATTGTGTGAAGTGGCATTGTAAGCCAACTATGTATCTCTTTCCTTATGTATTACATGGGTTGTGTGAAGATTACCTCACTTGCGACATTGCTTTCAATGCGGTTATGCCTCTAAGTCGTGCTTGACACGTGGGAGATATAGCCGCATCGAGGCGTTACAAGTTGGTGTCGAGCCATCCCGACTTAGGAGCCCCTGCTTGATTGTTTCTTTGGCGTTGTTGAGTCTAGAACAAAAATGTTTTGAGTCTTAGGATTATATATATCGGAGTAGGATTCTTTTTACTCCCGGTCCTTAAATCGCTCTGGTGAGGTCTCTGGCGTAGAAGTTTTGACTCTCCTCTCCTCAAATTTCACTAAAAATTTTTTTTAGGATCACGCGGGTATCTTGGAATCGTTCGATGGTTTTGTGGCGAGAACATTGTTCTTGGTGCCTCGACATTTAGGGGTTGTGGCGGTGTCCGGGGAGTTGAGCTCCGAGGTGTTGTCGTCACAATTTTATCGTTGCGATTCTGGAATACGAGCTTTGCCGACATCGAAAATCTCTTTTATGCAGTTGTTGGTGAGATAACCCGATAACCCGATCTTGAGGCGAGCTCGGGAGTATTGCCATGACTTCGTATAACGGATGCTTTTGAAGGTCGAGGTACCACGATTTCGAAGGTTTCTTGGTTATGTGTTGTGGATGGATACAATTGGATCTAGGTATTGTTAGTTTGGGTGATATATTTTGTGTCCCTGTATCCCCAACACAGTTGCATAACGAGAAAGTTTGGGAGTTTATAGGTGGGATTCAAGTAGCTCTTAGCATTTCTTCCCTTGAGATATTTGGTTTGTGATTGGGTAATCCTTACCACTTATTTGTTCGATCGTACCTTGTTATTTTTTCATCAACCCTTAATCAAGTGGCTTCTCACCTTAATGGGCGTGTGATGTTAGCTTTGGAATTCATTCGTTCATCCTTGTTGAATGTTTATTGTGAAGACTATATGTTGCAATTTCTATCCGTTGATTCAACTTGTCTATCTGTCTATCAAAGTGCTAACGGATGTCACCCTCTTGAGGATGGCTCCATGCAGCGTCTGAATCCGGATCGCAATGATGGGAGTCGGTCGAACCCTCCACCTCCACCTCCGCCTCCGGAGGCATGGCAACTATCATGGCAGCCACCAATGCCAATGCTCGAGATGATTTTGCAACTCTTGCAGAAGCGTACCCAAGGGCAAGGCAATCAAGGAAATCAAGGCCAAGGCAACAACCAGCCGCACTTTGCTACCCTCAATCGGTTCCTCGCTAATCAGCGAAGTCTTTCGGTTTACGTGCCGAGGCCCACAGGCGCCGACGATTGGCTTGTGGACATCTGCAAACATTTTGAATGTAGCAATGTCGGACACGAGGACTTTGTCAAGTTTGCTTCGTTTCAACTCAAGGACCAAGCTGCTTTGAGTGGTACCAACAATACAAAGATTCGAGAGGAGGTCGTGTCATTACAGGATGAGTTCGCGAGACTTGAGCTCACCACATTCGAAAAGTGTTGTTGAGAGCAAGCGTGAGGAGTTCCGCAATCTCAAGCAAGGCAACATGTACGTGTATCAATACAATATCCAGTTCGAGAAACTTCGCTCGCTTTGCTAAGCAAGGCGTCCACGATGAAAAGAGTATGATCTATCAATTCAGAGGTGGTCTCGGAGAAGATCTGCAATTAGCTCTCGTGCTTTTGAGCGAGAAAAGTATGATGAATTCTACAACATGCCTTTGAAGCAAGAAGCTGCCCAGCTCAAATGTGAGGCTTCTAAGAAGAGAATCGGGGATGCAGTTCAGTCTTCTTCTTCCTCTCAAGTGGCAGCTAAGCAGCGAAGTTCTACCTTCCTCCTCCTCCGTTCCGTCGGCCTTATCGTGAGAAGAACTCAGGTGGTCGTGGATCTTCCCACCCACCCAACCCAGGCTATCGAGAACAAGTCTAATTCTCAAGCTCCAAGGTCAAATGCTCCTTATCACCGTCCGCTCTCGGAGGTGACTTGCAACAAATGTCGTGAGAAAGGTCACTATGCGAACAAGTGCTTCAACCAAAGCGCCTTCCGCCTCCTCCTCTGTGAAATCTTCCAGCAATGCGGTGGTCAAGCATAATCCCAAGTCATGCAAAGGTGAATATGATGAATGCAGCTCAAGCGGAGGAATCTCTTGATGTGATAATGGGTAATCTCTCGATTAATGATATTCTGCAAAAGTCTTATTTGATCTTGGTGCATCGCATTCTTTCATGTCATATCCTTTTGTTGCCAAGCACAAGTTTGACACGGAGATTTGTCCTAAAGTTATGCAAGTTGTTTCTCCGGGTAAGCTTATGACTTCTAGTTTGATGGTTCGATGTCTCTATCAAGATGGGCGACTATAGATTTCTGGCTAAACCAATTGTCCTTGGTGACTCGGATATTGATCTTATTCTCGGGATGGGTGGCTTTCTCGGCACAAAGCTCAGCTTGATTGTGCTGCCGGGAAATTCAATTGACTCACTCTTCTAATGATGTGATCATCTATGCGCTTCGTGATGAAACCATTGGTTGTTTTCTCTCAATGAGAAGGCGAATTGGATGCTATCTCTCGATTCGATCGTTTGTGAGTACCAAGATGTCTTTCGGAAGAGCTTCGGGAATGCCTCCTCACGGCGAGTTGAATTCGTTATCGATCTTGAGCACGGCCTTGAACCCGTTTGCAAGCGTCCATACAAGCTTGGACCTAATGAGCTGAAGGAATTGAAGAAGCAGCTCGATGAACAAGAGCGTCTGGGTTTGATCGGACCGAGTTCATCTCCTTGGGGTTGTGGTGTTCTTTTGTCCGGAAGAAGGATGGCGCGGACCGACTTTGCGTCGATTACCGTCCATTGAATAAGAAGACAATCAAGAACAAGTATCCACTTCCCAACATCAATGAGCTTTTGAGCAACTCAAAGGTGCTAAAGTGTTCTCAAGCTTGACCTTCGTATGGGTTATCATCAAATTCGCATTCGTGAACAAGATATTCCCAAGACAGCATTGAGAACAAGCTTTGGTTCTTATGAATATCTTGTCATGTCTTTCGGCCTTGTCAATGCTCCTCCAACATTCTCTCGGATGATGAACTTCATCTTCAACCCCTACACCAATGAATTCGTCTTGGTCTATCTTGATGATATTTTGGTCTTCTCCAAGAATAAGAAGGATCATGCCAAACATTTGCGATTGGTGCTAGACAAGCTCGAGAGCATCAATTCT
Organism: Aegilops longissima; assembly: GCA_021605205.1. NCBI lineage: Eukaryota > Viridiplantae > Streptophyta > Magnoliopsida > Poales > Poaceae > Aegilops > Aegilops longissima. The sequence goes on along the minus strand of CM038678.1, from coordinate 388,012,200 downwards.
ATCTGAAGTTTTCCAAATGTGAATTTTGGCTTGATGAAGTGCTTTACCTTGGTCACATCATCTCCGCCAAGGGCATCGCTGTTAATCCGAGAAGGTGTCTGCGGTTGTGAATTGGGAACCTCCTCGGAATGTCAAGCGACTCCATGATTTTCTTGGTCTTGCAAGCTATTGCGAAGATTCGTTGAGAACTTCTCTAAGATTGCAAAGCCTCTTTCCAACCTCCTCGAAGCATGTGAAGTATATACGGTCTCACGAGTGTGGCGTTGCTTTCAATACTCTCAAGAGAAACTCGTCACAGCTCTGTCTTGACTCCTCTGATGAATCCAAGCCATTGAAGTTTTACGTGATGCTTCTCTTCAAGGTCTCGGTCTGTGTTAATGCAAGAGAAGAGAGTTGTGGCCTATACCTCTCGTCATTTGAAGCCCAGCGAAAAGAACTACCCCACTCACGATCTTGAGTTGGCGGCGTTGTCCATGCATTGATAACATGGAGACATCTCTTGTTGGGAAGGAAAGTGGACATATTCACCGATCACAAGAGTCTCAAGTATATCTTCACTCAACCCAACCTCAACCTCGAGGCAAACTCGATGGGTGAAATGATTCAAGAGTACAACCCAAGTATTGAATATACTCGGGCAAGGCCAATGTGATTGCAGATGCTTTGAGCAGGAAGGCTTATTGCAGCAGTTTAATCCTCAAGCCCTTCCAACGGATCTCTGTGAAGCTTTCCATAAGCTGAATCTTCAAGTTGTTCCTCAAGGCTTTCTTGCCAACCTCATAGTCTCTCCTACTTTGGAAGACCAAATTCGTGAGGCTCAACTCCTGGATACCATGGTGAAAAAGGTGAAGCGTGGTATCGACAAGGGCATTCAAGTACAAGTGCTTCCACATTGATGACAAAGATACTCTTTTCTTGAGGACGGATTGTGGTTCCTAAGGGTGATCTCGTAAAGTCATTATGAGCGAGGCACACAATTCCCTTCTATCCATTCATCACGGAAATGCGAAGATGTACCATGACCTCAAGCAGTCATATTGGTGGACTCGAATGAAGCGCGAAATTGCTCAATTCGTGAATGAGTGTGATGTCTGCGAGAAGAGTGAAAGCGAGAACACCAACGACCAGCTGGTCTCCTCCAACCTCTTGCTATTCAGAATGGAAGTTTGATCATATTGAAATGGACTTCGTGACTGGATTTCCAAAGTCCAAGCGTGGAAATGATGCTATCTTCGTTGTCATTGACAAGCTTACTAAAGTGGCTCATTTTCTTCCTATCAAAGAATCTATCACAGCAGCTCGGTTGGCGAGCTATACACCTCGAGATTGTCTCCTTGCGGCATTCCACAAGTGATCTCTTGAGACCGTGGCAGCATCTTTACCTCAAGTTTTGGGATTCTTTTGAGAAGGCCATGGGCACCAACATTCGTTTCAGCACAGCTTTCCATCCTCAAACAAGTGGCCAAGTCGGCGAGTCAATCAAATCCTTGAAGATATGCTCGGGGCTTGTGTCATTTCCTTGGTATGAAGTGGGAAGATTGTCTTCCATATGCGAGTTCTCCTACAACAACAGCTTCCAAGCGAGTTGGGCAAGGCCCCATTGAAATTCTCTATGGCGAGAAAGTGCGTACTCCTCTCAATTGGTCGAGACAGGTGAGCGCCAACTTCTTGCAGCGACTTGATCACGAAGCGAAGAAATGTGCAAAGTCATTCGTGAGAATCTCAAAGCAGCGCAATCGCGCGGAAGAACTATTATGATGACAAGCACCGTGATGTGGCTTTTGAAATCGGAGACCATGTCTACCTCGCGTCTCTCAATGAAAGGCACTCGTAAACCCGGTATCAAAGGAAGCTTGCCCCTAGATCGTGGGTCCTTTCAAGATCATTGGCAAAAGCGATCTAGCCTATCAACGAGCTTCCGTCCAACCGCGAGCGTGCGATGTGTTTCACGTGTCACAACCGCGCAAGTGCTTCAAGACTCTGGCGCACTATCAACGAAGAAATTGACCTCCAAGAAGATCTCTCTTATCATGAGCACCCGTTGCTATTCTTGAAGAAACCGGCGCAAGACTGCAACAAGTCAATCAAATTCCTGAAAGTGAAGTGGTCACACCATTCCGACCGAGAAGCCACACAGGGCGCGAGGATCACCTCCGTTCGAATATCCGGAGTTCTTTCAGTCCTAGATCTGGGGCGAGATCCTCTTGTAGTGGTGGAGTGTTGTAACACCCGGATGTAACTTTCCATATTTGTAACTCCAACTCTTGCCATTTTCGGCATTGTGATATGATATTCCCTCCGTGGTTGGGTTTTGTCTTCGTTTTGCATTTTGTCCATGTCATGCATTTCATATCATGTCATCATGTGCATCTCATTTGCATACGTGTTAGTCTCATGATTCGAGCATTTTCCCGTTGTCCGTTTTGCAATCCGGCACTCCTATGTCCCCGGCGTCCCCTTTTACGTTTTTCCGTGGCGGGTACTAAACTTTCTCGGAATGGACGAGGTTTGTCAAGTGGCCTTGGTACACCACGGTGACCACTGTCAAGTTTGGTCATTTGGAGCTCGTTTGGTACTCAGCAGTTAACCGCACTCTCGCAAAGGCCTCTTTTAAGTTGCAGCCCAACACCCTTCAAAACAGCCCAATAACCCATCTAAGTCACTTCCATGCTCTCCGTCGTCGGATCACGATCGTGTGGCGAAACCGCACCTCATTTGGAGCTTCCTAGCTCCTTCTACCTATAAAATAGCCTCCCCCAAATTTCCGGATCAATTCCACCCTAACCCTAGCCTTCTCCTCTCCGCGCGCCGGACACGTCCGGGCCGGGCGGACGCGTCCGTCCGCCGCCCCCCGGCCAACCGAAGCCGCCACGTGGCGCGCGCCCGCGCCGCCCGCCGCGCCCGCGCGCCCGCCGCCCGCCGCCCCCCCGCCGCCGCCCGCCGCGCCCCGCGCGCGCCCCGCCCGCCCGCCGCCCGCCGCCGCCCCGCCCCGCCGCCCGCCGCCCGCCGCCCGCCCGCCGCCGCGCCGCCGCCGCGCCGCCCGCCCCGCCGCCCGCCCGCCGCCGCCCCGCGCCCGCCCGCCCGCCGCCGCCCGCCGCCGCCGCCCCTCCCCGCCCTCCTCCTCCTCCCCCCCCTCCTCTCCTCCCTGAACCTCCGCGCCTCCGGCGAACCTCGGGATCGATCGGATCTGAGATCCACGAGCGAGGTTGACTTTCTTCTCCCCGATTTTCCTCTAAGTCTTTTTACATGATTATTTTGTTGCATTTTCATCATGCCATAACTTTGCACCCGTGGCTCCGTTTTGGGCGTGTAGCATACCAAATTGTTCGCCTCGAAGAGTAGATCATTTCATCTCATTGCATCATTTTCATTTGAGCTCATCTTGATGCCGAAATGCTGTTAGAAGAGGGCTATGTGATGTTAGTTTGATTCTTATCGAACATGCACTTTTGTCATTTTGCCATGATTGATGTGTGCACCCTATGATCTTGAGTCCTACATGTGTTTTGTAATATGCCATGCCATCTTTACAGGGGTGTATGCCATGTATTTTTGTGATCTCTGTGGTGACTAGCACAAGCATGCAAACTAGGCTTCATGATGTTGCTGATTTCAGCCCTGTTTTCTTGATATTTTTATGCCATGTTAACTTGATGCTCTGAGAGAGATCCATGCATATTTTGAGATACTTCAGTAAGGATGTTTTGAACATATGGTTATGCTCTATCCATCCATGCCCTTGTTTGCAATTATGGAGTGCCATAGCTTGAGTCAATCGAGCTCTACTTTTGCTATAAAATGTTTCCTGGCAGATTGTTTACATGTTATTCAATTTTGCCAAGGTTGTTGTAGTTGATCCGTGTATGCTATGATGTTGTTCTTGCCATGTATAGCTTCTATGCCATGTCTTCTTGATGGATGTATGCTTAGTTTATCATGTAATGCTCTGTAGTGAGTGCATCGAGCTCTTAAACATGCCTACTTGTTATCTGTTTTTGTCATGCCCTGTTCTTTGAATCATTATGAAACTTGCTATATTGACATGGGTGCTATTATATTTTTGATCCTTTTGGCTCATGGTCAGTAAGGGACTTTTGTTCTATGCTTTGAGTAGATTCATGCCATGCCTTGTTTTGCTATTATAAGTTCCTGTAGCATGTTGTTTGCTTGCTCTGAACATTGCTTCTGATGCTGATTACGCCATGTTGATATTTTCACTAAGTCTGTGAAGCTGATATATTTTGCACTTTTGCCATGCTTGTTTGGACCTGTTATGATGTGATTTAGCCGTAGCTCAGTGTTCATCTTTTGTCAAGCATCTTGAGTAGATCACTGCCATATGCTTTGTTGGTACGTTTGGGTGCAGTAGCTTAATTTCTTGTTGCTTGCTATGTGGCATCATCTTTGTTAATGGCAGATTTGTGCCATTCTTGTTTTGCTTGTCATTTGCAAACCGTGCATCCGATTCGGTGATCTTTATATCGATTTCAACGAAATCATCTCACCTTTCAGCGGCATACTTGGTTTGCCAAGTTGATGCCTGGTTCATCATTTTCCTTCGAACACGCATCGCATTGCATATCACATCTCGCATATCATGCCATGTTTTGCATCATGTTGCTTGTGCATTGCACCGTGATTTATTGTGGTTCCATTGTTTGTGTTCTTGCTTTGGGTAGAGCCGGAGGCGAGTGCGTGAGCGAGGAACCTGTTGAGAAGCGCTTACGAGGATCAAGCTTTCGACAACTCGAGAACTTTGCGAGCAAGATGACCATACCCTCGAAATCACTTCTATCTTTGCTTGCTAGATGCTCGCTCTTTTGCTATGCCTATGCTCGATGCCTATCACTTGCTTATCATGCCACCCATATTGCCATGTCAAACCTCTAACCATCCTTTCCTAGCAAACCGTTGATTGGCTATGTTACCGCTTTGCTCAGCCCTCTTATAGCGTTGCTAGTTGCGGTGAAGATGAAGTTTGTTCCTTGTTGGAACATGGAGATGTTGTTCCTTGTTGGAACATGTTTACTTGTTGGGGATATCACAATATATCTGCTATAATTAATGCATCTATATACTTGGTAAAGGGTGGAAGACTCGGCCTTATGCACGGTGTTTTGTTCCTCTTGCCGCCCTAGTTTCCGTCATACGGTGTTATGTTCCTTGATTTAGCGTTCCTTACGGTTGGGTGATTTATGGGACCCCCTTGACAGTTCGCTTTGAATAAGACTCCTCGGCAAGGCCCAACTTTGGTTTTACCATTTGCCACCTAAGCCTTTTCCCCGGGTTTCGCGAGCCGAGGTCATCTTTATTTAACCCCGGACGGTGCTCCTTGAGTGCTGGCCCAAACTAAACCACTGCTGGGCCACCTGCAGGGAAACTTCGAGGCTTGGTTTTACTCGTAGGATGTCTCATCCGGATGTGCCACGAGCGAGATATGTGCAGCTCCTATCGGGATTTGTCGGCTGTCAGGCGGCTTTGCTGGTCTTGTTTTATTCTTTGTCGAAATGTCTTGTAGTCCGGGATTCGAGACTGATCGGGTCTTCGGTAGAAGGAATATCCTTCGTTGACCGTGAGAGCTTATAATGGGCTAAGTTGGGACACCCTGCGGTATTATCTTTGAAAGCCGTGCCCGCGGTTATGAGGCAGATGGGAATTTGTTAATGTCGGTTGTAGAAAACCGAAGTTGACCTTAATTAAAATACACATCAACGCGTGTGTAACCGTGATGGTCTCTTCTCGGTGAGTCCGGGAAGTGAACACGTGTTGGAGTTATGTTTGGCGTAAGTAGTTCAGGATCACTTCTTGATCGCTACTAGCTTCACGACCGTGCCTTGCTTCTCTTCTCGCTCTCTTTTGCGAATGTAGCCACCATATATGCTAGTCGCTTGCTGCAGCTCCACCTCACAACTCTGTCCTTCCTATAAGCTTAAATAGTCTTGATCTCGCGGGTGTGAGATTGCTGAGTCCCGTGACTCACAGATTCTACCAAAACAGTTGCAGGTGCCGGCGATGCGGTCAGGTGGCTTAACCGAGCTCAAGTGGGAGTTCGACGAGGCGTGGTCGTTACTATGTGTCTTTTCACGATGATCGATAGTGGAGCCAGTTGGGACGATCGGGGATCTGTGTAGCATTTGGGGTAGTCTTCTTTTATTTTGGTTCCGTAGTCGGACCTTGAGTGTAATCTGGATGATGGATGTTTATTTATGTATTGTGTGAAGTGGCATTGTAAGCCAACTATGTATCTCTTTCCTTATGTATTACATGGGTTGTGTGAAGATTACCTCACTTGCGACATTGCTTTCAATGCGGTTATGCCTCTAAGTCGTGCTTGACACGTGGGAGATATAGCCGCATCGAGTTTGGTCCCGTTAGCGATGGCGCGTTGCCCAAAGCGCTGCTGCTACTTCATAAGTAGCGGTAGCGTTTAGCTCCAGC
>CM038678.1:387843669-388005662 GCA_021605205.1 Aegilops longissima | reverse complement strand
CGAGGAGGGGCGCCTCTCTCCTTAAGCTGCCCGGCCGTGGTATGAGAGGAGAAAAACCAAGGCCAGGGCGTGAAGCGCAAGGAGGCAGCGTGTTTCGCAGCGGAGCCCGACACCAAGTGAGGCAGAAATCAGCCCAAGTCTTCCAAAAACAGCCGACCGTTCTGCGCCTTTCACAACCTGAATACCCACAACACTACTGACTGTCAAGAGCTCGGAGCCATATGAGAAGGACGCTTCGGTCGATGCCCCGAGCGCAGCGACCGGGGCTACTACCGCGAAGGAGGACGTGGAGGCGGACGCTCGGACGACCGTGGCCCGCGCCAGGAATGGCGCGACAGGCCTCGCGAGGACTGCTGGCAGGACCAACCTCGCGAGGGCACCTGGAGGGATCAGCCTCGTGAGGATCGCCCCTAGGGCAACAACGGTCTTCCCCCGCTGCCGTCACCAAGAAGGAACGACGACCACCACTAGGACGAGGGGGCTGGGGGCTTCCAGGAGCCGCGTGCGATCGCCTGCATCTTGGGCGGCGCCCAGGCCCCGGCCTCTCAGCGCATCTTCAAACAGTTTGCTCGCGAGGTGAACGCGGTGCTTCCCAAGCTCGAGGCCACGCTCCCGCTCAAGTGGTCCCAATGCGCCATCACTTTCAACTCGGCAGGTCAGCTCAAGTGCGCAGCCACCGCTGGTGCTCTCCCTATGATGTGTTCCCTGGTCATCAGCAATGTGCAGGTCACGACGACCCTCATCGACGGTGGCGCACGGCTCAACATCCTGTCCGTCGACACGTTCGACAACCTCCAAGTGCCATATGAATAGCTCCAGCCCACCAAGCCTTTCTCAGGAGTGACCGACTGTTCCGCCACACCGATAGGGAATGTCCGCCTACTTGTCACCTTCGGGGAGTGCAAGAACTACTGCACCGAGCTCATCGACTTCGACGTCGCGCACATCCGCCTGCCGTACAATGCCATCCTCGGGTATCCTGCCCTGGCCAAGTTCATGGCAGTCACCCATCACGGCTACAACATTCTCAAGATGCCAGGAAGCGGAGGAATCATCACGGTCCCGTGTGAAGAGAGGGATGCAGTGTGCTCCCTCGAGCGCGCCTTTCAAGCCGCAGCAATCGACCACCCCGACAGCAGAAGTGAAGGCCCTCCGGAGACCATTCCCAGGAAGAAGTAGTTGTGCCGCGTAGGACCTCAGGAGGATGGTGTCGCGGCAAGAGTCTCATCAGGATCAACGTCCGTCCCAGGGGCGCCTCCCTCCATCGCATAGGAAAGCGTGCCTGGCACCCTCCTCGGGCAGGGCTCGGGGGCTCTCTTCTGGAGGGCCTCAGACCTTGTCAACCTCACGAAGGAGGCGCTTGGGCACTACCTGGAAGCGTGCTTCGCGGCACATGTTCCTCAAGAGAGCGTGGGGCAAGGAGTGCCCACCACCAGGAGTTCATCACCAAGACTACCCAGGAACTGCAAGACGCAAGAGGCATGCGCGGCGACCGCCGCTAACGAGGCGCAGCTCCCCATCCTGGCGAGGATGCAGGGCTGCGTGTCTTCATCGACGTCCCAGGGCTCAACCGGGCCGCATCTCAGGAGCGCTTCTGGCCTTCGTGTGTGGGCCGCTGCGAGGGCCCGCCGCATAGCTACGTTCGCATGCCCTTCGGCTTGCCGAGCATGGCGTCGTCCTATCGGCGCAACATGCGGCGTGTCCTGGCGGCTCAGGAGGCCAGGTACCACGTCGTCCTAGAGGAGATGAGACGGTCTTCAGGGAACCTCCCGAGCCCCCAGAGCCTCCCGAGGCTCAGGGCTCCGGCGGCTCATGAGGAGACATTTCTTCAACGCACGCCTTCAGCTGCACTAACTCTGCCGTCTCTGAGAACCAGGTGACATCTTCCAAGCTCGTTTAGCTCGGGGCGCCCTCGGGCTGCATTATTCCTGTGCCGCATGGGTCCGATCCCATGGATGTCTCCCTTTTGCTTATGTCTTTAGCTTACCTTGCTGGGGGCGCCCCTCGGGCTGCATCATCCCCGAGCCGCTCGGGCCGGACCCAGTGGCATGTATCTTCCTGCATTTATCCAAGTTGATCTTCTCTCCATGCTTAACCTGCCAAAGGCTATCGCCTGCTCGATCGCCGCCCACCACGGGTCTGTTCACCCTATGCAATCCGCTTGCGTGTTAAAAGGGGGGCTCCTGAGCATCGCGACTCAGGAGCTCTTACTGGCTCTTCAGCACTCACCCCGGCCTTGACCACGGCATCGCGACCTGGCATACCAGCGGCTGTGGAGCTCGCTCGAGGGCCGGGACGTGAGGACGTAGAGTGCTTGCATCTAACCGCCTTGCAGGAACACACAGTCACCAAGAGGCAAGACCAGGCGCAACCCGCCTTGAGGTAGGGCCTCGTGAGTCCCGTGCTCGCTCACGAGTGCCCACATACACCTCGTAGTCCTGCCGTGCAAGCCACGTGTCAGGGCAGGGCTGTACACGCCCGGGGGGCTCCTCCCGGAGGGGGCCCCCCATCCCACGCACAAGTGGAAGCACCATGCTCCGCCCTGGTTGATGACACTGCCGAGGAGCGGCTATGCCCGTGCACAAGCGGAAGCACTATGCTCCGCGCTGGTGATAAACAACTGAAGGCGGCCCCATGGTCGTACCAACCTCAGGGAGCCCAGAGCTCAGCGTCTAGCCTCACAGCAACGCCTCCCCTCAGGAGAGTCGCGCGAGGGGCTGGGCACGGGGGCTGCGCTCGGGTCACGCCCATGCTCACGCCACCCAACCAAGTCTCCCTGACCAGGGCGTCGCACGCCCCTCCCAAGACCTCGGCGAGGGCAGGTATGGAAATTGTTTGCACGTCAAGGGGGACTCCTGAGCATCGCGACTCAAGAGCCTAACTGGTCACGTAGCCCCTCACTCCTTGGTCTGTCCTGGTCTCCGGTCGGCCCAATGGCGGTTGAGGTATGCGCGGTGCCGGGCTCTGCCGACGTAGAACATTAGTCTACCCTCGCGAACTCTCCCTATAAGCTGTTTGCGCGTCAAGGGGGACTCTTGAGCATCGCGACTCAGGAGCCTAATTGGACACGTAGCCCCTCACTCCTTGGTCCGTCCTGGTCTCCGGTCGGCCCAATGGTGGTTGAGGTATGCGCGGGGTCAGGCTCTACCGACGCAGATTGCAAAGCAAATAGGAAGGAAATCGCAAAATCTCGAAGCTAATACTACAAGCATATTGTCCTCACAATACCAAATGAAAAGTCTAAACGCCTCCACGAGGCCTGATACATGTTGCAGGAACGGAACGGGAAGAATAGCCGTGGGTCACCTCTAGACATCGCCGTCGCCTGCGGAAGGTGCTCCCCTGTGAGCAATTTTGTCTTCACCTTCACCACCAGCTGCAGGATTGGCGACATTGCCGGACAGAGGAGCGGAGACAAAGCTGTGGAACTTCTTCAGCAAGGCCTCCACGACCTTGACGCGCGGCGGCCTCGCATTGATCTTCAGCTCTGAGCTCCAAAGAACTCGTCAAGGCAAGCGTTGGGGTCGCGAAGGTGCAGGTGGCTGAAGACGCGAGTCAGCGCAGCCGAAGAAAGGACGCGAGCTTCTGTCTCTGCCATGGGACTGAGGCCATCAATGACCTCCTCAAGCGCCTTCACCAAGAGAGGAAGCAGCCGGGCAGGGCCGTCCTCGTTGTTGGCCAGCGACTTCTCCAGGCCGTGCTCGTAGATCGTCTTCAGCGCCTTGCGAGACCTCTCCTCGAGGTCGGCGAAGGCCGCGCGATCTTCGGCCAGGACACACGCCTTGGCGTCAAGATCGGACTCCCTCGCCTTCGCCTTCCGCTCCAGCCCTTCCAACCGGCTCCGCTCGGCAGCCTGCGTCTTCTCCAACTCCGCCAGCTCGGCATCGCGGTTCTTCACGGTGTCCTCCCGGGCCTTCACCTCCTCCTCCTTCGCTTGTAGGCAGCATGCTTCTTCGGCATGCTTGTCGTGCAGGCTTTGCAACTCGTCCTCAAGCGCCCGGCAGCGGTCACGGGCGGCCTTGGCGTCTTTCAGCGCCATCTCACGATCGGCCGTGGCGTTGGCGGCATTCTGCTTCTCCTTCTCAGAAGCCGCAGCGGTCTGGCCCAGCGCCGCGCGAACAGCCAAGTCGGAGTGGAGCCAGCCTGAGGCCAGCTCCAGGCGCCTGGCCACAAGACGTGGGTCCGCGTTCAGGAGATCCGCCTGCAGCTGGGTTATCTCCAAAAGAGCACGCTCCAGAGCAACAGCAGCAGAAGAACCTGGGAGTGGAGGTGCAGCAGCGGGAGGAGGCGACATCATCACCAGGGCCTGGGGGATCATGGGTTCCGGAGCAGCTGGGACCTCATCAGCCGCACCAGGCGCCGGCACCTCCAGAGCCAGCGGGACCCTAGGGGCTGACTCCATGCGGCGATGCTCCTCTTGGCCTCGCGAGGACGACCGGGCTGGGGAGATGCGGGCGTTGCTGCCTCCTTTTTCCGTTGGGGGAGGCACGGCCGCTGCGTCTTCCTTCCTCTTCTTCGCCGAAGATGTCGGCCTGATCGACCAAGGGCGAGCATCAGGAAACAAGGACAAGGTGAAGCTTAAGACACTTACTGATCCACCGCAACATACTTCCGCTTGGGGAGCTTGCGACAGCTTCGGGACCTGAGGAGCAGGCGTTCGGGCTCCGGCGGTGCCAGGCGCTGCGGAGGCAGAACCAGATCCAGCCCCAGGAGGTGTCAGGGCGGAGGCGGCACCACGGGCCACCAGCGACGACCTACCCCTCGTTGGGACGAGGGGTTGCTCCCTCTCCCCTTGGTAGGCGTCGGCCTCGGCATCATTAGGAAGGGCGCGGAGAATATCGGCCTTGCTCAGAGGGGAAGTCTCCCCCACCTCTTCCAGAGTCTTCTCTGAGTCCGCCTCCTCTTCCCCCTCTCCGCGGTACTCGCTAGAAGACACCTCCACCGGTTTCTGTGCCGTAGGAGCTCCCGGAAGCGCTGGCGGCACCAGCCCACGCGCATCAAAACTCGGCCTGGAGGCGACGAATTCCTCCCGGTCCCTGCGTTGGAACAAGGGAACGAAGGCGCTAGGCGGGTACTCCTGGTTATCCCCGACTATGAGGCGCAGGATGGCGTCCAATTCATCACCAGGCAGGTCCCCTGGCCTCAGGCGGGTCATGTTTCCCTCTTCTTCAAGCTCCCATAGGGGGTGCGCGTGCCTGGAGTGGGGCAACCCGTAGCATCAAGAACTTCCTCAGGAGCATCGCCCCTGTTACCTTGGCCGCCCTCGCTTTGCTCGGCTTCAAGTCGGTCATCATCTGCCCCAACACTGACGATTCCCGCTCATCGACAAGCTCCGCCTTGGGCCACCCCCCGTTGGCAACGCCAGACGCGGGGCGGCATGCTTGGCGTCCATCATGACCCATTTGGATCGAATGTTGTCGGCCCTCTTCCCGATGCTCGAGATCGAGTTGGGCTTGCCGCATGCGACGAAATTAGCGCATCCGGAGATGTGCGTCTCGCATCCGAAGATGTGCGTCTCACTGACACGGAGGAAGAAGAAATGGCGCAGGAGCGCCACAGATGGCATCGCGCCTAGGTACGCCTCATAGTAGTAGGCGAAGATGGAAAGCAGGAGGACAGAGTTGGGATGGAGATGCAACGCCTGCAGACCGTAGTGGTCGAGGACTTCATAAAAGAAATCCGAGAAAGGGGGGACCAACCCAACGGCGACGCTGCTCGAGAAGAAAGGGAAGAAGGTGCTCCCCTCAGGCTCTGGCTCGTCGGAGGCGAGCCGGAGCTCCGTCTTCCCCCACTCGTTGCTCTCCCCCGCCGTCAGTAGACGCACGGAGGCGAGGCTCTTCTCTGTGACGGTGGGCGCTTAAGAGCGGGCTCGTACCAAGCCGGTGCCGAAGAAGTCTTGACCTCGTGGCGCCATGGGCGGCAGATGCAGAGCAAGGTTGGAGCAGATCTGGAGGTAGCGGCGGCGAAGAGAGAGAAAGGGGATCTGGGGCGAGGTGATGAAGAAGCAATGAAGGCAAGAACTGCCCACGCCAGCCTTTTGTCAGATCAAGCAGTTGCCGAGGCAGTGTGGGGAAGCGGAGATGCCCACGTCCAATCAACCACCACGCGTCAACCGAGGCCGCAGGCTTTTGGGGCCCGCAGTGCTCCGAACTTGACCCTTGGCATCACCGCGAAGCGAAGCCAGAGCGCACCTTGGGCCCGGGGGCTACTATTGGCTTTCTAGGAACGGGGGTCCCCAGACTTGCCTGCCTGCGGCCCACAGCGTGGCTAAGTCAGCAGGCCGTACGGCCCATCTTCATCAACAAGGCATCCAAGACCCTCGCGAGGGACCAAGCCTCACGAGGCGGACGACACAAGACCTCCTCTTGAGTGGCCTAGCCAGGCAGGCTCACGAGAAGCGGAGATATCAAGGCTGGGCAAACCTCACGAGGCTCTCGTGACGTGAGCCATGACGAACGACACCAGGCGGGCGCCAGCGCGCGCAGCATCCTTATTTCCTCTTTGGTGCTAAGGAGGCCAGCGCAGCCGAAGAGTACCAAGGCATCAGACAAAGGTTGCTATATTGGTGCAACGAGACCAAGACCAGGAGGACGGCAATACGGAGGTCATCGTGGAGCCCAAGACGGTGTCACCACCAGAGCTTTTCGCATGCGAAGACCACTTTTGTCAGGATAGCTTGTACTAGCTGTCCCCCTTCAAATTTGCCCGCCGTTGTTGGCTCCCTTCCTGCTCGATATTTGGGAAGAGGACCAGGGCCTATATAAGTAGAGCTAGCCACCATAGTAGAGGCATCTCATCTGAGCTTGATCCAACTCGATCGAGAGCCTACCCTAGCCACAAGAACACCTCAACCTCAGGAGGCTGTTCTTCCCTTGTACTGTTCATCATCAGCCCTAGAGGCAATCCACCACCACCACACTGGAGTAGGGTATTACACCACAACGATGGCCCGAACCAGTATAAACCTCGTGTCTTTCTGTGTTGCGAGTTCGTCGAGTTCGTCCGCGAGATCTTAGCGAGCTAGGGCGTAGATCGGTAGGAGGGAAAGACTGCGCGCGCACCCCAGTGGTGAACCTTACGGGTTTGCCGGAACCCCTGATCAAACAGATTCCTTCTTATGTAACCGACCCCATGTAACCCTAGATTTCTCCGGTGTCTATATAAACCGGAGAGCATAGTCCGGATAGGGGACATTCATTACCATATTCATATAGGCTAGGCTCCTAGGGTTTAGCCATTATGATCTCGTGGTAGATCAACCCTTGTAACACTCATATTCATCAAGATCAATTAAGCAGGAAGTAGGGAATTACCTCCATAGCGAGGGCCAAAACCTGGGTAAACATCATGTCCCCTGTCTCCTGTTACCATCGATCCTAGACGCACAGTTTGGGACCCTTCACCCGAAATCCGCCGGTTTTGACACCGACAACCGCCACCTTAGTTTTAGAATTTATTTCCTTTTTCTGAACTACCACGGATCCAATCTTATAGCTTTAATCGGTGAAACCGATTTGTCCCAATACTTAGTAAAATTCACTCATGTCAGATCTTAGTTAACAGTACTTGTCATGGCGGCTTACATCACCGACTTATAAATGCCCACATATCATTAGGCCCCATTTAAGCCGTCACTCTGAACACATACTGTAAATTTTACTTCAGGCTTAATGAACCAATTTGAACCGGCTAAAAATTTCCTTTATTTTAGGCTTCTTCACAATGCCACCAAAGACAGTTACTTCCTGTAAATGGGTTCCCTCCATCGTTACTGAGAGCACACTCAAGGACTTCGTCAAAATCGGGTACTTTCTAGCAAAAAATTTCATGCACTATCGCGCCCCTTATCCTGGCAAAGAAAGACCTCAGCCAAAGGATGATGAAGTGATTGTGTTTCTGATCATATGAATCGGGGCTTCTCACCGCCCGGTTCTAAATTTTTTTGAGACGTTCTGCACTTCTGTCAACTCCATCCTCAAGACATTGGAGTACATTCCGTGTCAAATATCTGCAATTTTCAAGTCTTCTGCAAAGTATACCTTCAAGAGGAGCCCATCATCGAACTCTTCAGGGATTTTTTTATTTGAACCGCCAAAACGAGTTCACGAACGGGCCCAGCTTGGAACTTGGCGGAATCTCAATTCAACGAAGAAGAGATGCCATCTTCCCTTATGCTTGCCTGCCGAGTCACCCCAAGGAATGGAATCAGACATGGTTTTATTGCAAGGACACTTCTCCGGCTAACGAGAATCCATTGCTGAGTTATCGTGCTGATCGTCTTAACTTGAAACATCCTCTTCCTGAAAAGCTTACTGCTGCTGAACACAAAAAACTTGCCCCCACTATTACGAGTCAAAGCCCTGCTAGGGAACGGGTTAACTAGCATTGACTTGGTCCGGTGCTGGGTCTCGTGGCAAATCATACCCTTGAGACTCCGGCCCGGCTTAATGTGTACTTATACAGGCGGTACAAAGGATCCATTACGCCACAGCCCCTTGCGTTTGACTAATGATGCAATTACTGAAATGACAAAACCCCTTCTGAACGAAGATTCTGAAGACTGCAGCAAAGTGGGTCCGAACCCTTTCTGCAAACTTAACCCGCCTCCATATGTGAGCCTCTAACTTATCTTACTTTATCTCATTGTTCAAATATTGTATTAACTCGACTTTTGCTGAGATCCAGAGGCTAAATCTGATTTCTGGAAGGAAAATATGACCATGAGGCCGCCAAAAAGGCCAAGGCTACCAACAAAGCCGCCAAGGAGACCACCAAGAAGCATAAGAAGAAACCAATTGCCTCTGAAATGCTTAATCTAAATGACACCTCTGAGTCGGAGGTAGCCCTTGACTCTCTTGACTCCTTTTTCAATCATCTTATTGACATTTATTACTCTCAGGATGATACGGGGGCCAGCCAAGCAATTGAAGAAGAGGTAACTATTATTTCCTCCGGCTCAGCACCTTTGCCAAGACAGAAAATTCGACGAGTAACCAGGAAAGTAAGCTTTTCACACCCCTTAGCTCATTTGGATCCTCACTTTCTTTTGAAGCAACAAGAAGACGAGAGCGGCGCCAGACTCGGAATAGCGGAGGTGAAGAATTGTCCTCGGCCATCAATACTACAGTTCCACGGAAACGCCAAAATGAGGTCCTTCCAAACTTAAATTCTCTTTACCCGCTGGCGGGTCTTATTCGCCAGTCACTCAATTCCTCTTATTCAAACTACCAGGAGGTTTCCCGCTCTTTCTCTGGCGACTCATCACAGACCCAGCTGCCGACTTTCAAGACTACCCCTTGGTAACTACAATTACCTTTTATTCTGTACCTCTTTATACTCTTACAATCATACCGACTTATCATAACCCGTGCAGTGGACAAGAAAAGCCTAGCCAGAAGGCAAGGGTGACCAAACCAGCTGAGGATCCAAAAGTTGTTGAACCGGAACAACAAGTCTATGCACCCGATGCTTCTGAAAAACAACCAGACGAACCTGCCCCTGATGTTTCACCTGAAATTCATGATCTCCCCATTGATGACACCAATATCAATTCTTCGAACACTACACCGTCAAGCCCACTTAAATTGTCAGAGACTCATACTGATGACGTTCTCATCACTGGCACCGGCTTTACAGAACCGGGAAATCCAACAGCTTTGGCCAAGTACTCTACCAAACAAGAGGTTATTGAAAGACGGAAAGTGAGGTTTGACGTCTCCCATTATGCACAATTGAGCAGCAGTGAGATACTATCTGGCTACCTCAGCCAAGTACACTCCAGCCGCGATCTTGAAATTGATATGGTGAAGCAAATGCATCAGAAATATGAGGTATGACTTCCTACTTAAATAAATTATGTCCATCTGCCATCCCCCAAGTCTATTGTGTATGATAAGACTGAATACGCCGTAGACTTAGAGAGCCATGAACATCTGTAGTAGAATCCTTCTAAGGCCAGTTGTCATACTTAAAATTAAACCGGATGTGTAAACAATTTAGCATTGCATCCGTAGTCCCCAAGGGGCGGTTTAATTCGCATGAATGAGCCGGTCATGTTCACCATTGTTTACAAATGAGAGATTGTCGGTGTAGCCCCCATGAGCCGGCTGTAACTGTTTACAGCACAGTCAGGTCATTATAAAGTAGTAATGAGACACGAGCAATAGGCATTAGCCCCCAAGTGCCAAGTACTCTTGCTTGCAAAGTGCTTGGGACTTATTCACATGAGCCATTTGTATAAAGAAATTGTTCGGCAGGCATTAGCCCCCAAGTGCCAAGTGTTGTTGCATGCAAAAGACTTGGGACTTATATTCCTGTAACCTTGATATGAGTGTGTGGACAATTCTATGATGTATACAGGCTGCCACTGCTGAGCTTGGGTCACAATTAACCGATGCAAGATGAGATGGTGTTGTTGAAGATGTTGATGGAGATTGCCCTCCCCAGGATGGGAGAGTTGTTGGTGATGATGAGGACGATGATTTCCCCCTCCGAGAGGGAAGTTCCCCTGGCGGAATCGCTCCGTCGGAGGGCTAAAGTGCTCCCGCCCAAGTTCCGCCTTAAGGCGGCGGCGCTTTGTCCCGAAAGTCCTCCTCTTATTTTTTTTCTAGATCAAAATGACTTATATACCAGAAGATGACCACTGGAGGTGGGCCGAGGAGGCCACAACCCCACAGGGCGCGCCAAGGGGGGCCTGGCGCGCCCAGGTGGGTTGTGCCCACCTGGTGGCCCCCCTCTGGTAGTTATTTGTTCAAGTAATTCTAATTTATTCCATAAAAAATCTCCGTGAAGTTTCAGCTCATTTGGAGTTGTGCAGAATAGGTAGCCTGACGTAGCTTTTTTAGGTCTAGATTTCCAGCTGACAGAATTCTCCCTCTTCGTGTGTACCTTGCAAATTATGAGAGAAAAGACATTAGAATTACTCCAAAAAGCATTATTATGGATAAATATAAATAACAGTAAGAAAACATGATGCAAAATGGACATATCACTCCCCCAAGCTTAGACCTCGCTTGTCCTCAAGCGGAAACCGAAATCGAAAAACATGTCCACATGCTTTGAGAGAGAGGTGTCGATAAAAACAAAATACGGAAATAGAAGCATCATGTTGATTATCATAACAACAACAAAATTAAACATAGGACTTTTATCATAGAACTTTTATCATATACTTCTCATGAATAAGTAATAGTTCATCACACAATCGAAGTATAAAGCAAAAACTCTATTAGAAACCAACAAACTATGTTCTTAGTCAACTTTGCAACTACAATTCATCATCTTTTCAGGAAGGGTCACGTATTGGAGCCTTTACGCAAGTCAACATACTCAACCATCATATAGTCTTCTATGATTTCTAACACTCACCTTGTACCCATGAGCAAAATGTTTCAACCAGACACATAGAAATATAGGGGCTTATAGTTTTGCCTCCCAACATACTCACCTCAAGGGTGATGTCAACAATAATAACTCATGCTATCTATATTCAACTGGACATATGTGCCTAGACCTTTCCTCAGCACATGATGCTTGCCAAAGAAGAAAAATAGAAGGAATAGACGGAAAACTTTGACTCTTTGCATAAAAGTAAATACATAAAAGTAAAAGATAGGCCCTTTGCAGAGGGAAGCAGAGATTTCCATGCGCTTATTTGTTTGTATTCTCAATCCCTTAGTGCAAGAGAACGTCACATTGTATTTCCCCTTAAGATGACAACCTTTATTATGCAGTCTGTCGCTTTTATTCTTTGTCATCCAAGTTCGTACAATGCTCAATTTTCTCTTACACTAAATGATCTCACACTTTTAGAAGCAATTTTTATTGCCTTTTTGCACCGGTGACAACTTACTTGAGGGATCTTGCTCAATCCCTAGGTAGGTATGGTGGACACTTGAAAGTAAGATTTGGGTTTAAGGGTTTTCGGATGCACAAGTAGTATCTCTACTTAGTGCAGAATTTTTGGCTAGCAAAGATAGGGGGCAAGCATCATATGTTGAAGGATCTATGACAATATGACTTCTATGTGAATATAAACAAACATAAACCATTAAGTTGTCTTCCTTGTCCAACGTGAACAATTGTGGCATAAAATATTTTTATGAGGGCTCACAATCACAAAAGATTTCTAGGATAGTATATTTATATGTGAACCTTCTCTTCCCTTATTAATTCTTTCATGAGTTGCGTCATTGACTAATGCTATGTTTGCCAATCTCCACTACAAAAAAATACACTTCCGTAATGACACGTGTTTGTCACAGTAGGTCGCGTTTTTTGTCATGCATGTACATCCATGACAAATTTATGACAGAATCAAGATAGTCATACCTGTGCTGTCGTAGAAGTGTTCCATGACATTACCAAAATTATCATCATGGAAGTGTCCACTTCCATGATGATAAATCGCGCGTCACAGAAGTGCTTTCATCAAGGGTGACCGACACGTGGCATCCACCGTAACGGAACGCCGTTAAGCTATCAGGTCGGGTTTTGGATCCGATAACCCGTTAACAACCCCGACCAATGGGAAATTTCCACGTGTAAAATTCTTATTGGCCGGACGAAACACGTGTCAGCTTGTCAGTGGGTCAGATAGGCGCCTATGATACGTCGACACGTGGCACGGCCCAACAGAGGCCCATTCCTGTGAAAAGGCCAGCCCGTTTGACTTGGTCAAAAGGTGGCGGGCCGGGCCATGGAAAGCCTGTTAACGGCCTGTTCACATATAGCCCATTTACAGCCCGCTAACCCAAGGCCCGTTACGCCCTATTCGAATTAGGCCCAGTAGCGTCATCTGGGCCATCCAATATGATTCTAGCCCGTTTTCACTTCTGGCCAATGTATGGCCCATGACATCTTTCGGCCCATATGAGGCCCTATGTAACTCTTGGCCTATTAACAGCCCGTGGTGAAACTGGCCCGTAATGAATAGTGTATCACTTTACTCCCATTAACGGCCCGTGGTGAAACTGGCCCGTAATGAACAGTGTGTCACTTTATACCCATTAACGGCCCGTTATTCCGCTGGGCGTTCCAGCCCATGTTATCTTTTGGCCTTCTCGAGCCCATTTATTCTTGGGCTCATTTCAAAGATTCGCTTACTTACGACCGTTATTATCAATTTTGCTTGTGGGCCAAATTCAGCCTGTGGTTACAGTCGGCCCGTTTGTGGTCCGTTAATACGTTGGGCCGTTTTGATAGCGTCATCAAATACGGCCTATAAACGATGGCCCGTTACGGTTGGCCCATGAATGGACGATTCCAATTCTAGCCCGTTTACAGCCATAATGCGGTCTGTTTGGCCCATGCTTGGCCAACCGATCATACGACCCGTATAAGGCCCATTGATGATACGGCCCGCAGAAGGCCCATTGTTTCTACGGCCCATTGTTTCTATGGCCCGTAGAAGGCCCACTATTTCTACGCCAGTAGGAGGCCCAGTGTCACTACATTAAATATTAGCCCATGGTTATTGTGGCCTAGTTTCAAAAAATAGGTTATTGCAGCCACTAGCTAACCGCGGAAATAGAACTACAATGACTACAAGCAAACAAATAAACAAGACAACAAGGAAATAAATAAGCAAGCAACTAACGCTAGGCTATCACGGCTATTACACATATTACATCCTTTGGGCATCAAAGTTCGCCACCAAAGGCAAATATAGGGAACAAAGAAAGATATCATATACATGGCCGTCAAAATTGGCCACCAATTGCAAATAAACGCTGCAGCAAAACAAGAGCATAACTGAAACAACTTCGTAAGAGCTCAAGAAACGTTATCCCGGTATCCACCATCTTGGCAATAAGCTTAGCAAGCTGATTAGCTTTGTCCTGTTTGGCGCTAAAATCCTCCAACGCTTGTTGTTGCACCGTAAAGTATGCATGTGAATGCTCCAGGACTCCGCAGTCCTTCCGCTTGTCGCAAAGACAGGTGATCGATGTCTTTCACTTATAGTTGAGACTCAAGAAACCGAACTGATTCAGACAGTGAGTTTGAATAGCTTGTGCAAGCGGTAGTGGCCAGTAATTCGAACATTAAACCAAGACAGGATGTGTCACTATCCTGAACCTTATCTGCATTACTTCCTTTACCATTTCTTAATAAGGCACTCTTCCCCAATATTCTGTTAGCATTCTAAAAGAAGAAAGAAGCAGACACATATGTACTAGTATATGAAACTCATTTCGGTGAACCAATTCATTAGTAAGGTGGACAGGATTAAACTACCAAGTCTTCTATTTCCAAGTACTAGTACATAAAAAAAGCATCAAACAAACATATATCTATGTCCTATGGTAGCAATGGAATCTTAAATTAGAACAGTTGTTCTTCAGGTTTAGGCACTTGTTCTACAAGAATAGAGTACAGTAAGACGCAAGAATATAATACTTAAAAATAAAAAATGAGCTCATAGACCTGACCACATTCTTGGTTCGGGACCATTACAGAACAAGGCGTTCCTACCATCGCCCATAGAATGTGTCTCGGAGAATGTAAGGGAATTTGATGAGTTTCTTTGTCGGTGAAGTACGTTTTCTTCAGTTATTCGACATCGCCACCAAGCATTCTTGAAGATAGCAGAGGTATTAGCACAGGTTACCTCATCCTGAGTTTCGAATCGGTCCTTCTCTATAGAGAAAATGGGAAAATTTGTTGTATTATAACCATCATGGAGGTAGGATGTATGGGACGAAGCAAAGTAATTGCCATGAATAACATTACTTACACATAACTCCTGGACAAACACCTGAATCGAATTTTCCTTCATCTTGAGATAATATTTCCAAGATGGGAAGATACGCACATACGATTTAACAACATCAAATGCGATAGATGCTAAACTACGACTAGCTGGTTGTGCTTCCTCCATGTGAATAGGCGTATTAACTGGTGGAGTTGGGGTTCGCCGTGATAGTATGGCCCTTTGGGCACTGGAGCTGCCTTACTAACTGCTCTTGTTTGGGAGCTCTGTGGTGGATATGGTGCTGTGTCGACAAGAACTGGGTTACTATCGGCTGGGGTTGGGGTTAGATTGGGTGAAGCTGGTTCTCTGTCCATCGCAGTAGGGGTACAGTCTGCGAGAATTTGGGTTATGTGTGGTAGGGCTGGTTCTTGTGCATGTACAACCGGGGTGCTATCTCCACCAAGAGGTAGAACTGTTTTATTTGAAGTCCGTGTTTTTAGTCCGCTAGATACTGGCATCACCCGCTCCAATTCAAATGGCTGATAAACAGGAAACATAGTTGAATGTACAGACAATGTATGAGAGACAGATGCAATAGATAGTGTGGAAAAAAGAGGGCATGAAATAGTTGACATGTATATTGTTTAACTAAAACGGATAGCATGACATAATTTCACGTATATGATGTCTATCTAAACTGGATAGCTTAGCATAACATAATTCAAAGATATGATGAATAACTAAATAGGATCGCATGACATAATTCACCTACATGTTATCTAAGTAATTAGGATCGCATCATTTAATTCACATATGTGATTTATATGCTAAACAGAGGGCATTCGATATGATGTCTGAACTAAAAACATGGTGTTGAATATTGTGTATATGATGTCTAAACTATGCAATGCAAGACACCGTATGCATGATATGAGCAGTATAACCTTGCCAAGTTTGAGCATACAGCTCAGTGGGGGAATAGGACTGGTCATCTGTCTCTGAATCCATCTCTGAGGAGCTATCGGGACCCAACAAGAGATCTGCTTCGACAGGTAGCACTGTCTGCTCTGAAGGCCTTGTTTTCACTCCAGATTTTTCCATCTCCCACCCAATTGGCTCATTCACATGGAAATGTAATGAAGAAAAGGATGGGAAAGATATCATTCAAATATATGATGCCTGGTTAAACAGGACGGCATTGCACATTTCACATATATTATGGCTGGCTAAAAGACATGAGGCGCATAATTCCCATATATGATATAGAAATTAAACAGGTGGCATTACAGAACATGCCTAAACTAAGAAAATGACATATATGATGTCAAAAGTAGGCACTGCAAGGAAACATATGCATGATATGACTAACATCATCATGCCAAGGTAGAGCAAACACCTTGGGGGTAAATAGGAGTGGTCGGTGCATCCGAATCCGCCTGTAACAGATATCTTCCTCTGGATTACAATCTGGAGAGGGGTGGGGAGGGTTTGCCATTGAACCTACCATGGAGCGATGTCTGCATGACATTGTATTGCTGCGCAAAAATCTTCTCTTTTTCTCTACATGTTCAGCATGAATGTTTACAATATCTGACATGCATACGAAAAAAATATGGTGAGATTATGTAAGGAGAGCATGCAGAAATTTAGAGTGATGGTAACAACCAGTGGATCGACGTTTTTCCGTTGAACCAAAGTAGCCCTAATGGATCGACGTGAATGTATAGTAATAAGTGATGCAACAAGTGTACAACCTCTTTGTCGAGCCGTGTCGACCTTAGCATCATTGGGTTGGTCAAGCAGCTTGAGGCAGAGGTGGCTGTCGGAGGTGTGGAGGAAGATCGAGGAATCAGAGATCGTGTCTGTGGCACTGCTCTGTTGTGATGGATCGCTCGTTGTTGGAGCAGCTCCGTGAGCAGAAGACGTCAAGGCTGAAGCAGCACAAGATGTACATCGTCAATCTCAAGTGGGATTCTAATAGCATCTCCAATAGATGATGTAAAATGGATGTAAAATTAACATCACCAAAAACCACCGACAAGAACAGATGAGGTAAAAACTGTTGACTCGAACTTAATCGTCAAACAGAAATTTATGTGGAATCTGAATGCTACTTGTCAAACTGAACGCAATGGTAGCAGAGAGGCACTTGATATGTAGTTTAGGAGGGCCTGCAGTTCATCTTCAACCTGCACCCCCGAGCCGCCAGCCACCACCGGCCGAACCGCTGCCCCAGCGCCGCCCGCCGCCCAAAACAACTCGCCACCGCCGCCTGCCAGCCCTCTAGGCCCCCGCCCCCACCTGAACCCTAAGATAGACAAGTGGGGTACCTCTCCGTGAGCCCGGTCCCCGCATGGTGGTTCTTCCTTAACTCCGCGAGCCCCCAACCCCTGAAAATCGATCGACCCAAAAGTCGATTCAGTCGACTGAAGTGTGGCTTAATCGGAGCAGAGCAGCAGCACGAGCTAGGGAGAGAGCAGCAGCAGCAGCTGGGCGAGCGAGCGATCGAGCGAGAGCCGGAGCAGCAGCAGATCCGGCTGGTATGGACGCTGCTGCCGAAGGGGCCTCGCACTGGGGGAGAGCCGCCGTGGAGATGTCGCCCGTGGCGCCGGCTTCAAGGTAGCCGCTCCATGGGGGTGTGGGATGGAGCACCGTCGGTGCCGGGAGGTCGAGCTAAGGAGAAGGTGCGATGCGGTGAGTGTACAACCTCTTTGGTGGCGCCGAGTAGGCCTCGGCTTCGTCCGAGGAGTCGGTGAGGATGCTGCGGTTCCGGTCGAGCAGGTTAAGGTGGCACTATGGGGATGGAGCAGCCGCGATAGACGAGGCGATCGTCGGAGCAGTTCCTTGGAGGTGGAGGACGGGGCGGGTGAACCGGCGGCACGGCGAGATGGACGACGGATCCTCATTATGGGAGGTGGATGAGGGACGTCGAGCTGTTGCGGTGGACGAGTCATTGGGGAAGAGGCTCCGGCTGGGCAGCGGTGAAGTGGCGGATGGAGGAGGGTGGGGTTTCGCGGCTGGAGCGGAGAGGTTATGGCGGCCTGGGATTTCAAATGGCGAAAAGGGGGCGATGGGAGGGGGTGAAGCATGACTTAGGAACGCGCTTGTCCAAAATGTAGGGTGTGTTACAAAAGTACCCCCCACCGATTTGAACTAGTGGCCCTTTCGGCTCAGGGTTAGAAGGGAGATTTCGCGTGTCGGGATTTGGCAGCTGGAGGGAGTTTTCGCGCGCGTTTTATTTTCGGGATAGCAAGGCGCGGGTTGTGAAGGCGCCAGTTTTGGGAGCATGATATCTGAATTTTTGGGATATAACAAGACACGGGTTGAATTTTAGGGACAAGCCTAACGTGTAGTAATATTGTACTTGTACGTACCAAATCAATTCGCACTTCCCTCGACCAAAAAGAAAACGAAAAAAATAAAACTATTCACACCACACAAAGAGAGAGTCTTGCCCCGTTTTACTATACAAATGCTATTCAAAGCTACTCCCTCCTTCCATCTATATAGGGCCTAATGCGTTTTTCGATGCTAACTTTGATCAAATGTTAGAGCAATGATATATGACATGCAACTTACACAAAGCACACCGTTAAATTCGTCTGTGAAAGGTTCTTTCAATGATATAATTTTTACATTGTGCATGTCATGTACTATAAATCTTGTCAATAGTCAAAGGTCTTAAAAATCTCATTACGCCCTATATAGATGGAAGGACGGAGTATGAATCCATGTTATGTCCGATTAAATTTTTTCGCTTGCTGTATAATGCATGTAACCTACTCATACCAACATTTTAGTGCATTCCAAATGTCTATACTACCGCTGCAATTCGAACTAAATTTGAATTCGTTTCTCTATTTCAATAAGAATCTACAATCATGATTGTTGCCAACTTCAACCATCATAGTTTCCTTGCTATCCGCCAGATATAAATCGGACGGCCTATAATGCAGGATGGCAGGCACACCATCATCAATAACTCCGTTTTTTATAAGAGTAGAGATAAAATATATTAAATGTAGTATAACATGTTCATAACCACACCATGTGTATCAACGTTATATATATTCACACATGCGTCGGTTCGGAACACTATGATAAATTCTTCAAATATCCGAATTCGCTTTTTATAATGAAGTATATATGATCTCTATTCATCTTTTACACCCACACAACCCTCTTATCTTTGTAGCTAGCACTAACTTTCTCTTGTGCATGCACACGCCTGCATCCCTCTCACCCTCCCTCATCATTCTCTAGCTCCATCGTGCAAATTCGTCTTTTCACTTTAGGTCGTTCACCCATGGTGTGTGTAGGGCCCCCAGCTCCTTCTTTACGGCACACATCGATTGATATGCCTCTCTAGCCAAGTGTGCCTAGCACAAACACAAGCTTCCCCTCTTCTCTTGTCACCGTCCATGCCTCACTCCCACCACTCTTTTCATCGTTCTCGTACTCGCACACTCCTCCCCCCTTGATATAGTATGCCTCTCGTACCACCTCCTACATGCATCCCTCTCTCTCTATCCTTCTCCTCCTGCCTCATTTTCTTCTAACACACACATGCATGTATACCGATCGATCTCCCAACATATACCTAGATCGACTTTAACTACCCCCCCCCCCCATCGATCGACGTACCTCACAAGTTATGTCTCTCCTTTCTCTTACAAAGGGCGATTGATCTTCCTATGTAGTTACGTCTGCTTGCCACAGGCATATCGTCCCCCTCATCATTCGTGCATGCCTCCCGACCCGCCTCTCACACGCACGTGCATGCACAACAAGCAGCCATCTCTCTCTTATTGATATTTGCAGGCGTGCCCTCCGCTTGTCTAGCAAGCCTATCCCACCATTTGTTAGAAGCAACTCCACTACCACCCCTCCAACACTCTAGCTCTGTCTCTCTCCCAACCTTATTCCTCTCCTGCACATATGCATGGATGCCGATTGATCTCCCTTAATACATGAGGCAGATCGATCTCCTTAATACATGAGGTAGGCCTCTCTCCTCCTCCACACATATATCAGCCATTGTACCTCTATAGTTAATTGGGCCTCCCTCTTCCCCCACCACACACCGATAGTCGAGTGCTGCAGTTAGCTATCCATGCCACAGAGACAAACTGCACATGTCCCATCTCACGTTCCAGTAAGCCAGCCACTCTATATCTTTGACGTGGGCACACACAAATTCGATGGCACTCTTATCGATCGTGCGCGCACACACACACACATCATCCCTCTCTTCTCCTCGTTCTGCGAGTTGACGGGACACACCAAAAAGTAGTGCTAGTCCATACTCCCTCCTTTCCGGTTAATATGGCTTAATCTTTTTATGGGTAAATGAGAGAGCTTTATATATATATATATATATATATATATATATATATATATATATATATATATATATATATATATATATATATATATATATATATATATATATATATATATATATATATATATATATATATAAGCATTCTTAGGACGATCAGCCAAGACACTTTGGTCACTAGGAAGCGAGGTACCCTGCAAAAAAAGAAGTAGGAAGCGAGGTGTTTCATCAAGCCAGCTCTCGCCACATTCAAAGTGCAGCAAGCACGGTTCGACGAAGATGCGCCGCAAGGTTTGCTGACCTGTTTACATGCTGAATAACAAAAAAAGAGGAAATATTACCGAGCGCTACTATTTGTAACAGGATATGAGCCAGAATTAAGCGAGAATTGTGGCGAGTGTACCATGTAATCAACTTCCATTATCACATGCGAGAACCCTCGAAGAGAACCAAATGTGTTGAAGATTGCTTTATCACAATTGAAAATTATAATAAGAGTGCAGACACTCCTCCATCCGGTTCCTAGTACTAGTACGTACCTTTATAGACTATAGTAGTAGTACTAGTAAACTTTGCGCTTGGCTGTTCGCCTATTCGGGAAGTCGAACAATAATAGCACCAGTAGTATAGTGTATGCTTCTGGCAATTTGACACCGAATTAATCTGTTGCACGCCCACACTTTGAGCGAGGGAGAGCTTGCATTAGTCAAAAGTTTCTCCTTGTCCTGCGAGCCACCGCGCGCAACCTTCTCCTCGTTCGGCAAGTTGACGGGACACAACAAAGTAATGCTAGTCCATACTGCCTCCTCTCCGGTTAATATGGCTTAATTTCAAACGAGATAAATACACTGTCTGTCACTGTATATTTGTAAAAATACGGTCACTGGACTTCATAATACGCTCATTGCGCTCAATATATATATATATATATATTTTCCGGTGTTCATACAGTCACTAGTTCACCCTGACTGAGGATGTGTGTGCATGCACGTGTACGTTGAGCACTTGAGCATGACCGTGTGTGTTCTGTCATGTGCTCGGACATGCATGCATTAGGGCGTCGCGTGCGTTTTTGCGTCCATGGGTACGTGTGACTGTTGCATACACGTAGGGGGAGTACGTGTAGGGGCCACTAAGGAGAACTCAAATCACACAGTAAGTTAGTCGGAAGAAGCAACCATCATTTCACTCTTGAATGACACGTACGCAATATAAAATGGTTCATATGAAGAGAAAAAGAAAACCACTATATATACACTAGCAGGAGCCTAAGCTACAAGCCTACTTGCTTAGGTTGCTCTCTTCACAAGGATAGAACAACGGGCCTGATCCCGCAGCTGGGGGAAGGGAACAATGTTCTGCGTAGACGCGGTCGACATCGGCAAGGGAGAAAACCCACAGTCGGTGCGTCCCAATCGGGGGTCGCCGCGGTATGGGCCGATGCCGCGTCCCAACCGCCCTTCTAGCTACAGCCCGACGTCCCAGGTAGTCCATCTTCCTTTTGGAGCCGGCTTGCTCCACTGCCGTAGCTCCATCTCCATGTAGATCTTTCTCCTCTTCTACCGGCTTCTACTTGTGATGAGTTTGTGTCTCATGAACTAGTGCCAGTACTATTATTCTAATCACACTTCTTCAATATCTTTGCCATCAGGGATGCTCAGGTCGATTTTAGTGGAACTGCACAAAAGCATCGTATGATCCGAGGGTGCCAACCGTCTTTCCTTCGACAGGTTCTAGCTGGCCAGGAAATTACATTATGTTTAGGGTTTAAGTCGTAGTGACCCCATCAGTAGTTTTTCTTTCGTACATGCTCTCACAATTTTTTCTTTAGTTGTGAAGTAAATATTGGCTATGATCTGTGAATCATTGAGATGCATCAACATGCGTGTTAGTTTTCCTTTCTATTTGATGGAATGTTGTAACGGGGCAACCTTGGAATAGGAATGAAAATGGATTGGAAAAGTTACCGTTTTTCCGGAGAAAAAATGGAAACGGAGAGAAACCAACGTTTCGTTTCATTGGATCGCGCCATCGAGCAAAACTAACGTTTAAATCACGTCTGTCGTGTTCGTGTCTCACCCTCCTCCATGGCTCGACCCCACACGGTCGCTCGACATGCCACTCACCGCAAACCGAGTATATGATAACTTTCTCGCCTGCTTGTCGATGGATCGCCCCATGGAGTACTAGCACTACTGGAAGAGATTGACGAGTTGGGGGAGGACAGCTAGCTGTAGCACGGACTCCCAAGAACTTTTTACATGCATGTTGTGGCCGGCTATTAGCCGCGTGCACCTGGAAGCGGCGCGGGCGACGCTCTCTCGACCGGCGCGCCGCTTCAATGTCGGCGCCAGTGAGAGGTCGCGTCCGCTCTGGACGGGCATGAGTACGGCACTGACTGTTTCGGGCGGGAAGCACGCGCGGGTGATGAAGAGGGTTCAGGTTGGTCAGGACCGGCTGTGGTAGCGGTCCGGACGTGCGCAAACAAGAGATGATGTACGTTAATATTTTTGCGTATATAATTAACAACGTAAATAATGTGCCAGTTGGACAAATATGGTTGGAGATGGAGATGGAAATGGAATTTTACGTAAACACGGATATGCATGTCTATGTCTATGTGTGTGTGCGCGACGACTCTCGCGGCCTGGAAGCGGGGGCGTGTTTTTGATCGAGTTTTCTTTCTTGGTACGTTAGAAAATCAGTTTATCTAATTCACATCTAGATGTTATTTAAGGATATCACATCTAAGCTCCCACAAGTATATAATGTAGCAACAAGAAACAAAAAAAACTAGGGAAAAAAATAGACCACAAACAGAGTGGACATCAACTTAGATGTGACATAAATATGTCACATCTAGATGTGTCCTAGACAGACCCTTAAAAAATTGTGCGCCAGTTTTTGTTTCTTTTTTCCCGGAACGCGTGTATTCTATTTAAAACAACTGCTATAGAGAGATTTTTTACTCCATTATAGCCTCTTGTTTGATAGAGTTTCTCGCGTCTCGCTCTCTCACCCTCTCCATATCAAAACAAGATGAAAGTGTCCACTCTATCTCTCTCCTCACCGGTGGTCATAGATCCAGCCAAATCCTGTCCGCTGCGGGAGGTGAGGAGGTGCAGCATTGACGTTGTCGCCATCGGCGATGGAGGAAGCCGATGCGCACCGTCCTCTCGGAGCCGGTGCTGGCGCGGACGAAGATCCTCCGCGCCCTTGTTCGTTGCCGTCGTGTGGGCAGATCCCGCCCGCCTGCCTTAACGACATCTCGCCCACCTGAGGTACTAGTCCAGCTCCCCTGTGTCGCGTGCGCGGGTTTTCTTCATGCGACTACTCCCCAGCTCCCCATGCATAGTAGCTAGGGTTAAATCGGCTGGTCCAACATCACCTTCAAAAGTTGTCCTGATTTATGCCTCGGTGGAGGTATACATGTTGTTTCAACAAAAAGTACATGGTGGTTGTGCGGTCATTGTCCATATGGTGGTAGTACTATCACTGGTTAAATGAAGAAATGCTTTTTTTTCTCGGGTATCCTAGTTTAGTTCCCATCAAGATAATTATGATGCTTATGTTTGTTGGTGTACTTTTCATTAATTCTTATTGACAATTGAGATGTCGTTGCTAACCCTTTTTTATATTTTTGGAAACAGCGATGCGTGTCTCCATACCCGGGCATGTCTTCCTCAATTTTAGTGGAACTGCAGAAAATTGGATGGCCGTTGTTGTTCCGCCTCACTATCCTCTGCCACGTGGTTCTTCCTTCCTCAAGCTTGATTACTGAGAAGAAACAAACCACAATGAGGATTTGTCGAACTTCATAGGTGCCTCACCCAAACATGATGCCAAATGGATGATGCATCACCATGATGACCTATCGATGCTCATGGTTGCGCCTCATGGTTGCGTCAGCTGGTGAAGCTGATCGATTTCCGACAAAAAACAAGCTGTCTTCCATCAGTGCTCTTTGCTTGTTATGCACAAAGATGATATCCTTCGTTAGTTCACCTCGGTTGCCTTGGAGACGCAGTCGTCTTTCACGTTGGTGCAATTTTATCACACAATTGGCTATGAACCAAATGTTTCCTCGAAGAAGGATCGACGTTGGTACTAAGAGCATAAGTTTTGTATTGATTTCTAAGCCTTCTCACAACTTTGTCTCCAGCTCCCCTGTAATTTTATTTGTCGAGCTATTAACTTTGATTTAAAAAATGGTGTGGACTAAAAACCCGGATGGATGTAGTAGCCCTCCATTTTTATTTACTCCGCATATTAGATTTGAGTGAAGTCAAACTTTGTAATACTCTCAAACCTTTCCGATAATTGAAATTAAATTTCTTTGTTTGTACACACACTCACACGTTTCCGATAATTTGGCGCATGTCTGGTTGTTCACTTAAGGGAGGGTAGTGTACCACACGTGAAGGACAGGAAGTGCGACCAGGACGCGTGGGCGTGGATCGTTAGTTCATGGGAAGTAGTACTAGTTTTCTTCACTGTACATTAAATAAAGAGTTTCGTTTCGTACTTACACAATTTAAAACGATTGTTATGGAGAGAATAAGAAAACCACTCCACTATATATTAGTCATATACACGAGAGTACTATATGGATGCAGCTTCATTGAC
The DNA here is from genome assembly GCA_021605205.1 of Aegilops longissima. Taxonomy (NCBI): domain Eukaryota; kingdom Viridiplantae; phylum Streptophyta; class Magnoliopsida; order Poales; family Poaceae; genus Aegilops; species Aegilops longissima. The sequence goes on along the minus strand of CM038678.1, from coordinate 387,981,003 downwards.
TTAGTGCACCTGCCTTTGGATTTATGACAGGTGGGCCCAAAATGTGGCTGGCTCACCTGTCATACAGCCAAAAGCAGGTGCAGTGAAGGCACCGGAGCTCAGTCCGTACTACAGTAGTGTATATATAAGCGGGAGGGTTTGCACTCTCCACACGCTCGCCGCACTACATATATGTTACACGCTGGAGGCTCAGCGTTCATTTGCTAGTGTTTGCTATATTCACAGTCTCTCACCCTCTCTTCACCAGATCTAAACAAGACTGCGTTGGCCTCTTGTCTCTCTCTCCCCCCTCACAGCTGGTGAAGGAGGCGCCCAGATCCGTCGCCTTGGGAAGGGGAGGAGGTGCAGCGTTCACTCTATCGCCTTCGGCGAGGGAGGCAATCCATTGCAGGCTGCGCTTGTTCTCTTTCACCCAGCGCTTTGTAAGGGAGGGCCACCGACCCCTTCTTCCTCGATGTCAGACGTAGTGTGGGCAGATCCGCCTCCTCCAGACGCCTTGCCACATCCCGACGACCCTAAGGTATAAGTTTCTTTGAAACCGTCGTTGCTCTAGCTGCATGTGGATCTTTTTCGATCTGTAGTCGAATCTAGGTCTTGGTTCAAAGAGGAAAGAAGGGTGCGGTGGGCTGGAGCAAGAATCTAGGACGTGGTTCAATGAGGAAAGGAGGGGCTGGAAGTAGTATAGACTGGCTATCCAGCCGCTTTTTAGGTCGAAAAGGGAAAAAGGGGGGTAACCCAGTACACACATCTGTAAGGAACCGTTCTCTTTGTTGAAAAGGGAAAGAAACTGGGGAGTCGGGTAGTTTGTGTGCAGGACTAGATTTGCTACCCTCACATAGGAAGACGGTTCAAAGAGAACAAATATGGGACCAGCACATATATGATGCTTGGCTACATACTCTGCATCACCCATTTATACGTGTGGACGCACATGGTGCTGGCATGTCCCATACAGCTATTTTGCTGTTGTTAATCTAAGAATGCCGCCGGAAAATTGAAGCAATGCCACTGTTAAAAGTAAATTACATTTTTTAACGTATGTTGTTTCAAGAGAATGTCTCTGTTAATATGAATCAATGCAACCGTTTTAGAAATGCTACTGTCCTACTTTGTTTTCCATCCAAGATAAGTTAGATGCTTCTTTCTGTCACCGTTTGTTTCATCGTCCTTTATCGGCAAGTAATTGTTTACTTTTTTGCCTCTGTTAAAACAGGGGTGTCGATTCAACTTGTTGCTATTGCGACATTTTGCTTCGCTACTTGAAACACTTATGTTTTAAGAGTGTTTTGTGCAGTTCAACTTGATTGTCACACCGGTGACTTTGCTTAATTTTTGTGGAACTGCACAAAAGGAGATCGAGATTTGTTTCCAGTCTTTGTGGCGAGTTGTTTCAAATCTTGGTCTCAACCACATGATGTGCAGTGTGCTTTGAGATGTTGTGCTACTTTTTTTGGTACTATTTTAAATAAATGTTGAATTGAAGCTATTGTATTGCTGTCTTTTCCCATTAAGTAGTGAACAAAAATGGGACCAACCTGGACATGATGCTTGTTGCTTTGTTACAACAAATTCAGCATCACCCCTTTATAAGCCAAGAATTGATGCCACTCTCGTAATTAACTCTCTCAATCTTATTTCAAAACTGCAACACTTGTTAGGGATTAGCGGGATTACCATTTTGTACGCATGTTTCATCCTCCTTTATTAGCCAAGAATTGATTCCTTTTTGCCTCTGTTTAAACAGGGATATCTATTCAACTTGTTGCTATTATGACATTTTGCTTTCGCCACGCTAAACACTTTGCTTGATTTCATTGCAACCGCACAAAACGAGATTGGATTTCCTATTCGTGTTGGCAGATTCAGTATTTTATCTTGTCATCTCATGAAAGGTCAAGACATGTGCCTTCATCCACATGATTGTGCGGTGTGCTTTGAGATGTTGTGCTACTTGTATTGGTACTGTTTTAAATAAATGTTGAATTGAAGATATTGTATTGCTGTCTTTTCCCATTAAGTAGTGAACAAAATGGGACCAACCTGACATGATGCTTGTTGCTTTGTTACAACAAACTCTGCATCACCCCCTTTATAAGTTAGGAATCGGCAGGAGTACCATTTCGTTAGGGATCGGCCGGAGTACATGTTTAAGAAATGTATTGTTCAGATAATGTCTCTGTTATTATATATCGCCATGAGACTTACAAAGTGTTTTACAAATGGTACTATCCTGCTTTGTAGTTCTTTCTACATGTTTAACCAAGGTATTGTTAAGATAATGTCTCTGTTAAAATGAATCAATCGGATTGTTTTAGGAATGATACTTTTCTGCTTTTTTGTTCTTTATACATGTTGAAACAAGGCATTGTTAAGATAATGTCTTAGTTAATATGAATGAATCATATTGATTGAGAATTGCTACTCTCCTGCTTTGTTTCCCATTAAGATAAGGTAGATCAGTAGATGTTTTTCTTCTGGGAGTACAAGTCATCAACCGTTATTTCTCAGTAATTGTTTCCCTTATACCTTTTGTTGCTTACAGGGATATCAAAATTAAAGCTCGTTTTTATTCTGACTTTGATTTTAGTTGAACTGCACAAAAGGAGCCAATGTGTCCAAGGCAAACTGCTGCATTACTGGGTCCAGTTGGTCGTTCCACTTTGCAGAAAGAAGCAGTCACTGTTTGCGCTACATTACAGAAGGAATGACCGAGAACCTTTACAGAGTATTAGGCATTCCACTATGTAGTCCCAAGGAGGTTCCAATTTCACCTTTTCTTAGTTTGGCACCGAATCCCTCCATTGCTTCAGCCGGTGCCATAAATATTAGACACCGGTGACATGACTAGTCTGCAGAGACCATTGGCAATTTAACAACACGTGGAGTGCCCTGGGCAAATAGTGCCCAAACAAGTACAAGAAGCGACAAGACTCCACGATCATAGGCATTACATATTTTGAATGGGAAAAGCTTGTCAAAGTATAATCATTGATGTTAGCAAGAAGACGTTAGTTTAATATATTGGAATTGGAAAAACTTGTCAAAATGTGCTCATTGATGTTAGTCAGAAGACATGCATTCGATATTTTTGAGTGGGACGCCCTTGTTGTGAGCAGCGTCGACTGTTTTTTCCTATTCCTGTGTTCAGTTTAGAAGTAAATAGTTACTCTGCTGAGATATTCCTGTGTTAAGAGTTTGTTCTGAATATTGTCTATGTAATGCCAGGCCTTGTGTTTGATTGCAAAGTTGAGCTTGGAATGTTGTGGCATGCGGCATCACGAGCTGTTCACTGTGCCTCCTGAGAATAATGCTTCATATTGTTTTGCATGTCGATCTAATGACAGTGATTTGCTTGTTAAGAAGATCATCCTCTTCTGTTGTTTCCGTGCTTAAGAAGTTCATCGTCTGATATTTCATTCATAGCCTATACGAAAAGTCGGGTAGGTTAGACGTGAAACCATATGATCTTCCGACCAACTCATGATATTAGGCCGTGATTGGATCGTCGTTTTCCAACCAAAACCGCTTGTAAAACTGACGCTTGTAAATTAAAGCGGATGGTCTCGGGCGAAGGTGCTTGGTTGGTCGATTTCGACTAGTAAAATATCGGAAGTACTTCACACATGATAAAAACGCTGAACGACACTCGGACGATTGCTAATCCAGCTGTTAGCTGCTGTTTCAGCCTTGCCCATGGATGGCATGATACGCACGTCGTGCATGTATCGTCTGGTAATGTCGTCCATATAGCAGTGCTCGTAAAATATACACTGGTCTCTCAAATTACACGCGAACTCCGCCGGTTTTACTTACGCACTCGGGCCCTCGGTTTCATTACGCTCGTATTTTACGCGTTGTTTCGATGACGAGTAAATTACACTTGTATGTTAATACAGGTTTGAAATAAACCAGAGCTCCCAAGCGCGGCCTTACTGTTTCATGCCGTCTCAGTTTCTCGAAGGTGCTCATAGGTGTCCGATGATCCTGGCTTCCTAAATGAGCAGCGGACGCTGTATCAGACCATCCGTAGGGCCCGCGAGGCCCTCTCCGTTGTCCTTCGAGTTGTTGCGCTCGCCGAGCGCCGAGCATTGTTAACATCGTCAACGAACATGAGGATTCAGGAGATGACTTTATTTTGACTAGATGACACTAGGGACCCACTAGGGCCATAGCCGTACGTACGCAAGTGCCTCCTTATATGTACAACTATTTTTTTTTGCTTTCTCCTGGTTTCCTGACATCACGGTCCCACTCCATTGTCAACCTATGTAGTCAATATAAACGAGAGAATTGCACAAGGTGCGGCCGACAGCTGGGACCAAGCAGCTCGAGCAGTATTTGTGTTTTTGAGGCGTGAGCACTGCAGAGTTTTTCTTGGAGATGATTTCGTTGTTGTTCAGAGGAGAGTAGGGTATTAACTGGGCGGGCTGTGGCCCGTCTAGCCCAGGCTACATACTAATTTCTTCAAGATGAAAATGGCTAGCCCAGCTATACGTCTTTTTGAGGAATACCCAGGCAAGGTCAACTTGTTATTCTCCGCCCGCTGGGCTGCAAATCTTTCCTAGGAGGGATGCATTAGGCTTAACGGGAAAATGGGCTTTAAAAATAATAATTGGGATGTAATTATAAAAAATGGGCAGTAACTATAAAAAAAATTCGCCAAACACGAAATTAGTTTATAAAATATTATTTATGGATTTTGAAAATCTTAAATTTTCATTGTTGCGCGCGCAATGTTTCGTTGGATTTTTACGTAATACAAATTTATATTTAATCTGACTAGAAATTTCGGGATAAAAATATTTCGGTGCCCATCAAAATGTGGGAAATTTTATTGAATTATGTCTTCAACGGTTGCTTGAAATTATTAATCATTGTCCTAGCTAGAAAATGAGCTGTACTTTTAACAAACTGTAAATGGGCTGTTGTAAATTCCATTAGAATTCAAAAATTGGTTCTACATTCTTACAAAACGCAAATGGGCTATAAGTTCTCTGCCACACACTTGTGGGCCTACTAAGTGACGCGTCCCCTAAAAAAATAAGTTGACGCGTATGCAAGGCTTTGCCATCTTATTATAGTCAACACACGGTTCTAGCAGCAGTGGCCATTGGATGTCTATCCAACGGATGTCGTACTTCTTCTTCAATCTCGGATATTCTTAGCTTCGGCCGCCCAAAAAATGATTCCTCCCCCTGACATCTGGGGCGCACCGTTTCGGAGGCTGACCTGTGGGCCTACTAAGTTGGAGCGTACCAAGGGCTTTTTCAACTTAGACAATATAAACGATTCTAGCTTCCGTGACCGTACGATGTCCATCCAACGGCCGTAGTGCTTCTTCAACCTCTGGTCTTCTTGGTCCAGCCGCCAAAGCAGCGCCGGTCGTGCCGCTTCCCGCCTCCCGTGGCGGCTGTGCTACCATGAGGCCTCACCGCCCCATACTACTCCCACCGCTGGCCAGGCCATCCCTCCACTCACCCACACCCCCTGTTATTTTGCCGTGACGGCAGCCTCACACCGCAGCCGAACCAGTGAACCCTCGTACTCCTCTCTGCACGGGCTTCCACTGCTGCATCTTCCCCGGCTCCACGTCGTCCCCTTCCTAGGCCTCGCCATCGTCCAGACCACTACCCTGGTGCTCTCGGCGCGCTGTGGTCAAGGTGGTCAACGACCGACTTCCATCGGAAGAGTACTGTACATAGAGAGGCTGACAGCTGGGTCCAGGCGGCCGCAAGGAAGTGCCTCCTTATTACGCGCAAAATAATTATTCCTCTACCTCACAGCAGGGACCCACCGGACGGGCCACCTTATTTCACGAAAAAAAAACGTTTCCCCCCTGACTGCTGGGACCCACCGGACGGGCCAACGTATTTTGCGAAAAAACTCTCCCCCCGCTGTCAGCTCGGACCCATCGGAAGTGCCTCCTTATTACGCACAAAAAAATGAATACTCCCCCTGCTAGCTGGGACCCACCATGGTGGGAGGCTGACTTGTGGGCCTACTAAGTTGACTGGGACGGGGCCTTTGTCAACTTTAGTCAATATGAACGATTCTAGATCCAGTGATCGTACGATGTCCGTCCAACGGCCGTAGTGCTTCTTCAACCTCTGGTCTTCTTGCTCCAGCCGCCCAAAGCAGCGCCCGTCGTGCCGCATGCTCCTGCCTCCCGTGGCCGGCTGTGATGCCGCGGAGGCCTCACCGCCCCCTACTTTTCCCACCGCTGGCCAGGACCTGCGGCGACGGCAGCCTCACACCGCAGCCGAACCAGTGAACCCTCGTACTCCTCTCCGCGCGGGCTTCCACTGCCGCTTCTTCCCCGGCTCCCCGTCGTCCCGTTCCTAGGCCTCGCCATCGTCCACCGCCCTGGTGCTCTCAGCGCGGCATGGTTAACATGGTCAAGGAACGACTTCCGTTGGACGTGGACTGTACGTGGAGAGGCTGACAGCTGGGTCCACGGCCGCAGCAAGGAAGTGCCTCCTCATTACATGCAAAATAATTATTCCTCCACCTGACAGCGGGGACCCACCGGATGGGCCACCGATTTACTTAAAAAAACGTTTGCCTCGATCTGCTGGGACCCACCAGCTACATCTTCGCACGCAAGGAAGTGCGTCCGGGCAAAAAAAAACGATTCACCCCCTGACTGCTGGGACCCACCAGCTACATCTTCGCAGGCAAGGAAGTGCCTCAAAGTCGGGACCCACCTGGTCGAAGCGTACGTAGCGTTGTCATTCTTGTCGCGAACATGTACGTACATATATACTGGTGGATGTAGAGGCACGCATGTGTCGTAGTAGAGGCGCGCACGTAGCATGTACACGTACGTACAGCGGCCAGGGTGCAAGAAAGAAAATACGGCCACATATGTGTACATACGGGCGGGGTCTCGAACGCCTACTCGCGCATACGTACGGCGAGGGCTCGTTGACATGGCTGGGTCGGAACAGAGAAATAGCGTCGTTGTCGTGTTCATGGGGAGGCAACGGAATGCGTCCTGTTCATGGGGAGGCAACGGAATGCATCGTGTTCATCGGGAGGCAACGGAATGCATGGGAGCCAACCGGCTGGGTCGGAACGGAATGCGTGGTCGTGTTCATCGGGAGGGCTTGGACGGAACAGGCGATGGAAACGAGGCCTGGCGTACCGCAGAACGGAGGAAACGGCCTTGTGTTCAACCGGCCACGTTCGAAACGGGATCCTGTTCATCGGGAGGGGTCTGGCGTACCGCAAAACGGAGGAAATGGACCTCCTACGGTCGAAATGGGGGTCCTGTTGATCGGGAGGTACCGCAAAACGGATGAAACGGACCTCCTACGGTCGACACGGGTGGTCCTGTCGATCGGGAGGGGTGTGGTGTACCACAAAACGGACGAAACAGACTTGTGTTGGAGCGCTACGGTCGAAATGGGGTCCTGTTCATCGGGAGGGGTGTGGCGTACCGCAAAACGGGACTCCACGGGATACTGTTCATCTCCACCATCGACCTCCTCCAGTGCCCACGGGCTACCGTCGACCTCGTCCAGCCACCACGGGCTCATGTTCATCCAGCCTCCACCGCGCGCTACTCCACCGACTACTGTTCAGCCACCCCTCCACTGTCTACTGTTCATCCAGCCCTCCACACCATGGGGTCCTGTTCAACCACCCTCCACGGGCACCCCTCCATCGCTCTCTGCTCATCCAGCCCTCCACACCACGGGTCCTGTTCATCCACCCTCCACGGGCACCCCTCCATCGCTCATCGCTCATCCAGAGGCAACGCCACCGCCACCGCTCATCCAACACCCCCTCCCGCCCGCAACGCCATCGTTCATCCAATCGATCGGCTTCGATTAGCAGCGATAGCGGCGAATCGCCGATCAGGTTCATATAACAGCCATCGATCGATCGCTCGGGTTCAGAACGCGAGCTGCAGTCTGTAATCGCCGGTTCGATTAGAGCCCAACGCCCGCTTGGGTTCGATTAGAATAACGCCGCACACACGCTGCAGCGACGTGTACGAGAGAACGCGATCGCTTCGGCCCCGACCTCCCACCGTAACCGGGAACTCCCCAACATTTTCCTCGCCCTTGCTTCTACCACGGTTTTTTCCATCATGGACGGCCCAAAGAATGTCATGCAGCTGCGTCACTGGCCCACCCAGGACGAAAAGCCCATTTTCTGTCATGATTTTTTTCATAGAAGTAGGAGCCCACCACATCTATGATGATACCGGGTTTTGTCACAATTATCGTCATAGAAGTGTCATATGTATGACAGAAAAAATTTCGTTCGGCCCAAAATGTCACGGATGTGTCTTTTTTTTGTAGTGCTCTAATAAAATTTTCTACTTATACTTTTCCTTATGTGGTGCCATCACCTACCATAGAATTAGTATATAATCTTATTGATTTATTTACTATATCTTATTTATTTCTTTTCTCTTTTCTTTTATTTGCAACATGAAAGTAAAGAAAGCAAAAATTCACACTAAACTTTATTATATAACTTGCACACGATTACAAGGATAGATCACTAAGCAAACTCTCAAAGAAGAAAGGATCGAACTAAACTTGTATTCATCTAATGCAAAATATCAAACTAAAATAAGTAAAATTTATAAGATAGTGGGATGATACGATACCGGGGCACCTCCCGCAAGCTTGGAGGAAGCCCAGGGGAGTGCCCATACCCGATACTAGTTCTCTTTTGGTGGTGAAGAAGATGATGGTGATGAAGGAGAGATCTTGTCCTCGGATTTCATGGCAATGGTGGTGGTGAGAAAGTGCGGGGTTACCATTTTGCTTCCCCCAGCTTCTGATGGAGAATAAAATTTTCCATCATCAACTCACAATTATCTATCTTGAGTTTTATTATCCTCTTGCATAACACCTCCATGCTCTTGTTCTTGAACCGGGAAGGAACCGATTCTTCTTCTTCTTGTTCGGAGGTCTAGCTATAGTGCCCCTCATCCACATACGACTTGGGATTTGCGATGAGATCAGCAACATAGCTCTCACCCTCAGAGTCTTGGGAGGACATATTTTCATATCTACGCAGAAAACAGCAAGAAAAGAGAACAAATGATTTCTTCGCGATACGGTGGTTAACAGGTTCCGGAAGTATATATAGATATTTTTTATCTTGGAGGACAAGCATATGGAAGAAAAACAGAGTCCAGAAGGTGCCCCAGGTGAGCACAATCCACCTGGGCACGCCAGGCATGCCTGGCGCGCCCTGGTGTATTGTGCCCTCTAGGGTATGCTTCCTGGAAGTTTCTTTATTCCTAAAATTCTTAAATATTCCAAAACTGCTAAAAAATATTTTTGCGGATTTTTCGGAGTCCGTTTACTTACCGTATCACGTACCTCCTTATTTTCACGATTATGGAGTGTTCCGAAAGGACTCTTTTATGTGTTCTTCCAGTGTCAAAGTTTGGATAATACTACTGTCAACATTAAGAGGAGTACCTGAGATATAATGCTTTATTCGTTGCCCATTGACAACCTTCGGGTTAGTACCTTCGGAATTATTAATTTTTATAGCTCCAGACCGGTAAACCTCCTCGATGACATATGGGCCTTCCCATTTTGAGAGGAGTTTTCCTGCAAAGAATCTAAAACGAGAGTTGTACAAAAGAACATATTCTCCAACTTTAAACTCACGCTTTTGAATTCTTTTGTCATGCCATCTTTTAACTTTTTCTTTAAATAATTTTTCCTTTTCATAAGCTTGGGTTCTCCATTCATCTAGAGTGCTAATATCAAATAACCTCTTTCTACCAGCAAGTTTGAAATCATAGTTGAGCTCTTTAACTGCCCAATATGCTTTATGTTCTAACTCAAGAGGCAAATGACAAGCTTTTCCATAAACCATTTTATATGGAGACATACCCATAGGATTTTTATATCCTGTTCTATAAGCCCAAAGTGCATCATCTAATTTCTTAGACCAATTCTTCCTGGACCTATTGACAGTCTTTTGCAAAATTAATTTTATCTCTCTATTGCTAAGTTCAACTTGACCACTAGACCGAGGATGATAGGGTGATGCAATTCTATGGTTAACATCATACTTGGCAAGCATTTTACGGAAAGCACCATGAATAAAGTGTGAACCACCATCAGTCATTAAATATCTAGGGACTCCAAACCTTGGGAAAAATAACTTCCTTAAGCATTTTAATAGAGGTGTTGTGATCAACACTACTAGTTGGAATAGCTTCTACCCATTTAGTAACATAATCAACAGCAACCCAAATATGTGTTTACCCATTAGAGGAAGGAAAAGGTCCCATGTAATCAAATCCCCAAATATCAAATGGTTCAACAACAGGAGAATAATTCATAGGCATTTCTTGACGCTTAGCGATATTACCTATTCTTTGACATTCATCACAAGAAGAGGCAAACTTACGGGCATCCTTGAAGAGAGTAGGCCAATAAAATCCAAACCGCAATACCTTGTGAGCTGTTCTATCTCCAGCATGATGCCCTCCATAAGCCTCGGAGTGACATTTCCGTAGGATTTGTCCCTGTTCGTGGTTAGGTACCCAATGTCGAATAATACCATCTACTCCTTATTTGTAAAGATGTGGGTCATCCCAAAAGTAATGTATTAAATCATAGAAGAATTTCTTCTTTTGTTGGTATGTAAAGCTAGGTGGCAAATATTTATCAACAATATAATTAGCATAATCAGCATACCAAGGAGTACTATGAGAAACATTTATTGAAGCTAACTGCTCATCTGGAGAACTATCATCAATAGGTAGTGGGTCATCAAGTACATTTTCAAGCCTAGACAAGTTATCAACTACTGGGTTCTCAGCTCCTTTTCTATCAATGATATGTAAATCAAATTCTTGCAACAAGAGAACCCATTGATTAAGTCTAGGTTTAGCATCTTTCTTTTCCATAAGATATTTAATAGCAGTATGGTCTGTGTGAACAGTTACTTTTGAATCCACAATATAAGGTCTAAATTTTATCACAAGCAAACACCACTTCTAAAAATTCTTTTTCAGTAGTAACATAATTTCTTTTAGCACTGTCTAGAGTTTTACTAGCATAATGAATAACATTCAATTTCTTATCAACTCTTTGTCCTAGAACAACACCAACATCATAATCAGTAGCATCACACATAATTTCAAAAGGCAAGTTCCAATCAGGTGGTTGAACAATCGGTGCAGAAATTAAGGCTTTCTTGAGTGTTTCAAAGGCTTCTAAACAATCATTATAAAAAAGGAATATCCTTCTACAAGTGACTAGTAAGAGGCCTAGAAATTTTAGAAAAGTCTTTGATAAATCTCCTATAGAAACCAGCATGACCTCGGAAACTACGAATACCTTTTATATCTTTAGGACATGGCATTTTCTCAATTGCATCAACCTTAGCTTGGTCCACTTCAATACCTCTTTCAGAAATTTTATGACCCAAGAAAATGCCTTCATTAACCATAAAGTGGCACTTCTCCCAATTCAAGACAAGATTTGTTTGTTCACATCTTTGCAAAACTCGCTCAAGATTGCTTAAAAAATCATCAAAGTACTTCCCATAAACAGAAAAGTCGTCCATTAAAGCCTCAACAATCTTTTCACAAAAGTCAGAGAATATAGCAGTCATAAATCTTTGAAAGGTAGCAGGTGCATTACATAAACCGAAAGGCATACGTCTATAAGCATAGGTTCCAAAGGGACAAGTAAAAGTGGTCTTTTCTTGATCAGGTTGAGAAACAGGTACTTGTGAAAAGCCAGAATGTCCATCAAGGAAGCAAAAATGTGTGTGCTTAGATAATCTTTCAAGCATTTGATCAATAAAAGGCAAAGGGTAATGATCTTTTCTAGTGGCTTTATTTAATTTTCTAAAACCAATTACCATTCTATAGCCTGTAACAATTCTTTGTGGAATAAGTTCATTCTTATCATTAGGAACGACAGTAATACCTCCTTTCTTAGGAACACAATGAACATGACTTACCCATCTACTATCAGCTATAGGATAGATTATACCTACTTCCAGAAGTTTTAAGATTTCCGTTCTTACCACTTCCTTCATTTTTTGATTTAACCGACGTTGGTGACCAACAACGGGTTTAGCATCAGGTTCCATATTAATTTTGTGCTAACATAGAGTGGGACTAGTGTCTTTTAAATCATCAAGAGTGTATCCAACAGCAGCCCGGTGCTTCCTTAGAACTTTCAATAATCTTTCTTCTTCCTGTTCTGAAAGGTTAGCAATGATAATAACAGGATATATTTTTCCAAGTGTCTAGCAATTGTTTTAGTTCAAACACAGGATCACCTTTCGGTGGAGGAGGACCTCCTAGAGTTTCAATAGGCTAGTGTGTTTAAGAAGAGACGTTGTTCAAAGAAATTTTTATCTATTTTCATTTCTTTCATGCATATGTAAATCATTTTCATGGTCTAGCAGATATTGTTCAAAAGGATCAGTAGGTGGAACAGCAATAGAAACAAGACCAATTAATTCATATTTACAAGGCAATTCTTCTTCATGAAGATTTCTACTAAACTTGGAAAAATTAAACTCATGAGACTCGTCACTAAAGCTAACACCAACAATTTGTTTCTTACAATCTATCTTAGCATTAACTGTATTCAAGAAAGGTCTACCAAAGATAATGGGACAAAAGTAATCTTGTGGGAAACCAAGAACAAGAAAATCAGTAGGGTATTTTATTTTCCCACACAAGACTTCAACATCTCTAACAATCCCAATTGGTGATATGGTGTCTCTATTAGCAAGTTTAATAGTAACATCTATGTCTTGTATTTCTGCAGGTGCTATGTCTTTCATAATTTCTTGATATAAAGTGTAAGGAATAGCACTCACACTAGCATCCATGTCACATAAACCATGATAACAGTGATCTCCTATTTTAACTGAGATGACATGCATGCCAACAATTGGTCTATGTTTATCCTTTTTATCAGGTTTGGCAATTCTAGCAGCTTCTTCACAGAAATAAATAACATGCCCATCTATAAATTCTTCTAAGAGATCTTTAACCATATCAATGCTAGGTTCTACTTCAATTTGTTCATCGGGTTTAGGTGTTCTAATATAGCTTTTATTAACCACAGTTGAAACTTTAACATTTTATCCTAACAGGGAAAGGTGGTTTCTCAATATAAGCAGAAGGAACAACTGGATCAACATTATAAAGTATAGTTTCTTCTTTAACTGGTACTGGTTCTTTAATTTCTTCTTTAATAGGTGGGTGATATTTAAACCACTTCTCTTTAGGGAGTTCAACATGAGTAGCAAATGATTCACAAAAGGAGGCTACTATGTCAGAGTCAAGTCCATATTTAGTGCTAAACTTTTGAAAACATCGGTATCCATAAAAGATTTAATACAATCATATTTAATTTTAATACCTGACTCTTTACCTTTGTCAAGTTCCCAATCTACAGAGTTGCGTTTAATTCTTTCCAAAAGATCCCACCGGAAATCAATAGTCTTCTTCATAAAAGAACCAGCACAAGAAGCTTCAAGCATGGTTTGATCATTACGAGAAAGCCGAGCATAAAAATTCTGGATAATAATTTCTCTTGAGAGCTCATGATTGGGGCATGAATATAACATTGACTTAAGCCTCCCCCAAGCTAGAGCGATACTTTCTCCTTCACGAAGCCAAAAATTATATATATAATTCCGATCACAATGAACTAGATGCATAGGATAATTTTTTTGGTGGAACTCAAATTTCAAACGATTCGAATTCCATGATCCAATATCATCGCATAGCCTATACCATGCCAATGCTTTTCCCTTCAAAGATAAAGGGAAAACATTTTTCATAACTTGATCCCTAGGTAAACCTGCAAGCTTAAACAATCCACAAATTTGTTCCACATATATCAAGTGCATATCAGGATGTTCGGTTCCATCTCATGCATAAGGATTAGCTAGCAGTTGTTCTATCATAACCGAAGGAATTTCATATTCAATATTTTCAGTAGGTGTTGTAGGTTGAGGGGTAATTAATTGTGGTTCTGGACAAGGTGAAGATACCCCGAACAAACCCCTCAAAGGATTGTTTTCCATAGTAACAAGTGACAATAAATTTCAGCACACTATATAAATGTTTCCTTTCCAAATTCCACTTACTAAAGGCGCTTCACTCCCCGGCAACGGTGCCAGAAAATAGTCTTGATGACCCACAAGTATAGGGGATCAATTGTAGCTCTTTTCGATAAGTAAGAGTGTCGAACCCAACGAGGAGCAGAAGGAAATGACAAGTAGTTTTCAGTAAGGTAATGTCTGCAAGTGCTGAAACTGTAAGTAACAGAGTAGTTTGATAGCAAGATAATTTGTAACGAGCAAGTAATGATGGTAGTAACAGAAGTGCAGAAAGGTAGCCTAATCATTTTGAGGCAAAGGACAGGCCAAAACGGTCTCTTATGATAAGCAAAGCATTCTTGAGGGTACATGGGAATTTCATCTAGTCACTTTCATCATGTTGGTTCGATTTGTGTTCGCTACTTTGATAATTTGATATGTGGGTGGACCGGTGCTTAGGTGTTGTTCTTACTTGTACAAACCTCCTACTTATGGTTAACCCTCCCGCAAACATCCGCAACTACGAGAAAAGTATTAAGAATAAATTCTAACCATAGCATTAAACTTCGGGATCCAATCGGTCCCTTATGGGATAGCGCATAAACTGGGGTTTAAGTCTCTGTCACTCTCGCAACCCACCATCTAATTGCTACTCCACAATGCATTCCCTTAGGGGAAAATATGGTGAAGTGTCATGTAGTCGACGTTCACATGACACCACTAAGGGAATCACAACATACATACTATCAAAATATCAAACACACGTATCAAGTTCACATGATTACTTGCAACATGATTTCTCCCGTGACCTCAAGAACAAAAGTAACTACTCACAAATGGTAAACATGCTCATGATCAGAGGAGTATTAAATAGCATATTGGATCTGAACATATAATCTTCCACCAAATAAACCATATAGTAATGAACTACAAGATTTAATCAACACTACTAGTCACCCACAAGCACCAATCTATAGTTCCGATAACAAGATTGAACACAAGAGATGAACTAGGTTTTGAGATGAGATGGTGTTGTTGAAGATGTTGATGGAGATTGCCCTCCCCAAGATGGGAGAGTTGTTGGTGATGATGAGGACGATGATTTCCCCCTCCGAGAGGGAAGTTCCGCCTACAGAATCGTTGCGCCGTAGGGCAAAAGTGCTTGTGCCCAAGTTCCACCTCGAGGTGGTGGCGCTTCGTCCCGAAATTCCTCCTCTTATTTATTTTTCTAGGTCAAAATGAATTATATACGAGAAGATGGGCACCGGAGATGGGCCGAGGAGGCCACAACCCCCCAGGGCGCGCCAGGGGGCAAGGCGCGCCCAGGTGGGTTGTGCCCACCTAGTGCCCCCCTCTAGTAGTTATTTGTTCCAGTAATTCTTATTTATTCCATAAAAAACACCTTGAAGATTCAGCTCATTTGGAGTTGTGCAGAATAGGTAGCCTGACATAGCTTTTTCAGGTCCAGATTTCTAGCTGCCGGAATTCTCCCTCTTGGTGTGTACCTTGCAAATTATGAGAGAAAGGCATTAGAATTACTCAAAAAAGCATTATTATGGATAAAAACATTATAAATAACAGTAAGAAAACTTGATGCAAAATGGACGTATTATGATGTGATCACGAGATCCTAATGTTAGATTTAGCAAAATCTTTAAACTCAAATAGAAGAGAGATCAGAGTCCGAGAGTATAGACAAGGAGTAAAAGATCCTAATACCACCCAATGGCGACGTGGGCCCGTAAACCACACATACATGTTAGTAAAAGTTTTGCAATGACTAGACTCAACTTCGGCCAAGGAGCTAGGAAGGGGGATTCCTATAGGCAGTCGGCTCTGATACCAACTTGTGACACCCCCAATTCAATCTTACACTAATCATACATGCAAATGTGTGCAATCAAGATTAGGGACTCACGGGAAGATATCACAACACAACTTTAGACACAAATTAAAATAATACAAGCTTTATATTACAAGACACGGGCTTCGAGGGCTCGAATACATAGCTCGATACACAAGAGTCAGCGGTGAGTAGTGACATAAAGTTAGACAAGACTGCCTTAAGAAGGCAAGCATAAAAGCAACAACCATCGAAGAGGCAAGGCCTCCTGCTTGGGACCTCCTAACTACTCCTGGTCGTCGGTGGTCTCCATGTAGTAGTAGGCACCCTCGGGGTAGTAGTAGTCGACGGGGGTGGCATATGGTTCCTGGGATCACCCATCTGGTTGCAAAAACCGGAAAGGAGAAAGAAGGGGGAAAAGGGGTAGCAAAGCAATTTTGAGTACTCATCCAAAGTACCTGCAAGCATCAGATCTATACTATGTATGCGTTGGTATCAAATGGAAGGGTTGTATCTGTGGACTGAACTACAGATTGCCATAATAGAGGGGAAGGCCTGGCCTATCGAAGACTAGCATCTTCAAGTATCTTCAAGCATCTTGCAGCATTCAGAAGAGTACAGAATAGCAATTTATATTTAACAAGCATGTTGTAGTATTAATGCCCAGAGATCCTTCCTCGACTCCCTGCGAGAAAACAATCCCGAAGACAACATATCCATCACATATCTCAAGTATCCATTCCTAGTTGTAAGAGATCAGGATACCACTCTGAGCGTCCATTACCGCAGACACAGCTATTCGAATAGATAACTTCCCGGCTGGGGTGCACCACATTACGCAACACGCTTGATTACTCTGGCCGGACACACTTTATTGGGTCCATGCCCGGCCTCGAAAGATCAACATGTCGCAGCCCTACCTAGGCTCAACAGAGAGGTCCCCGGCGGTCTACATCCTAAGAACTACGAGGTCTTGGGCCCATCGCCCGTTGCACTCCTGAAAGTACATCTAATCCCCGGGTGGTTTTGGTAATTCATAACAACATATAGCTCATTGAACTAATATCCATTCAAGTTAAATATTTTAGAAAGTTCAATGATTGGCGTGGAATGGACTAGAGATCTCGACCCCTCAAAATGCTAAGGACAAAGATTGGCAAAAGCTCAAGATTCTTCATTTCTATTTTAGTGATACAAGATCACATTGGGTCCATAGGAAAGATAATACTATTAAAAGGGGATGAGGTGTTGCTTAATGGTCTACTTGATCAAAGTGCTTAGTGATATTGCTCCAAAAACGCTCAACCACTTTATCATTTCCACATATATCCAAAACTCCAAGTCAAACTCGGCCCCACCGAAATGATCTATCCGGCGCCACCGAGTTCAGTTGACATAGGCACTGCTAGGAACCATAGACAATTCGGTCGCACCGATACGGATCTCGGTCTCACCGAGATGTCCTTGCAAACTCTCTATTGCGTGTTGTAATTATTTCGGTCTCACCAAAATGTGCAATTGGTCCCACCGAGTTTGCTTGACATCCTCTTTGTTGCCTTATTGCTTCACTTCGGTCTAACCTAGTTGATGCAATCGGTGCCACCGAGTTGATGTTTTCCCTAAGCCCTAGCACATCGGTCCCACCGAGTTGATCTCGTCGGTCCCACCGAGGTTCCTAACGTGTACATTTTGAACTAAATCGGTCTCATCGAGTTCTCCTATTTGGCCTTACCGAGTTGGGTCAAATGTGTGTAACGGTTGGATTTTGTGTGGAGGCTATGTATACCCCTACACCCCCTTCTCCATTTGTGAGAGAGTCATCAGAACGTGCCTACACTTCTACTACTCAATTTCTGAGAGAGAACCACCTACTCATGTGTTGAGACCAAGACATTCTAATCCAACCACAAGAATCTTGATCTCTAGCCTTCCCCAAGTTGCTTTCCACTCAAATTTTCTTTCCAACATAGCCAAATCTGTGAGAGAGAGTTGAGTGTTGGGCAGACTATCATTTGAAGCACAAGAGAAAGGAGTTCATCGTCAGCACACCATCTATTACATTTTGGAGAGTGGTGTCTCCTAGATTGGTTAGGTGTCGCTTGGGAGCCTCCGACAAGATTGTGGAGTTGAACCAAGAAGTTTGTAAGGGCAAGGAGATCACCTACTTCGTGAAGATCTACCCGAGTGAGGCAAGTCCTTCGGGGGCGATGGCCATGGTGGGATATATAGGGTTGGTTCTTCTTGGACTCTTCGTGGGTGGAGCCCTCCATGGACTCGCGCAACCTTTACCCTTCGTGGGTTGAAGTCTGCATCAACGTGGACGTATGATAGCACCACCTATTAGAACCATGCCAACAATCTCCGTGTCTACATTGCCTTTGCCTTCTCCAAACCATTTCCTTTACCCTCTTATGCAATGTTTTACTTTCCGCTACTACACTCTTAGAATTGCATGTGTAGGTTGATTGTTTGACTTGTGCTAAGTTGCTAAAATCTGCCAGCACTTAAAATTGGGAAAATGCAAGATTTTTATTTGGTCAAGTAGTCTAATCAACCCCCTCTAGACCTACTTTCGATCCTACAAGTGGTATTAGAGCTTTGGACTCCTTTGCCCTGAGTTCCATAGCTTTGGTGATCATAGCCTTGGTTTCACAACCTAGGAGAGTATGGCGTCTAGCGAGGGAAATTACCACCGTAGAGGTCCTTACTTTGACGGTACAAATTTTGCTAGTTGGAATCATAAGGTGAAAATGCATATTCTATGTCATAACCCTGCTGTTTGGGCTATTGTGCATATTGGCTTGCAAGGTGAATACTTCAAGGATGGAAGAGAACCAGATCGTGAAGCGTCCTCAGAAGAATTGAAGATGTTGCAGTACAATGCTCAAGCTTGTGATATTCTCTTCAACGGATTGTGCCCCGAAGAATTCAACTAAATCAGCCGCCTTGAGAATGCAAAGGAAGTCTGGGATACTTTGGTTGATATGCATGAAGGTACTGGGTCCGTCAAGGAATCCAAATTGGATGTGCTTCGAAGTCAACTTGACAAGTTCAAAATAAAGGATGGTGAAGGAGTCGCTGAGATGTACTCTAGACTTGCTCTCAACATAAATGAGATTGTCGGCTTAGGAAGCGAAGAGATGACCGACAAATTCATCACAAGAAGATCCTAAGAGCCTTGGATGGGAAATATGATACCGTGTGCACCTTGATCCAAATGATGCCCAACTACAAAGATCTCAAGCCAACGAAAGTCATTGGTAGAATTGTTGCTCATGAGACGTCACTCAAGGATAAGGAAGAGCTCCACAACAAGTCAAGTGGTGATTATAAATCTTCATGTGATGCTCCTACAACATCAAGTGAGAAACATGTCTTCAATGAAGAATTGAGCTTAATGGTGAAGAAATTCAACAAATTCTACATGAATAGAAGCAAAGAGAGAAGTTCCAAGTCAAGGTCCTAAATTGATAGAAGATCTTCTAGTCGTGATCGCAATTGCTACAATTGTGGAAGACCCGGATACTACTCCAATGAGTGTACGGCTCCCTACAAGAGAAGAGAAGATTCACCTAAAAGGATTAGATATGACCATTATGAACAAAGACCCTCTCATAGAAGCAAGGATTCAGAAAGGAAGGACAAGTCATCAAAGAGCTACACAAGACGAAGACATCAAGCTCACGTTGGTGAATGGGTATCTGGTTCCGACTCCAACAACTACTCCGAGAGAAGTTATCACTCCGACTCCGAATATACTCAAGATGAAGGTGTTACCGGTCTTGCACTTGTGTCATCCAACTCCTATGACATATTTGACTCACCCAATGAAGGAATTGGAAGATGCCTCATGGCTAAAGGCCCTAAGGTATCACACCCCAAGTATGTTGATTTCAATAGTGATGTAGATGATT
This sequence comes from Aegilops longissima, assembly GCA_021605205.1. Lineage (NCBI taxonomy): Eukaryota > Viridiplantae > Streptophyta > Magnoliopsida > Poales > Poaceae > Aegilops > Aegilops longissima. The sequence continues at coordinate 387,961,179 of CM038678.1, read as the reverse complement.
TGCTAGGTGATGATGATTTACTTGTTGACAACACTAGTGATGAAAACTATGTTGAAATCGCTATTCATCATGCTAATCAAGATGAAACGAATGACAATGATAAGAAGGAGATTGAGCGTCTAACTAAAGAACTAAACACTCTTAAGTTAGCTCATGAAACTACTTTAGAGGATCATCGAGAGCTTTTAAAGACTCATGAGAAGCTATGCTTCGAGAAGCTAAATTTAGAGCAAGAGCATGGGTTCTTAAAGGAAATCAATGATGATCTTCGAAAGAAGAGTTCTTCTTACATTGCCAAGCGTTTACTCTTGTATACTTATATGCCACAAGTAAAATCTAGCAACAAGAGCAAGAAAGATTCTTCTTCTTGTAGTAACAATAATCATGCTAAATCCAATATTGTTGCTTCAAGTAGTTCTCTTGATTCCACTAATGATTCTCTTAGCCAAGTTACACTTGAGCAAGAAAATAGCTTATTGAAGGGAATTATAGATAAAGGTGCTTATAAGAGCCTTGCCAGAAGTAAGCAATTTGAGGAAATTGTACGCAAGCAAGGAAGGCACTGGAAGAATCAAGTTGTTGGTTTTGAATGAAAGTTCAATGCCAATGGAGTTGAGTGGGAAGAAGATCAATACCCCAAGACAAAGTTTGTTCCTCGACAAGAGAAGTATGACCCCGCTTCTTTCAAAGGAACACAAGCTCAAGATGATCTTCCACCACAAGAACACAAGCTAAAAGGCAAGGACAAGCTTCAAGAAGAGATTGATTCATTTGAAGATGCTCCTAAGGCCATGGTCAAGTGGGTTCCCAAGACTACATCAAGTTCTAGTTCATCAAGTATGACTACAACTCCAAGGATTCCCATCAAGTTGATGTGGATCCCAAAAAAGAAGAACTAGAGAGTTCTTGAGGGTGACTCCGCCAACATACTTCACTCATATACATTTTGGCAAGGACAAGTGCAATCAACTTCCATATCTTGCACTAGTTCATGGAGTCACAAACCCTCTTATTGGTAAGACAAGGGACAAGGTAACCTAATGCTTTCATGGACATCATCATATGTGTATTTCACTCTATGTCTATGGATATCCTCGTGTGTTCCTTGTGGGACTAACCCATGTAGGTATTGAAAGTGCAACTCACTCCAATGGATTGCTCCAAATGATCAACATCAACATTGAGCATCCACGTCTTCAACACCTACATGAAGTCATCATCGACAAAACCCAAGGTTAGTTCATCCCTCTAAGGGGGGATATCACATCTAGGGGGAGCTTTGCTCTAAGAAATTAGCTAAAGCAACTATAATGGTGTGAACACACCAATGCTTTATGTAAAAGTGGTAACCCTACTTGTGCTTAAACGATGAGTATGACCTATGATCAAATGTTCTCGTTTGACTCCTTAGTCAATATACTCATATATAGATGGCCCAGTCATCGCCAATTGCTTGATAGATGCTAGAGTGTTTGTGCATGCTTTGCCACATGTTTTACTTGCCATCTTATTGTGTGAGCATGTTTGTTGCATAATTTTCTCCATTCGAGGACATCCATTTGTTGCTTTGATTGTTTGGTTTTTCTTTTTGCCAAATGGATGGACAAGAATGCTAAGTACTCCTTCTGGCTATCTATGCTTTTTCTCGTCTCAAACTCTATTCATGCTACATCACAAAGTTTGAACAAGTCGAATTCGGACCCTCCAGGTGAGGATCACTCGGAGACACTGATCTGTCAAGGGCTTAACTTCCAAAACTCTTAATGCTTTCCGTGAGACCAACTCACTCCTAATCGGTCTCACCGAACTCATTAAGTTGATATAGGTTTTCAATCTTGGTGCAACCAATTTGAACAATTCGGTCACACCGAGTTGCATCAACTGCTAGCAGTTCTGCATCTCGGTGCCACCGAGTCGTTCCACTCGGTCACACCGATAGCGACTGGGTATATATACCACATGTTGAATTTTTGGAAACTCCTCCAAACACTCGACCGCACCTCCCAACACTGCCGCCCCCTTGGTCTCCGGATTGTCGCCGTCATCGCCAGTGACCCCCTGCCGCTGGTCTCCGTCGCTATCAACGGAATCCTCACCACCGTTGCCGCCGTATCAAGTCCGTCGCCAAGTTAGGGTACGGATTTGACCCCTTTATGCTTTCCATAACTCCGATTCTTGCACAAAGTACAATGCCTATGTTCTTCCTACGTATGAGATTGATCTATCCACCAAAAGAATTCCATAGAATAGATTTGATGCAAAAACTTAGGGTTAGGTTTCCGCCGAACTCATCTCGGACAAACCGATCTGAGGATCTCGGTCACACCGATTGGCCCTGGCCATTGCACAAGTAAAACTTGGTCTGACCAAAGTGTACTGATCAGTGCGACTGAAATCACTTTCTCTTTGAAACCCTAGAATCTCGGAGTCACCAAACTGCATTTCGGTCTGACCGAAACTGTGTGTTTAGACTCTGTTTGTGCTTCGGTGTCACCGAGTTTGTCAAATCGGTAGTTCCGAAATGCTTCCTGCAGAAAACTAAAATTAAGTTTTTGTCTCAATATTTTTGCAAAATAAGCTGTAGTTTGTGATGATCATCCACTCTATCTATACCCAACTATTCATAGGGTCAGTTTCAGCTATGTCAGAGGGAAGTGATAGCCAGAACAAGTCTGAAGAGCAAGTTAACCTTAGTGAGGGCACTAGTCCCTCAAGCAGTTATGATGAGGGGACCAGAAGCACTCCCAGCAAATTGCCCAAGGCAGCCACCAGGACAATGAATAAGAGAACATCTGAATCTGAGGATGAGGACTTTGTCATTGAGGTGGAGGTGACCTCCAAGAAGAAAGTACTAAAGAAAGAGTATGATGCTGCTGCAACAAAGCCTGGAATGCCCAAGAAAGCTCCACCTAGGAGAGCTCCAATGTCCAAAGTCAGAGCCTCAACCCAAGAAACTATGAAGTTCACTTTTGAACAATCTGATGATGATGAGGCTGCTGGAAAGAAGAAGAAGAGGGCAAGAACCACTACAACTAAGGTGCTTGGAAAACCTTCCATGGTGGAAGATGATGAAGATGAGGAGGAGGAAGAGTCGGTTGCACCTCCTACAAAGACTCAGAAGCTCATGGGGGATGTCTAAGGACTGGGGATGCTCCATCTAAGCCCAAGTCTGCCCCAAGCCTCCAACTCAAGCTCAAGCCCCAAAGACCACTGCACCAAAGAGATCTACCAGGAACATCCCTACTGCTGAGAAGAATGAGGCCCCAGTGCCTGAAGCTCAAGAAGGAGAAGAGCAACAAGTGCTCAGAAAGCTGAAGCCCAAGATTCTAGACCATAGTGGTGATCATCCCGTGGCAGAAAATATGAAGCTAAGAAAGGATGCAGGTCTGAGACTCTAGAGAAAGACTGATCCCTATGCCACCAGGAGGAGAACTATTGTGGACTACCGTTTTCACACAAGGGATCAACAGGATTTCTATGAGATAGTCTTGTTGGACAAGAAGCCCATTGTCGGTGTCAAAACCGGCGGATCTTGGGTAGGGGGTCCCGAACTGTGCGTCTAGGCGGATGGTAACATGAGACAAGGGACACGATGTTTACCCAGGTTCGGGCCCTCTTGATGGAGGTAAAACCCTACGTCCTGCTTGATTGATATTGATATTGTGGATGTTTACAAGAGTGGATCTACCACGAGATCAAGGAGGCTAAACCCTAGAAGCTAGCCTATGGTATGATTGTAAGGGTTGTTGTGATTGTAGTCCTACGGACTAAAGCCATCCGGTTTATATAGACACCGGAGAGGGCTAGGGTTACATAGAGTCGGTTACAATGGTAGGAGATCTACATATCCGTATCGCCAAGCTTGCCTTCCACGCCAAGGAAAGTCCCATCCGGAGACGGGGTGAAGTCTTCAATCTTGTATCTTCATAGTCTTGGAGTCCGGTTGGTGATGATAGTCCGGCAAATGATAGTCCGGCCGATGATGGTAGTCCGGCAATCCGGACACCCCCTAATCCGGGACTCCCTCAGTAGCCCCCGAACCAGGCTTCAATGACGATAAGTCCAGCATGCGTGTAGTCTTCGGCGTTGCAAGGCGGGTTCTCCTTTAAGTTCCATGTACCGCCGAGCGATTGTCCAGCTTCCTCATCAATGTTGCGCGTCTTGGCTTCCACGCCCAATAATGGCCTTCTTCCACGCGTCGCGTGAATGTGAAAAGCCAGGGTGTCTTTTACGTTTTACCCCCTAGTCGTGCAAACAATCTGCCTATAAGGGAGGCAAGAATCCAGATTCAAATCACCATCATCCTCTCGCAAATACTCATCGGAGCGCTTTCGACCAAGAATCCATTCCATCATGGATCGTCAACGCGGCTCCTCTTCTCGCGCTCCCGACCCTTTACTGGGAGATTGGAGGAGATGCTACATTTCGCAACGAGCTGGTGAAGCTCCAAATGGGGGATATCTCCTCCGGCCTTCATGGTTCGGTTCGAGCCGGGCTTGCCACCTACAAAGGTGGGAAGCAAGTGGAGGTTACCCTAATCCCAACAAAGGGGCGGGTATGCTTCATCCCCTATCGATAAGGGGATCGGTTCCTGTACATCCATTCCTCGCGGGCTCACGGAGTTCTACGGACTCAGCTCCATCACCTCACGCCCGCCTCAATCCTGCATATTGCGGGTTACGTAGCTCTTCTGAGCTTCTCACAGGCATCGAGCCCCACTTGCGCTGTGGAAGAGGTTGTTTTGCCTTGTACCCGCTCTCACGAGGGTCCATATATCAAGTGGGCGGCGCGAAATATGGCGCATTGCGGGACGGATATCCATCCGAACCCTAAGAAGCGCCAAGACGGCCTTGAATGGTTTTATATAGAAGGCGCTCCGCTGCGGATCCTGTCGGATCGGCCTCCGGAGTTCAGCAATGCTCCTCGGCGAAACGCCTTAGTTGGCGTCATGAGCCCCATGGAGGAAGACAAGGCGTCCATTATTTGATGGGCGAATAAGGTTCTTGGCCCATGCCCGATTGACCATGATTGGAGTCATGGCAACATGCATTATCGGGGTGCAGCCACTACAATCTGAGGCCACCCATGTGGGATTTCAGCGGGAGGGCGATGCCACCCGTCATGGCCGCATAAAGGGCGGAATCGGCCGAAGATCTGGCGACGATCTTGTCCGGCCTGTATAAGGGGAGAAGGAGGATTTCCTTGGACGAACCCGTTAAATGGGTTTTCCATGAACAATCCCGGCCTTGGGTAAGTGAACACTCAGCGTGTCCGACCCGTGCCTTTGAAACTTAAGTTTCTTACATTGTGTTTTTCTTTCGGCGCAGAACTGCGCTGGATCATGGAGGAATGCTGAGTCCGGCTCCGCAGCCCGAGGTCGAGAGATCCGGGATCCGGCCTCCGAAGAGGATCCGGACATAAAGGTGGAGCTAATCGGCGGGTGTTCCACCAGCTCAGCATGGACAATGCTTTAGTCGCCATCACGGCCGACTATCTGGACTAAATCCGGCTCCCGGTGATTGCGGCGAAGCCCGACACCGTCATTCCTTCCTTGCTTATTTCGACCACCGTATATGATGGCTTTGTGCAGGAGGCGCCCTAGGGGCGGCCGAGCCCACGGTGGCTGACCAACAAGGGCGATTCGGACGGTAGGCGGAAGAGGAGCGCGGCCGGTCAAACGTCGCCGCAAAGGTGTAGCTCACAGTTCATTATCTTGAGCAACGTTCCTAGGAAGCGTTTGAGTGCTCATGACTTCTATAGGGAAAAAAGCGTCCGCCCGGTTCTGGCGTGGAAGTTGTCAATCCAACCTCTACCAGCCGGGCTCCCTTTTGGCGGAGGGGAGGCGGCGCAAGGCGCGGGCGTTCCTCCGACGGAGGATGCCGAAGACTGTCCGCCACCAAGTGCGAGGTGGAGAGTGCCCTGAATCACAGCTCCGCCGGACAGTATTCGTGACGCGTGCTTCTCCCGAGGCGTTGAATGCCTTTAACACGGGGACGCGCACCTTCGTGCCGCTCAAGATAGTTTTACGAGCCACGGGCGGTATGTAAAAGACATACGGGTAAGAGATTTTAATAGTTGTATATGCGGTAGCCCCGAGACTTAAATTAGTTATATTAACTGATTTAAGGATCATATAATCTGAGGATCTTACCGAGAAGAATACCCGACTGTCTCGGGAGTTGCAAGAGTGCAAGGCCCAACTTGAGGCCGCATTTTTACGGCGTGGGAGGAAGCGAGGACCTCTCCAGTACGCATTATTTTAGAAAGATAAGTAGCGCTTGGCGTTGCGCAAGTCTAAAAATGATATTGCAGGTGTTGCGGACAAGATCCGGACAGGCAAGAACCTGCGCCAACTAAAGGCGGCGAGAGGTCTTTGCATAAGGTGCAGCATGAAAGGAACAAGCTCCAGGATGCCCATGCCCAGCTTGGAGAGGAGCTGAAAAGCGTTGAGACCGAGCTACGGGCTCCGTTAAGGAGAATCAGCGGCTTCGTCGCGGCATATCTGATAAGTGCTTGGCGAACCCTTGAAAAGAAGAGTTGGCGAGGAAGTCAATTTGACAGAATATATCGTAGGTATGCTCACAGTGTCGCCTGCTGGGAGAGATGCCGTAACAGCGGGTGATCAAATTCGAATTGTTGCAACTGATCGAGCGAGTTGGCAGGCTATAATGGCGTCGTCCAGCGTTATGGCCAGCCTTCTCCATACCCGAGGGTCTTGGGAGCTTGCGGAGAAGCTGCAGGAGTCTGCAGCGCTTCCATGTATGGAAGATTCGGCCTGCCGCCAAGGTGCCGAGGAGGCACAGGCCATGGTGAAGAGCGGTACAAGAAGGCGGATCCCAACCACATGGCGAAGTCGGACTGTGGGGCCCGATGGGAAGGAGATCCTGTGAGTTTAGTATCTGCCAAGTGGAGTTGGCCGCGAAATTTTCCCAACAAGACTGTAAATTAGACAACCTGTTAGACGGGATTGAGGAAGAATACAGTTAGTGGATTTGACAATGTATTATAAAATGACATACGAAATGCCTTCTAGCCGGATTGTAGATCGTTTGTCTTTGCCGACCTTTTCGCTTCGACCTCGGGACCCTATAGTCCGTAGTGTGTCCGAATACCTTCTCGGTTATGAAACAACCGGGGTATGCATGGAGACCAGGCATAGGGGTCATCAGTGCTTTATCAGACAAGTGACCAACTAGTTATGTTATATTACATGGTTAGTAAGAAACATCTTCCAGGGAGAATAGTTCCGTTAAGGGTTCCTTTCCGCTGGGGGTGGCATGCCCTAAAGTGCATGTCCGGACTTGCGAAAAAAGCAGAAAAACATCTGGGGGCAGATAAATAAGTGGATAAAAAAATCATCTTTTAAGTCACCAACCGAATATTCCCTTAAGAACGCTAGCTTTCGGCTTCACCCAGTCTGAGGTACACATCCGACTGACCCGGCAGTAACAATCGCAGAGGTGCTCCCTTTACCTCCTAGCCGAACAATCGGGAACGTAGTGGTAAGCATAGGAGCCAGGCAACCCAGCTTGGTCAAAACTTAAGTCATATCGATGCATATAATGGTGAATAAAAGGTACATGTGAAGGCTTGACACATGTGCTGGGCATGAAGCCCGTATAATTAAGCTTCTGGTAAAGAAGCCCCCAGGTATGATGAGTGCGGGTAGCACATCAATTCTTGTGACGTTATGCGGTGAAGCCCTTTAAGGCTTGGATGAATAGGGTTGAGGAGAAAAGATAAACCAAAGGCAGCTGAAGTAAAAAAAAAATTGGACGGGGAAGGGACGAACTCTTAGTCGGCGCTAAACATAGAATCGTCGGAGGCGGGCTGCGTTCCATGGGTTCGGCTCGAGTCGGTTATCCGATGCATTTAAGAGCGAGTGCGCTCCGCCGGTCAGGACTTGATCGATGATGAAGGGCCTTCCCATTTGGGCTTGAGCTTGTCCTTTTCTTGTCCGGCAGGCATAGAACTAGTTCGCCAAGCGTTGTAAGTCTTGGCCCGTACTTTACGCTTTGATATCTTGAGCCTCTGTTGATAGAATGCGGAGCGAGCCTTGGCGACGTCGCTCTTCCTCAATGTGTCCAAGCTGTCCTGCCGATCCAACTCGGCTTCTCTTTCTTCGTACATGCGCTTTTCGAGGTGAGTCATGAATGATGTCGCAGAGGCAAAACTGCTTTGCGCCGTATACCATAAAAATGGTGTGAATCCGGTAGTACGGTTAGGCGTTGTCCGCAGCCCCAGTCGGAGTCGAGCTCCTCTACCCGGTCGTGTCGGATTTCGTGAGGGACCGCACTAGTGCGGGTTTGATGCCGCTCATTATTAGACCATTTGCTCGTTCCACTTGACCGTTGGTTTGAGGATGATAGACTGAAGCGTAAGCGAGCTTGATGACCATATTTTTGCACCATGATTTAACCTCGCCGGCGGTGAAGTTCGTGCCGTTATCGATGATGATCTTGTGGGGACACCATAGCGGTGTACTACCCGGATATAAAGTCTATCACTGGTCCGGACTCTGCCGTTTTAAGCGGCTTGGCCTCTATCCATTTGGTGAATTTATCCACCATGACCAATAGGTACCTTTGCTTGTGGGTTCCCCCTTTAAGTGGTCCAACCATGTCAAGCCCCGGACATGACGGCGGGTAATGGGTATAGTTTTGAGGGCGGTGGGTGGCATATGGCTCTGATTAGCAAAGAGTTGACAACCAACGCATCTTTGGACTAGGTCCTGTGCATCTGCTCGGGCCGTCGGCCAGTAAAATCTTGTACGGAATGCCTTTCCTACAAGGGCCCGAGCTGCGGCGTGGTGTCCGCCTAGTCCGGCATGAATTTCATCCAGGAGTTCCGCCCTTCCTCTTCGGAGATACACCTTTGAAGGACTCCGGTTGTGCTTTTCTTATAAAGTTCTCCCTCATAGACCTTGTAGGCTTTAGATCGTCGGACAATGCTGCGGGCCTCATTTTGGTCTTCGGGAAGCTCCTGCCTAAGCAAGTAGGCGAGGAATGGTTCTGTCCACGGGGCAATTACTGCCATTATGTCGTGGGCGGATGGTGTTATGTCATCGGCTGAATCACGGTTGGCGCGGCTTGTTCGGTTTGTTAGTTCGGACTCCTCTTCCCATATCTGGATGGCTTGAAGAGCCGTTCGAGAAGATATTAGGAGGGGCGACATCGCGTTTGGCGCCAATGCGTGCCGATCGTCGGCCGCTTCGGTTATTATCCGGGTGGCGTGATGGAATTCAAGTCCTTGAACGGTCGACATTTTGAGGACAGCGTTGCGATATGCTGCCATTTTCGGATCTTTGGCGTCAAAGTCTCTGTTTATTTGGGATATTGCGAGGTTTGAATCCCCGCGCACCTCTAGGCGTTGAATGCCCATGGAGATTGCCATCCGGAGACCATGTAAAAGGGCCTCGTATTCGGCTGCGTTGTTGGAGTCCGTGTACATTATCTCGAGTACGTATTGGACTGTGTCCCGGTCGGGGACGTCAGTACGATGCCCGCCCCAATCCGGCTAACATTTTGGAGCCGTCGAAGTGCATAATCCAATTAGAGTATGCGCCGTATTCTTTAGGGAGTTCGGCTTCGGTCCATTCAGCGACAAAGTCAGCCAATACTTGTGACTTTATAGCTCGCCGAGGTTTGTAAGATATATCAAATGGTAAGAGCTCAATGGCCCATTTTGCAATCCTGCCCGTCGCATCGCGGTTGTTTATAATGTCGTTAAGTGGTACTTCAGAGGCCCTTTGTTATCGAACACTCTTGAAAGTAGTGTCGGAGCTTCGGGATGCCATGAACACGCGTATGCTATCTTACGATAGTGCGGGTAGCAGGACTTGCAGGGGTTATCTGATGAATCGTAGTATCTGGGTTTTGGAGAGGGAATTTATGCCCTCGTTTTCTCGTTCGACGACAGTACGCGCTTACAACATGATGTGTAGCTGCGATGTATAACAACATTGGTTCGCCCGAGTTGGCGAAGCCAGGACCGGATTTGTTGCCAATATGGCCTTTATTTCTTGAGTCCGGCGTTGGCAGCATCCGTCCACTCGAAGTGTTGGTGCGCCTAAGGAGGCGATAGAGGGTAATGCCTTTTCTCCTAGGCGGAGATGAAGCGGCTTAGAGCCGCCACGCATCGATCAATTTTGTATTTGCTTGAGGTCTTTTGGGATATCTAGTTGTGACAGAGCTCGGATCTTGGCTGGGTTTGCTTCAATTCCTCTACGGATCTGATGAAGCCCGGCAGCTTTCCGGCTGATGCGCCGAAAACACATTTTTTCGGATTCAGCTTGATGTCATATGCTCGAGGTTGTCGAATGTGAGCCTCAAGTCGTCTACTAGAGTTTCGGCGTGTTTAGTTTTGGCGACTCGTCGTCTCGTATGCCTCTACTGTTTTGCCGATCTGGGTAGCGGACATGTACGAATCATGCGCTGATATGTTGCGCGGCGTTTTTAAGTCGAAGGGCATCGTATTGAAGCGAGAATGGTCCGTATGGAGTAATGAATGCGATTTGCGGCTTGATCCGCTTCGCCATCTTGATTTGATGATAGCGGAGTATCGTCCGGGAAGCACAATGAAGCGTGCCTGCGATGGCATCGATGATTTGGTCGATCGCGGGGAGAGGAAGGATCCTTTGGGCAGGCTTTATTTAGGTCTTTGAAATCGACACATAGGCGCCGGATTTGTCCTTCTTTGGTACCATTACCAGATTTGCTAGCCAATCCGGATGTTTGATGTCTCGATGAATCCGGCTTCCAATAGTTTGGCTAGCTCCTCTCCCATTGCCTGTCTTTTGGGTTAGGAAAATCGTCGAAGAGCCTGTTTGGTGGCTTGAATCCTTTAGGATATTTAGGCTGTGCTCGGCCGGTGACGTGGGATTCTGGCATGTCCGAAGGGTGCCGGTGAAGATGTCCAGTTTTCTTGTAGAAATTCTCGTGGTCTGGCGTCTACATCGAGGGTTTAATTGTGCCCGATGGAGGCCGTCTTTGCAGGGTCCGTTGGGTGGACTTGGAATTTGACTATTTCATCCGCTGGTTTAAAAGAAGTGGATTTGGATCTTTTATCAAGTATCACATCGTCCCTGTTCACCGTGGAGCGCATCGCGGTGAGTTCCTCGGCCGCTAGGGCTTCGGATAGTGCCTCGAGGGCTAGTGCGGCTGTCTTATTTTTGGCGCGGAGTGCTATGTTCGGGTCACTAGCGAGAGTGATGATTCCGTTGGGACCGGGCATTTTAAGCTTCATGTACCCATAATGGGGTATAGCTTGAAAAATTGTGAATGCCTCTCGTCCTAATAGAGCATGATATCCGCTGCTGAATGGAGCCACTTGAAATGTGACCTCCTCGGACCTGTAATTGTCCGTGAGCGAACACTACGTCCAGCGTGATTTTTCCTGTGCAGCATGCTTCCCGGCTGGGGATTATTCCTCTAAAGGTTGTGCTGCTTCGCTCAATGCGGTTCCAATCTATTTCCATTTTTTGGAGGGTTTCCTCGTAGATGACGTTTAATCCGTTGCCGCCATCCATGAGTACCTTAGTAAAGGCAAGCCGTCTACTATCGGATTTGAGGACCAATGCGGTGGTGCCGGGCAGTTCAGATTTTAGGTTAAATCCTTGGCATTGAAGGTAATAGCCGTGTCCTCCATGGATTTATTGTTGCTACTTGGTAGACTTGGCGAGGTTGCGGAGTTGTCGTTTTGCATGTTATTTGATGTGAAAGTCTGAAGACTGTTAACACCGTCTTGGTGTTGCAGGCTGGGATTCGAAGCTAGGAGCTCTTCGCCACTTTTGGCCACCTGCCGTAGTATCCAACATGCTCGAAGGCTATGAGTTGGAGTGGCGCCCTCGTGCTATGAATTTTGCAGGTTAGTTTAGCCAGCCCTCCGATGCAGTTCCGTACCCTTTAGGGGTTTTGGTTTTTGGTATTCAACCCGGTGCTTGATGATGATGCACCCTTTGTTTCGGACTAGGGATGTATTGGGGCGGATTATCCCAAAATTACTTTCGGTTTTCGAGCGCTCTCCATCGCACAGTACTTTTGTGCGATGGTCACCAAGTCAACAAAGCGTGTAATTTCACTGACGGCGTGTGGCGTTTAGGATTCCTTGTCCGTGAAATTATTGCGAAGACCGAGATTGCGTTTTCCTCTCGGCAGTCCTTTATCCTGTCCATAACCGGGAGAATCGGCCCGAGAGTGATGTCTTGTTTGGCGGGCTCTTGCGAATTAGAGTTAGATCGCATATGTCTGGGCGGGTGGGTGGAACTAAGTCCGGAACCCTACCCATCTCAAGGCTCGAAGGCCGAGAAGTTTCTAATTTTGGAAGCTTGGCTTACTGGACGTTGTCCAACGAGTATGGTCCGATGCCTGACTTTAAGTTCAGTGTTTGATCGAAGCCCGTCCCTCCGCGGGAATCCGGCATGGGGGGTTCGGGGATCCGGACATGACTAGTTTTCAATACTGGAGAAGCGTCGCGCATTGCTCCTCTACCACCGCAGCGTGGTGGGTGACCTGGGGAGAGTTAATCTCTCTCAGATCGGTTTTAAGCCCAATCTGATCGTAGTCTGTAGCGACTCCTAGGGTGGCGACGCGATCCAAGAGCTCGTTTGTGGACGAGAGCTCTATTGGATCCAGCCGCTCGGTGAATTCCGAGCTGGCGTGAAGATTGCTTTTGATGACTTGAGAGGTCATTGTCGAGCGATGGCGGACGGTGATCATAAGAAAACCACCTAGCGGATAATTTGGCGGCGGCCAAGGCTCCTTTGGCGAAAATACCGTCCTTGAAGGCGGAGGAGGCATCCTTCCTATCGGTGGCGGCACGAGGAACTCTCAATGAAAGCACCAATGTCGGTGTCAAAACCGGCGGATCTCGGTAGGGGTCCCGAAGCTGTGCGTCTAGGCGGATGGTAACAGGAGACAAGGGACACGATGTTTACCCAGTTGGGCCCTCTTGATGGAGGTAAAACCCTACGTCCTGCTTGATTGATATTGATATTGTGGATGTTTACAAGAGTGGATCTACCACGAGATCAAGGAGGCTAAACCCTAGAAGCTAGCCTATGGTATGATTGTAAGGGTTGTTGTGATTGTAGTCCTACGGACTAAAGCCATCCGGTTTATATAGACACCGGAGAGGGCTAGGGTTACATAGAGTCGGTTACAATGGTAGGAGATCTACATATCCGTATCGCCAAGCTTGCCTTCCACGCCAAGGAAAGTCCCATCCGGACACGGGGTGAAGTCTTCAATCTTGTATCTTCATAGTCTTGGAGTCCGGTTGGTGATGATAGTCCAGCAAATGATAGTCCGGCCGATGATGGTAGTCTGGCAATCCGGACACCCCCTAATCCGGGACTCCCTCACCCATTGTTTGTGATATGAAGTGGGTTGACTGGACATACATCGGTAACAATGAGGAGTACTTCCCAGGTGTGCATGAGAGCTTCAAAATGAATGAAGTGGACAAGTTTGTTGGTCGGAACTTGACTAAGTGGAACTATGAGATGATCATGCAATTCTATTCGACTACTCACTTCTACCCAGATGGAAAGATTGTCTTGATGACTGAAGGTACAAGATATCAATCAACCAACAGTCTCAGAATGGGCCAACCTGATCAATGCCCCAAAGGAAGATGAGAATGACACTGATGTATATGACAAGCCTAGGAAGTATCACAACTCCATGGCCAACATGTATAAGACCATTCCTGATGATGCCCTGGAGACACACAAGCTTGGATCCATATATTATCTGTTGTCTGGTTTGACCACTATCAACACTATCTTGAGGCACACTCTTTTGCCCAAGTCAGGAGATCATACAATGATCCGTGGTCACTCAATCAATTTTCTTCATATGTTTGATGTTCCTTAGAAGTTCAAGGTGATGAGCTTGATTGTAGAAATTGTGAAGAGAACAACTGCTGATCAGAAGAGATCTTGTGGATATGCCCCTCACATTCAACTGTTGATCAATCCCAAGATGGGAACTAGGACATATCTTCTTGATAAAGAGCATCTTCCCCCGAGGCTAGATTTTGAGGACAACGAGGTTGTCATGGATGCATCCCATCCTACTTGTGGAGAAGCCCAGGAGAAGAGAGAAAAGCAAAGGCTGCAAAAGCAGCAAAGGCAACAAGTGCACCAGATGCTTCTACAGTGATCCTCAAGACCAAGCAAGGTCAACTCAGTTATCTGCTTGAGGCTACAGTGAGAATTTAGAAGGGCTTGGCAACCCTGACTCAAAATCAAGAGAGTTTTGAGAGGATCATTGAGACTAAATTTCATGACCTAGATGTGAAGTTCACTGAGATACAGACCACTGTGGAGAAGCTCCAAGAAGAAGCTGAGGACAGGGAGGATAGACCAACCATTGATACTTTCCAGAGAGTGCCAAGGGCACAAAAGTCATCAGCAATGCCAGTTGTCAGATACTCCAGGACTACTACTTCAGCGCCTGTAGCAACTGCCACGATTACACCTCCAGTATCAACCCATCCAGCTCCACAGATCTATGCCGAAGCTTTTGCAGATGCCCTCCTCTCCATGCCACCATCTACGTAGACCAGAGCAACAAGCCAGAAGACCTCTTCAGGTGCTCCTGGAGATCGTGCCTAGAGTGCCGCATAGCACTATATGTTTTCGAGCTTTTTGGTAACTTGTTGCCAAAGGGGGAGAAAGTGTATAGATCATTAGGCTGAGAGAGAGAGAGAGAGCGAGAGCGAGAGTGTTTTGCCTTTTATTTGCCTCTCTTGCTACTTTGATCATTTGGTTGTTTGATTCCTATGCTACTATGTTTGTTATGCTCGTGAGATACTCATGTGATCATGTGTTTGATCATACTATGCCATAATGTGTGCTTGCTTGCTTGTATCTATGATACTTGTGTATGATCAATCACTTGTACCCTTGGTGATGAGTGCATGTTAACTAACTCTTATCATTTTGAGCGCTCCACCAAGATGTATGTGACATGGAAGAGTGACACATGATCCTAATCGATTGTGCATTTGCATTCAAAAGAAAATTGTAAATAATGCACAAATTTAGGGGGATCTCTGGCTTATCACATACTTCTCAAAGCAACGATGTATTTCACTCACATTATCATTTGTCGAAGCTTTGATCTATATGTTGTCATCAATTACCAAAGAGGGGGAGATTGAATGTACAACTAATCCCCGGTTGGTTTTGGTAATTCATAACAACATATAGCTCATTAAACTAATATCCATTCAAGTTAAATATTTTAGAAAGTTCAATGATTGGCATGGCATGGACTAGAGATGTGGACCCCTCAAAATGCTAAGGCAAAGATTGGCAAAAGCTCAAGACTCCTCATTTCTATTTTAGTGATCCAAGATCACATTGAGTCCATAGGAAAGTCAATACTATTAAAAGGGGATGAGGTGTTGCTTAATGGTCTACTTGCTCAAAGTGCTTAGTGATATTGCTCCAAAACCCTCAGCCACTTTCTCATTTCCACATATATCCAAAACTCCAAGTCAAACTCGGCCCCACCGAAATGATCTATCCGACACCACCGAGTTCAGTTGGCATAGCCACTGCAAGAAACCCTAGACAATTCAGTCACACCGATACGTATCTCAGTCTCACCGAGATGGCCTTGCAAACTCTTTGTTGCATGTTGTAATTATTTCGGTCTCACCAAAATGTGCAATCGGTCCCACCGAGTTTGCTTGACACCCTCTTTGTTGCCTTATTGCTTCATTTCGGTCTAACCAAGTTGATGCAATCGATGCCACCGAGTTGATGTTTGCCCTAAGCCCTAGCACATCGGTCCCACTGAGTTGATCTTGTCGGTCCCACCGAGATTCCTAACGTTCACATTTTGAACTAAATTGGTCTCACCGAGTTCTCCTATTTGGTCTGACCGAGTTGGGTCAAGTGTGTGTAACGGTTGGATTTTGTGTGGAGGCTATATATACCCCTCCACCCCTTCTCCATTTGTGAGAGAGCCATCAGAACGTGCCTACACTTCTACTACTCAATTTCTGTGAGAGAACCACCTACTCATGTGTTGAGACCATGACATTCCAATCCAACCACAAGAATCTTGATGTGTAGCCTTCCCCAAGTTGCTTTCCACTCAAATCTTCTTTCCGCCATAGCCAAATCTGTGAGAGAGAGTTGAGTGTTGGGGAGACTATAATTTAAAGCACAAGAGCAAGAGTTCATCATCAACACACATTCTATTACCTTTTGGAGAATGGTGTCTCCTAGATTGGTTAGGTGTCGCTTGGGAGCCTCCGACAAGATTGTGGACTTGAATCAAGAAGTTTGTAAGGGCAAGGAGATCTCCTACTTCGTGAAGATCTACCCGAGTGAGGAAATTCCTTTGTGGGCGATGGCCATGGTGGGATAGACAAGGTTGCTTCTTCATGGACCATTCGTGGGTGGAGCCCTCCATGGACTCGCGCAACCGTTACCCTTCGTGGGTTGAAGTCTCCATCAACGTGGACATACAATAGAACCACCTATCGGAACCACGCCAAAAATCGTTGTGTCTACATTGCGTTTGCCTTCGCCAAACCCTACCCTTGACCTTCTTATGCAATGTTTTACTTTTTGCTGCTACACTATTAGAATTGCATGTGTAGGTTGATTGCTTGACTTGTGCTAAGTTGCTAAAATCTGCAAACACTTAAAATTGGGAAAAGGCTAGATTTTTATTTGGTCAAGTAGTCTAATCACCCCCCTAGACCTACTT
Organism: Aegilops longissima; assembly: GCA_021605205.1. Taxonomy (NCBI): domain Eukaryota; kingdom Viridiplantae; phylum Streptophyta; class Magnoliopsida; order Poales; family Poaceae; genus Aegilops; species Aegilops longissima. Next base: position 387,944,449 of record CM038678.1, on the reverse strand, counting down.
TCGATCCTACAACTCCGGGTCATTGTGCGATGAGCCGGGACAAGCACCACCTCATCATGGATGGCACTGGCCCGACAGGCCCACAATGCTGAACTGGATATCTGACAAAGCTTCTGCTAATACTATGACGCTGAGTGCCCATAACTATTGCCGCATGGTGGTTAGTGCATAAAGTCTAGTGGCCAACTCGGAACAAATACCCAAACCTTTACTGCATTGGGAGCTCGCAGTAACGAGCAGTGACTCACGATCAATGTGACCGCGTCGCCCCATCTCGTGGACTTACGGTAAGGGCCTGGAATTCCCGGTCGTTCCACATAATTATCTCACGGGTGCTCTCCGGGCCCGCCCGACTTTCACATCAACTCGCGGGTACCCTCATGGTCAACCCGACTCACAACAGACTGTCAGGAACTCAGGTCCACCTCTATTGGGGTGGTACCGCCTGTCCCTTCAGTCCTGCAGTAACAGTAACTCTCATGGGTACCCCTCGGGCCGACCCGTCTTTAACATGGTCCTGGCGTTAAAGTCAAAGTAACCGTGTGTCCATAACATCAAGGGGGAATCCGAGGAATCACCCTCGATGGAATCCACCTGATGAAATCGTCAAGGTGGACTTGGAGGAATCACCCTCGATTGTCCACACTTGAGGAGTTGCACGACAGAGTCGTATCGGGAGTGGTGAAGGAGGAAGCACCCTCGATGACCACGAACGAATGACTACACTATAGAGTTATCATCAGGAGCGCGTTACGAGGTATCACCCTCGACACTCGATAGTAGCTCTGCAGAGCCGAGCAACTAAGGGGTGATGTGCTGCGTCCGGCCCTGGACGTCGATCACGTTGATTGAGTCATCTGTCATCAAGCCGAGACAACTGGGACAAGGTGAGGGGTCACTGATGGATCACAAACCGACCTATACTAAGCAGTTTAGGATAAGCGGGTAGGGTACAAGAGCCGGTTACAAAAACAGGCTATGCATCATAATAGGAGCAATCAAGTACAGTAGCAAAATCTAATGCAAGCATGAGACAAAATGGAATGGGCAATATCAGAATGATCAAGGGGAGTTTGCTTGCCAGGAAGCTCTGCTGAAAGAGAAGAATGGTCGTCCGTGACGTAGTCGATCACAGGGGCATCAGTAGCGGTCTTGGGGTCTACCAGAGAGAAAAGGGGGAGGAAACAGTAAATACAAGTCACACATATACAACACTAAGCATGACACGGCGATATACAGTGATAGGGTGTTCTAACACAGTGTTTTACGGTACCGACGAAGGGGGATAACATCCAGGGAAGTTTTCCAGAAGTTTGCATTTTTTGGGCAGATGAAACCGAGGGGGATGGTTACGTGTTTGCTATGCTAGGGACGTGTGACAGACGAACGATTTGCTATTCAGAATCGTCACATCTTTTGAGCAATTTTCATGTACAAAAAAAAACAGAAATAGCTAAATGCACCCAGAAGGGTACCTAGCTTAGGCTGTCATGTGGGGCCACTGATGAGTTGACCCAGTCAATGTTGGACTGGTCAAAGGGTGAAATTTAGGGTGGGTCCTACCTGTCATAGAGTCATTATACTATTTATTTATTTATTTATTTATTTATTTATTTATTAATATCTATTTTTATCTAAACTTTTCTTTCCCCTTTTTGTCTATTTTCTTTTACAGGGGACGGGTCTGGCTCGGCAGTGGCTCCATCGGGCACCCGGTGCTGTGCCCACGCACGGGCTCGTCCATGGCCGGCCGAGGGCACAGCAGTGGAAGGCGCCCCGGCCTGGCCTCCAGCAAAGGCGGACGCGGCCTTCCCTGGGAGGGTTGTGCCCGAGCGGGGGAGGGCGCGGCGAGCGCAGTAGGAGCAGAGGCAGCATGGCTGCAGTGGAGCGGCTGGGGCAGCAGCAGCTGTGGCAGTACCTGGCGTGCGGCGCGACCGAGCGCACGTGGAAGCGGGGATGCAGTAACGGGCGCGCGCGCAGTAGCAACCCATCAGCGGCAAGGCAGCAGCCGAGCAGCAGGGTCCGCGGGTGCACGTGCGTCAGGAGTAGTGAGTGGTAGCGGGCACGAGCGCGTGGGATGCAGAGGGCGCAGCGAGGGGGCGAGCATGATAGGGTGTGCGTGCACGCTGGGTAAGCGTCTGGAGCGTGGACAGTCAGGGCGACTGCGAGCTCGGTCGAGGTTCGTGCGGCGCGGGTCTCATGCGATGGTGGGTGCAAGCGCTTGCTCAATAGGAGCTCAGGCGCGGTGCGGCGGTCTACGGCTACGACAGGAAGAGGCTAGGGGATATAATCCAACAAGTTTTCAATGATGTTAATCAACACTATTCTTGGATTGTTGCCGGAAATAGAAAAGGATATGATGATAAGCAACTTGATAGTGCTAAAAGTCTGTATGGATAAGGTGTTCTATGTTGTTTTTGCAAAACCTCCTAACAAAGACACCTCTAAGGAAAATAAAATTAAAGATGACAATACTTGAATCCTTGCATTATGCCTAGCTAGGGGGGTAAAACGACAACGCTTGTTGGGAGGCAACCCAATGAATAAAACTTACTTTTGTCTTTTTCTTCCTGTTCTTGACTGTTTGCATGATTATGCTATGTTATGATTGTGTTTTTTATGTTTTAATTAGTTTTTGTGCCAAGCAAAGCCTTTGGGATCATGTTGGGTGATAGTTGATTTGATCTTGCTAAAAAACAGAAAGTTTTGCACTCACGAAAATAATTCTCATTTTTAACAAAAGCATGATAAAATAATGATTCTTTTCGCAGAAGATTAATATACAAATTTCTCAGGTTGTCCTAATTTTCAGAATTTTGGGAGTTACAGAAGTATTATAATTATTCAGATTGCTACAGACTGTTCTGTTTTTGACAGATTCTATTTTCTTTGTGTTGTGTGCTTATTTTGAATTTTGATTGATCTATGGACTCTTTTGAGGGGTTTGAGTCATAGAAAAGTTGGAATGCAGTAGATATAATGCAAAAATAAAATATGAATGGGTTTGCAACAGTACTTATAGTAGTGATTTGCTTTCTTATACTAAGAGATCTCACAAAGATTTTGTTGAGTTTTGTGCAATTGAAGTTTTCAAGTTTTGGGTGATATTACGATGGATGAAGGAACAAGGAGTAAGAAGAGCCTAAGCTTGGGGATGCCCATGGCATCCCAAGCTATTATCTAAAGAAAAGCAAGCAACTAAGCTTGGGGATTCCCGATTGGCATCCCCTTTTTCTTCTAACGACCATTGGTATTTTACTTGGAGCTATATTTTTATTCGTCACATATCATGAGTTTTGCTTGGAGCGTCTTGTATGTTATGAGTCTTTACTTGTTTTGATTTTTATTTTTAGTCATGAATCCTTGCTGGACACACCTATTTGAGAGAGGCAAAATTATGATATGACTTGTTAGAATTTCTCTCTATGCTTCACTTAAATCTTTATGAGCTATGGAATTGCTCTAGTGCTTCACTTATATCTTTTTGAGCATGGTGTGCTTTATTACTTTTGAATAAATGCTCTCATGCTTCACTTAGATTTATTTGAGAGTTAGTAAAAATTTTAGAATTTTCTCTTGCTTCACTTAAATTATTTTGAGAGAAGAAATTTTTTATGCTCATGTTCTTCACTTAGATTTGTTTAAGCTATCAAAAGCAACATATGAAATTAGTCCCGAAGTGATAGATATTCAAGAGGGATATAATAAAAAAATTCATGAAGACCATCGGACAAAATAAACTTGATTCCTTGTAATAGTCTTGCGATATGATGATATAATATGTGAGACATGTTGATTATTAATTATGCTTTAGTAATAATATTGGTGTTAAGGTTTGTGATTCCCTATGCAAGCACGAAATTCAATAGTTATGCAATGAAATTACACCCTACTTGTGGTGCATTATTCGGTGTTAGTTATGCTTAATGCTCACTTATGAGATTTTTTGTTTCTTGGTTGGATGCTTCTCAATCTTTTGCTAGCCTTCATTTGCACTAAGTATGATCACTACTTGTCCATCCAAAATCCTTTAAACCAGTTTTGCCACATGACTCCACTATACCTACTTATATGCAGTATTCTTTTCCCATTCTAAGCAAATTTGTATGTGCCATCTCTAATTTTCAAAATAAATTTCTCTTTTGTGTGCTCGTATCGCTCATGAGACGGTAGGGGGTGGCTGATATATTTCCATGCTAGATGTGTTATTCTCAAGATGAGTGTTTATTCACTTGTCATTGCACGAGAGTACGACAAAGGTATTAGGGATGCCCAGTCCCGAAATGAAAAATGAATTTACTTTATGTTGTTAAATAGTAAATTCCTTGGAAAGTGTTGGCATGGAAGGCACCTATGGATACGGCTAGCCATGGAAACTAGAAGTACGGTGGAAAAAGGAATAAACTTTATTTACTGTTTGGGAACCGTCTATGATATATCTAGCATGGATAGTATTGGGAACTACTCGATCGTTTTCGTTGACAGGAAAATCTTGCCACCCAAAATATTTTATCTCTATTTTTTTTGCTTTGAGCTCTGGCACCTCTATAAATCTCTACTTCCCTCCGCGAAGGGCCTTTCTATTTACTTTATGCAATTTTTATTTTTATTTGAGTCTCCATCTTCTCTTATAAAGCACCAACTAAGGGGCACTATGATCGTACTTGAGCATTTGGTGTAGCTAATATGCGAGTGTGTTTCATGAATGGATCAATGCTTAAGCATAATTGGCTAGGGATAACTTGCTTTAGTGTTGATATTTTGAAAGACATGGTCACTTGTTGATATGTTTAAGTATTCAAGTCTTCATGTCAAAACTAGACTATTGCTTTGAATTATATAAAAGTCCAAATGTCCATGCTACAAAGAAAATAATATGTGATGAACATGTTAGGCAGCATTCCACATCAAAAATTCTGTTTTTATCATTTAACTACTCGAGGACGAGCAGGAATTAAGAATGGGGATGTTGATATGTCTCCAACGTATCTATAATTTTTTATTGTTCCATGTTATTATATTATCATTCTTGGATGATTTACAATCATTTTATAGCAACTTTATGTTTTTTGCTTGCTTTTTACTTCGCAGAAAATCAATACCAAATGGAGTCCAAATGCAGCAAAAAAATTTGGAAATTTTTCTCTGGACCAGAAGACACCTGTTGGGCAAACGAAGTACCAGAGGGGCGCTCTGAAGGGAGTACAACCCACTAGGGCACTCCTGGGTGGAATATTGGGGTATTTATAGAGCAAAGAGGTTGTGCGGGAGGCCACCGAGGTGGGCGAGCCACCTCGGTGGCCTTCTGCACCGCCTCTTTTCTCTATAAATACCCCAATTTTCTAGAAACCCTAGGGGAGTTGACGAAAATCAATTCCAGCCGCCGCAAGTTCCAGAACCACCAGATCCAATCTAGACACCATCACAGAGGGGTTCATCATCCTCATTGGTGCCTCTCCGATGATGCGTGAGTAGTTCATTGTAGACCTACGGGTCCGTAGTTAGTAGCTAGATGGCTTCCTCTCTCTCTCTCTTTTTATTCTCAATACAATGGTCTCTTGGAGATCTATTTGATGTAACTCTTTTTGCGGTGTGTTTGTTGGGATCCCATGAACTTTGAGTTTATGATCAGATCTAGGTTTTTATCCATGAGAGTTATTTGAGTTTCTTTCATTTCTTATAGGCATGATTACTTATAGCCTCGTATTTCTGATTCGAATATTTGGTTTAGTTAGGCCAACTAGATCAATTTTTCTTGCCATGGGAAGAGGTGCTTTGTGATGGGTTCGATCTTACGGTACTTGATCCCAGTGATAGAAGGGGAACCGACACGTATGTATCGCTGCTATTAAGGATAAAAAATGGGGTCTATTTCTACATAAATAGATTTTGTTTACATCATGTCATCGTTCTTATTGCATTACTCCGTTTCTCCATGAACTTAATACACTAGATGCATGCTGGATAGAGGTCGATGTGTGGAGTAATAGTAGTAGATGCAAGCAGGAGTCGGTCTACTAATCTTGGACGTGATGCCTATATAATGATCATTGCCTGGATATCGTCATGATTATTTGAAGTTCTATCAATTTCCCAACAGTAATTTGTTTACCCGCCATATGCTATTTTTCTCAAGAGAAGCCACTAGTGAAATCTACGGCCCCCGGGTCTCTTCTTTATTATATTTTCCTTTGCGATATATTTTTATTTGATTTTATTTTCAGATATATTAATCCAAAAAAAGCAATTGCTGCAATTTATTATTATTTATTTTTATCTCACTCCTGCGAGACGTATTTATCCAATCTACTACAATTTTACCTATCTTTTTACCCGTGAGGGATTGACAACCCCTCTCTTACGTCGGGTTGCAAGTATTTGTTCTTTGTGTGCAGGAGCTGTTTACGTGGTGTTGCATGGTTCTCCTACTAGTTCAATAAACTTGGTCTAATCACTAAGGGAAATACCTACCGTAGCTGTGCTGCATCATCCCTTCCTCTTTGGGGAAATGCCGACGTAGTTCAAGCTGCATCAAAAGGAATTTCTAGCGCCGTTGCCCGGGAGACATCATCAACATCTACCAGGTTCCTAATCACAAATCTCATCTCCTTGAAATTTACATTATTTTCTATTTGCCTCTCATTTTCCTCTCCCCCACTTCACAAAAATTTGCCATTTTATTTGCCCTCTTTCTCGTTCGCGTTTCTCGTTGGATTTTTGTTTGCCAGATTTGTCACCATGAGTGACTTTGGTATGGCAGAAACAAATGATGGCCTAACTCCTAAAATTGGACAATCTGGCAATCTGGATGCTAAAGCTTTTGTTTTGGGGCAAGGGAATGTTATAGGAAAAGAACGTATCCAAGAATTTTTTTCAATTGTGATGGAAATTTAAGTCATGATGATGTTCATATACTTAAGAGGATTAAATCTTATGCGGAAGCAATTTCAACACTAGTTCTAAAACTTGAAAATAAATTTATCCGTACTCATCCTACCTTGCAAAGATTGTTTTTCGAGTTACCCATTATAAAGAATCCCAAAGCTAAAAAGTTGGCCACCCTTGTTCTTATGAATGAATTTGATTACATAGTACGGGAAGCAAGGGAATTTTTTTTATTTCTATGGTATGAATCGTGAAAAACCGGTGATAGATGAAATTCTTTATAATAGTGATTATGTGCTAAGACATTTGCTTGGGGATAATCAAATCTTTGATAAGAATCTTAAAAAGGAAATCCCTGTTTTAGATATAATCCAACAAGTTTTCAATGATGTTAATACTATTCTTGGTATGTTGCCGGAATTGAGCGTTGTACGAACTTGTGATGGCAAAGAATAAAAGCGAAAGACTGCGTAATAAAGGTTGCTATCATAAGGGGCAATATAATGTGATGTTCTTTTGCACTAAGAGATTGAGCATACAAACAAAAAGCGCATGGCAACCTCTGCTTCCGTCTACGAAGGGCCTATCTTTTATTTTTATGTATTTACTTTTATGCAAGAGTCAAAGTTTTTCTCTCTATTCCTTTTTATTTTCTCTTTTGGCAAGCATCATGTGGTGAGGAAAGATCTAGGCACATATATCCAGTTGGATATGGGTGGCATGAGTTATTATTGTTGACATCACCCTTGAGGTGAATACGTTGGGAGGCGAAACTATAAGCCCCTATCTTTCTATGTGTCCGATTGAAACGTTTTGCTCATGTGTATGCGGTGAGTGTTAGCAATCATATAGGACTATATGATGGTTGAGTATGTGGACTTGCCAAAAAGGCTCCAGTACGTGATCCTTCCTGAAAAGATGATGAATTGTAGTTGCAAAGTTGACTAAGAACATAGTTTGTCGGTTTTCAAAAGAATTTATGCTTTATACTTCGATGTTCTTATAAATTGTTACTTACTCATGAGAAGTCTATGATGAAAGTTTTATGGTAAAGTATTATGTTAAAGTTTGTTGCTATTATAATAATATACATGATGCTTCTATGGTTGTATTTTGTTTTTATCGACACCTCTCTCTCTCTCTCTCTCTCTCTCTCTCTCTCTCTCTCTCTCTCTCTCTCTCTCTCTCTCTCTCTAAGCATGTGGACTTATTTTTTGATTTCGGTTTTTCGCTTGAGGACAAGTGAGGTCTAAGCTTGGGGGATTTGATATGTCCATTTTGCATCATGGTTTCCTACTATTATTTATATAATTTTTATGCATAATAATGCCTTTTGGAGTAATTCTAATGCCTCTTTTCTCATAATATGCAAGGTACACATAAAGAGGGAGAATACTGGCAGTTGGAATCCTGGACATAAAAAAGCTACGTCAGGCTACCTATTTCTGCACAACTCCAAATGAGCTGAAACTTCATGGAGATTTTTTATGGAATATATAAGAAATATTGGAGCCAATAAGTACCAGACGGGGTCCACCAGGTGGGCACAACCCACCTGGGTGTGCCAGGGAGCCCAGGCGCGCCCTGGTGGGTTGTGCCCTCCTCGGCCCACCTCCGGTGCCCCTCTTCTGGTATATAAGTCATTTTGACCTAGAAAAAATAAAGAGAGGACTTTCGGGACGAAGCGCCGCCGTCTCGAGGCGAAATTTGGGCAGGAGCACTTTTGCCCTCCGGTGGAGCGATTCCGCCGAGGGAACTTTCCTCCCGGAGGGGGAAATCATCGTCATCATCATCATCAAAAACTCTCTCATCTTGGTTAGGGCAATCTCCATCAACATCTCAATAGCACCATCTCCTCTCAAACCCTAGTTTATCTCTTGTGTTCAATCTTTGTACCGGAATTATAGATTGGTGCTTTGTGGGTGACTAGTAGTGTTGATTACATCTTGTAGTTGATTACTATATGGTTTAGTCGGCGGAAGATTATATGTTCATATCCATTATGCTATTTAATAACCCTCTGATCTTGAGCATGATTATCATTTGTGGGTAGTTACTTTTGTTCTTGAGGTCATGGGAGAAATATTGTTGCAAGTAATCATGTGAACTTGATATGTGTTCGATATTTTGAGGGTATGGATGTTGTGATGCCCTTAGTGGTGTCATGTGAACGTCGACTACATGACACTTCACCAGGCCTAAGGGAATGCATTGTGGAGTAGTTATTAGATGATGTGTTTCGAGAGTGACAAAAGCTTAAACCCTAGTTTATGCGCTATTCCGTAAGGGACTGGTTTGGATCCAAAAGTTTAATGCTATGGTTAGAATTTATTCTTAATACTTTTCTCGTAGTTGCGGATGCTTGTGAGGGGGTTAATCATAAGTAGGAGGTTTGTTCAAGTAATAACAACACCTAAGCACCGTTCCACCCACATATCAACTTATCAAAGTAGCGAACACAAATCAAACCAACATGATGAAAGTTTCTAGATGAAATTCCCGTGTACCCTCAAGAACACTTTGCTTATCATAAGAGACCGTTTTGGCATGTCCTTTGCCTCAAAAGGATTGGGCTACCTTGCTGCACTTTTGTTACCGTTACCGTTACTTGCTCGTTACAAATTATCTTCCTATCAAACTACTCGTTACTTATGATTTCAGTTCTTGTAGAGAATACCTTGCTGAAAATTGCTTGTCATTTCCTTCTGCTCCTCGTTGGTTCCAACACTCTTACTTATCGAAAGGACTACTATTGATCCCATATACTTGTGGGTCATCATTCAATCTATTGGCCCAAGCGGTTTATTGACAACAACAGTTGTCGTTTGACCAAACGATAGATTCACTGGTCCGTCTTATGGTAGGTCATGACGACATGCATGTATGAGCAAAGTATCATTACGTGCATCCGCCCCGCTGACACAAAATGGAGGTGGTGGGTCAAGCACCCTAGCTAGCTACGACATTGTGTCATTATAGATATATCCAAGGGTACTTTCGAGTTTGCGAGGCAGGTGCCACCAAAGTTGTGCATTGTGTATTTAAAGTTTTAAACATCACACCCAATATTCCTACATATATTTGGCCACTTTGAGGTGGTTCTTGACTACTGGCCCCTCTTCGATCTTCAACGACGCGCCCAACCGTGGGCCCGCATGGTCAAAGTTGTGCATTGGAATTTTGAACATCATAGACCACCGTTTTCACTCATGTATATTTGGGCCACATGCTGGTGTGGTTGTCTTCTGACCCTCTCTAATGTTTTTTTATTGCAAAGACTCTGATGACGCTCAACCGACACAGGTATAATGTCTTAACCGTGTGTGACGCAAGTGCGCTGTGAATCACCACGACTGCGCAAGCGCGAGCAAAGGTGGAGGTACTCGCTCAACCGTGTGCGATGCAAGTGCGCTGTAAAATCACCACGACTGCGCAAGTGTGACCAAAGGGTGGAGGTACTGGCTTAACCGTGTGCGATTCAAGTGCGTTGTAAAATCAACACTTGTGCAAGCTAAAGGTGGGTAGTTTATTTAGAAATTAGGATGAACCGTGTGCGATAGACCAGCTAGCTAGAAATCTAAAAACAAACTACCCGCCTTGAGCGTTGCAAATATAGGTGGTTCCACCTCTTTTCCTTATTATCATACACACATATTCTTATTGGACCATGCGCTATCTTGGGTACTCCCGCCCCGCATCAATTCCTTTACCCAAATTTTAGTAGCCGTCGTACTTTAACCGTCGCCCACACTCCTCCAGCACCGACCTTATAGTAAAATTGCAGTTGCCGAGGCATTTGAACCGTCGCCCTCCCTCGTCCACCACTATATCCACCCATCATTACTAAAATTTTCAGTAGCCGCGACGTATCCTCAAACACCCCCCGTCCATAGTCCCCTCACCTGGCCCCTCCCCCCTCGAACCCTAGCTCGTCGGCGCCGCCGCCAACCCCTGCCAGTCTGCCCGTTCCTCCTAGCTTAGATAATAAAGTTCAGGTTACCCAGCGATTCCCATACCGTCGCCCCACTCCCCCTGAGTTTTTAGATGAGGCTTGTGGTGTCCCTCCCCGCCAGATCCACATCCCCTGCTCCAGAATCTCGCAGCCTAAGACCGACCACGTATCCCGGGGAGTCCGACGAGCGTTCGGACAAGAAGAGGTTTATCATGGCCTCTCCGGCGGACGTTGGCGAGGTGGCCACAATTCACCCCAACCTATCGATCCCGGAGCAACACGTCACCGCGGAAGCCGGCGAAGACGTTGACTATGTTGCCATGCCGAAGCATTCATGTCAGCGGGCTAGTGTATTACTGTATCTCGAGAAAGCTGGCTACGACATCAAGCTCGTCGACAGCGACGGCTTCACGCGGGCCATGTCACAAGTTAAGTGGTCCATCCCCAACCCCTCTTGTTCAACCGCCATAAATCTCTTCGACGGCCCTGTCGCTGATCTCCTCCGCAAAGCGGTCAAGGATTTGCGATCCTTGTACGCCATCGAGCCCATTTTTTTCATTTCAGAAGGACACGTTCTACGGTGGCGGCTTGGGATCCTCAATTGCCAAGTCAGATCACATCGACCACGATCACGAGGAGGGCACCCACAAAGGTTCTTCTAAGGTAAAACAGCCCATCTGTGACATGAGAGAGCGCACCATGGGTATGTGCTCTTCCAACTGGAAGGATCCCGCCCATGACATGTGAGGCAACATCCTATTAGCAAATCTTACCTTTTCAAGCTTGCCAACCCGTACCCTTTGTTGTAGTAGCATTTGTCGTGCGATGCTTTAACTGTGTCATGTTTAATTATTTCAGTTATGCAAAAATGTATTGTTCAATAGGGCTATGTGATGTTTAAGTATGAATTGTCCACTTCAGTTTCACGAATGGCTACATTTGGTTGTTTATAGTGAGTAGATGCCTTGTTTATCTGTATTTGGTTGTTAGGTTGGTTGCAGTGAGCATTTTTTCAGTTATCGAGCAGATGCCTTGTTTATATGTATTTGGTTCTTAGGTTGGTTGCAGTGAGCATTTGTCCAGTTATCAAGCAGATGCCTTGTTTATCTGTATTTGGTTGTTAGGTTGGTTGAAGTGAGCATTTTCCAGTTTTCAAGCAGATGCCTTGTTTATCTGTATTTGCTTGTTAGGTTGGTTGCAGTGAGCATTTGTCTAGTTTTCAAGCATATGCCATGTTTATCTGTATTTGCTTGTTAGGTTGGTTGCAGTGAGACTCTGTCCAGTTTTCAGTGGCTATATTTGGTTGTTATACTGATCATTTATGCTTTGTTTATTTCAGTCATTCACAATGTGATGTTCATTATGTGAAAGTCAGAACTATGCCGCTCGACTGCATCAATACCAGTTTGAACGACTATATTTGGTTCCAGTTATGCCTGGTGTAGTTAACACATGCCCTTTATTTCAGTTTTACACATTTATCCAATGTGATGTTTAAGCATTACCTACGTTCTATTTATTTTCAACAATACCAGTTTGAATTGCAATATTTGATGGATGTTAAGCCTGTTGTCGGTAACATTGCCTTGTTGCTTATAATATTGACTTGTTGCTTATTGGTACATATGCGTATGGGGCAATGAGATATTCATGAACAAGCATCAAGTGAGGAAACTGATAAGGATTATTAGCAAAAAGATACGAATGGTGGCAAGCAAATTATTTGTTTATGCTCTATCCAACACAACAGTGAGCTGTAGGATGGTAACTACAAACTCTGCAGGCTTCTCTTTTTACTACCCATAATGAGTTGTTAGACAACAATGTCTGAATCTTTTCCGTTCGCAGTGGTTCCCGAAGCAGTTCACTCAAGATTACCTCACAAAGTACATGATTGATGGAAATGCAATGAAGGTTAAAGTATTTCATCCAGAGTACAATGAGCATCGAGAATCCCTAATGAAGACAGGGAAGGATGGACGGGCAGCCATCACAAGGGGTTGGCCTAGACTCGTGTGTGCATTATGCATGGAGGAGGGCACAATATGGGCATTCCGCTTCACCTTCTCCAGCAACCAGAATGTCTTTCGCCCCTCTCTTTACTGTCTTTAGTACAACTGTGGTCCACCATTCTTTACTTGGTGCTTCTGTAGTTCTTCAGTATATGTACATGTGCATCGAATTATGCATTTGTGGTTGAACCTATATTTATAATAAACATGGTTGGATATGAAATAAGTGATTGCCTACTTTCAAATTAAAAACATGTGATTTTTAAATTAGGGATTAATTAGGGATTACACTGCACACAATTAGCGAAAGTGAAACATCTGCGATAGACGTGGAGATCAGACACGTTTCTAGGATCCACTACGTGTGCGATCAATCTCTACTGCACACACGATCAACCAAGAAAAAACCTGTGCGATTAACAACATCATCGCACACAGTTCTTTCTTATTAAATGTTTGTGGTAGTCACCTTATCACACATGCTTCGCAATTATGGACTGTTTGTGATGTTGTGCGCATTGCAAATGTTTGGTCATAGAAGAATGCATGCGATAGGTCGATCATCCAACGCGGGTACGACGGATGAATCGTGTGGGATGTATTCAAGCTTCACATACAGTTTCATAGCGACAACTGTGTGTGCTATAACATCGAACTGCACACAGTCGAGGAAAAGTTAATGTGTGTGATTGTCAACTTCTATAATCATAAACTATTTGTGATGGGTCGCCATCATAAATGTAGCACCACAGAATACTGACTGCGATGGCAATGCAATCACAAACGAGTAGGGAGTATTGTATATGCATCAAGGCTCCCTATCCCCGACGGTTTCTGGGTCGTGTGGGAAGGACCCCCCTATCGCAGTCACTCACTTGGCAACGGTTCAGACTGTCGTCGCGGAAAGGGGTTAAAAACCGTTTGTATAGCAACCTCGCTGTACCAGTGTTGCATCAACTTTAGCTTTATCCACCTCAATACCTCATTCGAAATTTTATGCCCCAAGACAATGCCTTCATTAACCATAAAGTGACACTTCTCTGAATTCAAGATAAGATTAGTTTGTTCACATCTCTGCAAAACTCGATCAATGTTGCTTAAGAAATCATCAAAAGAAGTTCCGTAAACGAAAAAATCATCCATGAAAACATCAACAATATTTTCACAAAAATCAGAGAATATAGCATTCATACATCTTTTAAAGGTAGCGGGTGCATTACATAAACCAAAGGGCATACGTCTATAAGCATAAGTTTCCAAAGGGCAAGTAAAGGTGGTTTTCTCTTGATCAGGTTGTGAAACAGGTATTTGAGAGAAACCAGAATATCCATCAAGAAAACAAAAGTGTGTGTGCTTAGATAGTCTTTCTAGCATTTGATCAATAAAAGGCAGAGGGTAATGATGTTTTCTAGTAGCTTTGTTTAATTTTCTAAAATCAACTACCGTTCTTTAGCAATAACAATGCTTTGTGAGATAAGTTCATTTTTATCATTAGGAACAACAGTAATACCTCCTTTCTTATGGACACAATGAACAAGACTTACCCATCTACTATTAGCTCTGGGATAGATTCTACCTACTTCCTGAAGCTTTAGTATTTCAGTTCTTACCACTTCTTTCATCTTAGGATTCAATCAACGTTGATGATCAACAATGGGTTTAGCATCAGGTTCCATATTAATATTTTGTTGACAGAGAGTGGGACTAATGACCTTAAGATCATCAAGAGTATATCCAATAGCAGCACAGTGCTTCCTTGAAATTTTTAATAATCTCTCTTCTTCGTGTTCTAAAAGGTTAGCACCAATAATAACAGGATATATCTTTTTCTCATCAAGATAAGCATACTTCAGAGTGTTAGGCAATTGTTTTAATTCAAATACAGGATCACTTATAGGTGGAGGAGGACTTCCTAGAGTTTCATTAGGCAAGCTATGTTTAAGGATAGGTTGTTGTTCTAAGAATATTTTATCTATTTCAGTTTTTCACGCAAGAGCATATCATTCTCATGGTCTAGAAAGTATTGTTCTAATGGATCAGTAGGAGGTACAGCAACGGAAGCAAGACCAATTATTTCATCTTTACTAGGTGATTCTTTATCATGAGGTTGTCTATGAAACTTAGAGAAATTAAACTCATGAGACACATCACCAAAATTAACACTGACATATTCTTTATGGTAAGCTATCTTAGCATTGATAGTGTTCAAGAAAGGCCTACCAAAAAATATGAACAAAAAATCATCTTGTGGGGAACCAAGAACTAGAAAATCAGTAGGGTATTTTATTTTCCCACATAAGACTTCAACATCTCTAACAATCCCAAGTGGTGTGATGGTATCTCTATTAGCAAGTTTAATAGTAACATCTATGTCTTCAGCGGGTGCTATATCATTCATAGTTTTTTGGTATAAGGTAAAAGTAATAGCACTCACACTAGAACCCAAATCACATAAACCATGATAACAATGATCTCCTATTTTAACTGAGACAACGGGCATGCCCACAACAGAATTATTCTTATCTTAGTGTCGGGATTGGTAACTCTAGCAGCTTCATCATAGAAGTAAATAACATGCCCATCAATATTTTTGACCAAGAGATCTTTAACCATAGCAATACTAGGTTCTACTTTAATTTGTTCAAAGGCTTTAGGTTCATTAATATTACTTTTGTGAATCACTGTTGATACCTTAGCATGTTCCTTTATCCTAACAGGGAAAGGTGGTTTTTCAATATAAGCAGTAGGAACCACTGGATCGACACTGTAAATGATAGCTTCATCTTTAACTATAACAAGTCTTTAATTTCTTCTTTAATAGGGGGATGATATTAAAACCACTTCTCTTTAGGAAGATCAACATGAGTAGCAAATGATTCACAGAAGGAAGCTACCATCTCAGGATCAAGTCCATATTTAGTGCTAAACTTGTGAAAAGCATCGGTATTCATAAAAGATTTAACACAATCAAACTCAAGCTTAATACCTGCCTCTTTACCTTCGTCGAGTTTCCAATCTTCAGAGTTGCATTTAATTATTTCTAAAAGATCCACCTGAATTCAATAGTCTTCTTCATAAAAGAACCAACACAAGAAGTATCGAGCATGGATTGATCATTACGAGAAAGCCGAGCATAAAAATTCTAAATGATAATTTCTCTTGAGAGGTCATGATTAGGGCATGAGTATAACATTCACTTAAGCCTCCGCCAAGATAGAGCTATACTTCTCCTTCACGAGGCCAGAAATTATATATATAATTCCATCACGTTGAACTAGATGCATAGGATAAAACTTTTGGTGAAATTCCAATTTCAATCGATTCTAGTTCCAAGATCCAATATCATCGCATAGCCTATACCATGTAAACGCCTTTCCCCCCAAAGATAAAGGGAAAACCTTCTTCTTAACTTCATCTTCGGGTAAACCTGCAAGCTTAAATAATCCACAAATTTCATCCACATGTATCAAATGCATATCGGGATGCTTCATTCCGTCTCTTGCATAAGGATTAGCTAGCAGTTGCTCTATCTTACCCGAAGGAATTTCAGAACTAACATTTTCAGTAGGTGTAGTAGGTTGAGGGGAAACTCTTTGTGTATCCGGTCGAGGTGAAGATACCCAGAACAAACCCCTCGAAGGATTGTTTTCCATAGTAACAAGTGACAATAAATTTCAGCACGTAATATAAAGTTTTTCTTACCAGCTTCCACTTACCAAGAGCGCTTCACTCCCCGGCAACTGCGCCAGAAAAGAGTCTTCATGACCCACAAGTATAGGGGATCAATCGTAGTCCTTTCGATAAGTAAGAGTGTCAAACCCAACGAGGAGCGGAAGGAAATGACAAGCGGTTTTCAGCAAGGTAATTTTTGCAAGAACTGAAATTGTCGGTAACAAGTAGTTTGATAGTAAGATAATTTGTAACGAGCAAGTAGTGGTAATGGTAAATGAAGTGAAGCAAGATAGCCCAATCCTTTCTGTAGCAAAGGACGGGCTAAAATGATCTCTTATAATAAACAAAGCGTTCTTGAGGGCACACGGGAATTTCATCTAGTCACTTCCATCATGTTCGTTTGATTTGCCTTTGCTACTTTGATTCGATATGTTGGTGGACCAGTGCTTGGGTGTTATTCTTACTTGAAAAAGCCTCTCACTTATGATTAACCCCCTCACAAGCATCCGCAACTACGAAATAAGAATTAAGATAACAATCAAACCACAACATTAAACATATGGATCCAAATCAGTCCCTCATGGAATAGCGTATAAACTAGGGTTTAAGATTCTGTCACTCAAGCTACCCATCATCTAATAACTACTCCACAACGCATTCTCTTAGGCCCAAAGATGGTAAAGTGTCATGTAGTCAACGTTCACACAACACCACTAATGGAATCGCAACATACATATCATCAAAATATCGAACGAATACCAAATTCACATAATTACTTGCGACATGACTTCTCCCATGGCTTCAAGAACAAGGGAAACTACTCACAAATAATATTCATGCTCAAGATCAGAGGGATATTAAATAGCATAATGGATCTGAACATATAATCTTCCACCAGATAAACCATCTAGCATCAATTACAAGATGTAATCAACACTACTAGTCACTCACATGTACCAATCTGAGGTTCCGGTACAAAGATTAAACACAAGATATGAACTAGGGTTTTGAGATGAGATGGCGTTGTTGAAGATGTTGATGAAGATTGGTGATACGTCTCCAACGTATCTATAATTTATGAAGTATTCATGCTATTATATTATCATTCTTGGAAGTTTTACAATCATTTTATAGCAACTTTATACCATTTTTGGGGACTAACCTATTGACCCAGTGCCCAGTGCCAGTTGCTTTTTTTACATTGCAGGAAATCAATATCAAACGGAGTCCAAACACCGCGAAACTTTTTGTGGATTTTTTATGGACCAAAAGACCAACAGTGGGTCAGAGAAGCACCTAGGGGGTGCCCCGAAGGGGGCACAACCCACCAGGGCGCGCCTGGGGGCCCAGGCGCTACCAGGTGGGTTGTGCCCACCTCGTTGGCCTCCCGCACCCCCTCTTTACCCTATAAATTCCCCAAAATTCCAGAAACCGTTGGGGTTAACCTAGATCAGAAGTTCCACCACCGCAGGCCTTTGTAGCCACCGAAAACCAATATAGACCCTTTCCAGCACCCAGCCGGAGGGGGGAATCATCACCGGTGGCCATCTTCATCATCCCGGCGGCCACCACGATGAGGAGGGAGTAGTCCACCCTCGGGGCTGAGGGTTTGTACCAGTAGCTATGTGTTATTCTCTCTCTCTCTCTCTCTCTCTCTCTCTCTCTCTCTTGTGTTCTTGAGATGTCACGATCTTGATGTATCGCGGGCTTTGTTAATATAGTCGGATCATATGGTTTTTTACCCTCTCTATCTTGTTGTGATGAATTGAGTTTTCCCTTTGAGATTTCGTTGTTATCGGATTGAATAATATTATGGATTTGAGAACACTTGATATATGTCTTGCAATTGAATACTCGTGGTGACAATGGGGTATCGTATTGATTCACTTGATATATGTTTTGGCACTCAACTCGCGGATTCCCGAGGTGACATTGGGGTAACCTATGCATAGGGGTTGATGCATGTTCTTGTCTTTATTTCTACGGCAGAAATCTTTGGGCACTCTTTGAGGTTCTTTGTGTTCGATTGAGTATTATGAATCTGAAATTATTTGGTGTTATTTTAGTACGAACTCTTGGATAGATCGATCAGAAAGAATAGCTTCGAGGTGGTTTCGTACCCTACACATAATTTCTTCTTATGTTCTCTGCTAGATAGGAACTTTGGAGTGATTCTTCATCGCACTTTGAGGGGTGGTTATATGATCCAATTATATTAGCACTGCTGAGAGATTGCACTAGCGAAAGTATGGACCCTAGGCCTCATTTTCAAGCATTGCAATACCGTTTGTGCTCCGTTCTATCAATTGCTACCTTGCTGTTTTTATTTATTCAGATTATAAAAATATATTTCTACCATCAATATTACACTTTTATCACCATCTCTTTGTTGAACTAGTGCACCTATACAATTTGCCATTGTATTGGGTGTGTTGGGGACACAAGAGATTTCTTGTATTTGGTTGCAGGATTATTTGAGAGAGACCATCTTCATCATACACCTCCCACGGATTGATAAACCTTAGGTCATCCACTTGAGGGAAAATTTATACTGTCCTACAAAACTCTGCGCTTGGAGGCCCAGCACAAGTCTACGAGAATAAAGTGGCATAGTAGACATCAAGATCTTTTCTGGCGCCGTTGCCGGGGAGGTGAGTGGATGAAGATATATCTTTAGATATTGCAATTGAATCTTTTAGTTTATTGTTTTATCACTAGTTTTTTTATAAAGTAAAACTACATAAAAATGGAATTGAGGTTGCATCATATTATTGATCATCTTTATAATATCTTTCTTGAAAATGATGATTCGGAAAATTGTGCTCAATTGTTAGAAGAAGAAGTCTATAAAATGCTTGGCACAAAATATTTGAATGATGAGCATGATTGCAATGTTCTTAGTATGAATTCTTTGAATATCCAAAATGCTAATGATGATTGCACAAGTCATGACAAAAATGTTTCTTATAAGTATGTCAATTTTTGCAGAGTGAATTGGGAGTGCATTTGCACATCAAAAAGGAAAGATAGATTTTGTAAGAAGCATAAATATTTAGAAACAGAAAAGTTGCAAGAGAGGCTAGATGATTGTGCTGAAAGATTTAATTTTTTCCGCCATCCTTGTGAACTTTGCAATGAAACTGGTCATTTAAATCTCCAATGCAAATTGTTTCATGATCAAATCGTGTCCAAAAATGGTGATAACTTGATTACCCTCGAGCATCATAAAGAGCTTAGTCTTCTTTTGGGGTATGAAGAAATGAAACGTATAACTAAGAGTATTCCAAATTTTAATCTCGAGAGATTTCTTGATTTTCATCTAGAGGAATTTATATGTTTTGTGCGGCAAATTGCATTGAGAATATTTATATTGCCAACTACCTAAAGACAAGAAAACAAATGGAATATGAAGAGAGTACTAATGAAAGGGAAAATATTTCCCAATACCCTCCTAGTGTTTATTATGATGAATCAGTTAACAAGGAGGAGCTTCCTATCCAATCAATCTCTTCAACAAGAAGCTTGAAATAATTAATTAAACCCACACATGATGTGGTGAAGAAGAAGAAAAGAAGAAAGAATAAAGGTAAAAAGGTATCTCTCCCAAATAATGTTGCTCCTATTACCATTGTGCCTCATGAAAGTGAATCAAATATGTTAATGGAGGATGATGATATTGAGTATGACTTTTTGATACCTACGACTTGTTGTTTTGATTATGATTGGGAAGACAACAATATCCCTTATGATCTTGAAAATCTTTTTAGCACTTGCTTGGAAGATTATGTTAATAATGTTTGCTATACTATTGGTGTCATTCATGCTATTGATAAGAATGATTGTGATGATATGCAAAACCACAAGCTTGGGGATGCTATGTTTAATGAGTATGATATGTTTGAAGATTTTATTTGCTGGAAATAATGCTTGTCCTAAGCTTGGGGATGCTTTTCTTAATGAATATGATACTTTGATTCCTTCTACTTTCGATAAGAAAATTTATTATGATGATAGCATGCCTCCTATTTATGATGATTATATTGATGAAAGTGGGTTTGGAAGAGTGTCAACTCTAGGTAGTAGTGATCCCACTATTTTGGAGGGTGTTAAATCTTATTACAATATTGATGAAAGTGGATTTGGAGAGGTCATGACTTTATTTAGTGATACATCTACTATTTTGGAAGAGGTTTCAATTGACTATGACAATAAAGTTGTTATCTATGATGATTATTATGATGACATGTATGCCATAAAGAGTAATAAATCTTCTATGCCTGTGCATCATGAAAAGAGTTATGTATGTGATAGTTATATTGTTGAGTCCATTCATGATGTTTCTGAAAATTATTATGAGGAAGGAACTTATGCTCTTACATATCTCAATAATATCAAGGTTCTTCTCTATGTGTTGATTGTTTTGAAGTTGCACTTGTTTTGCCTTCCTATGCTAGTTGATTCTTGTTCCCATAAGTTGTTTGCTCACAAAATCCCGCATAGGAAGTGAGTTAGACCTAAATATGCTAGTCATATGCCTCATGATGCTCTCTTCATGTTTCAGTTCTTATCTTTTATGCGAGCATCATTGAAATCATCATGCCTAGCTAAAAGGCATTAAAGAAAAGCGCTTGTTGGGAGACAACCCAACACTTTTACCTACTGTTTTTGTGTGTTCACATGATTATGCTACTGTAGTAATCATGTTTTATTGCTTTTGTTTCAATAAAGTGTCAAGTAAAGCCTTTGGGATCATGTTGGGTGATAGTTGATTTGATCTTGCTGAAAAACAAAAAAATTTGCGCTCGCGAAAATAATTCACATTTTTAACAAAAGAGTGCTTTTGAGTTCTTTATTTTTGCAGAAATTTAATATACAAATTGCTCATGTGGTCCTAATTTTTCCATAATTTTTGGAGTTAAAGAAGTATGGTTTGAGTACAGATTACTACAGACTGTTCTATTTTTGACAGATTCTGTTTTCAATGCATAGTTTGCTTGTTTTCTAGTTTCTATGGCTTATATTGCTCAATATAAATTGTGGAAATGATATGCTACAGTAGGAATTGTGTGGAAAAAATTATGAATCTTGTCTTCGACAGTACCAAAGTGAAATGGTTTGCTCTTTATCATACTAAGCTATCTCACAAAGTTCCGTTAAGTTTTGTGTGATTGAAGTTTTCAAGTTTTGGGTGAGATGTCGATATGAGGAGAATAAGGAGTGACAAGACCCTAAGCTTGGGTATGCCCAAGGCATCCCAAGGTGATATTCAAGGAAGATCCAAGCAACTAAGCTTGGGGATGCCCCAGAAGGCATCCCCTCTTTCGTCTCCAACATTATCGGTAACCTTACTTGGAGCTATATTTTCATTCGTCACATGATATGTGTTTTGCTTGGAGCGTCAATTTATTTTGTTAGTATTTGCTTTCTGTTATTAAGAATAATGTTTTGCATCTTTTATTTCAATAAAAGTGGCATTGATAGCCTTTACTATGCTTATTTAACAAGTCTACATGTTACTGTTTGAAAACAGAAAGTTAACCGTTGTTGCAAAATTTCCCTAGAAAAGTCAGAATGTGATAAAACGTCGAAACTATTTGAATAATAAGCTCTGATAAATTTAATACAGTGTGGTAAATTTTCATAACTTTTGGAGTTAAAGAAGTATTGATACTCTTGCATTCTTTACAGACTGTACTGTTTTGGCAGATTGCTGTTATGTTTGCATACGATTGCTTGTTTAATGATTCTATTTGAGGATAGGAGTATTAAATATGCAGAGGCATTTAGTATGCAATGTTGAATAATAATTTTTGTGATTTGCTACAATAGGGAATGATAAAGTTTTTGCATTGGTTCATACTAACTTATCTCACGAGTTCTTGTTGAGTTTTGTGTGGATGAAGTTTGTAAGATTTAGCGAAACCGTGATATAAAAGGAATTAAGGAGACACAAAAGCTCAAGATTGGGGATGCCAAGGCATCCCAAGATAATATTTCAAGAAGTCTCAAGCATCTAAGCTTAGGGATGCCCCGGTAGGCATCCCACCTTTCTTCTTCAACAACTATCGGTTAGTATCGGTTGAGCCTAAGTTTTTGCTTCTTCACATGAGTTGTGCTATCTTCGAAATGTCATTTTATTTTGTTTTTCGCTTGCTATTTTAATAAAATACTTAGATCTGTAATTTTTTAAATAAGATAGAGTCCTCAAATAGTTGCCAGGGAGTCTAAGTAAGCGGCACGCACATCCCATCAATGAAGCTCTTTTCTATGAAATTTCTCTAGTGCTTCATTTATATATTTTTTAGCACGGTGTGCTTAAATATTTTTGAAGAAATTCTCTCTTGCTTAACTTAAATTAATTTGAGAGAAATAAATATTATGCTCATGATCTTCACTTATATCTTTTTGGAGTAGCTTGTCATTTACTCTTGTGCTTCACTTATATCCTTTGAGTAAATTATTGAATGAATTGAAAATCATGAAGTTGAAATCATATCATGCCCAGTGGTAGCTTCACATTGGGTTTAGAAAGTGAAATTTTTTGTAGCTTGACAATCACAAAATTGGTCATACAAGCAATTCACGGATAATTAGTATAAGGAAGAGAACCTTCACATGCAAATACACTATCATGGAAATCTTTTGTGATTGTGAGCCCCCATTAAAATATTATATGCCAAAATTGTTGATGTTGGGCAAGGAAGATAACGTAATGATTTATGTTTGTTCATATTCACATAGAAGTTATATTGTAATAGATCCTTCAACATGTGGTGCTTGCCCCCCATCTTTTCTAGCCAAAAATTCCGCACCAAGTAGAGATACTACTTGTGCATCGAAAACCCCTTAAACCCAACTATTATTTTCAAGAGTCCACCATACCTACCTAGGGATTGAATAAGATCATTCAATTAAGTTGTCATCGGTGCAATAAGGCAATAAAAATTGCTTCTAAAAGTGTTAGATCATTTAGTGTAAGAGAAAATTGAGCGTTGTACGAACTTGTGATGGCAAAGAATAAAAGCGACGGACTGCATAATAAAGGTTCCTATCATAAGGGGCAATATAACGTGACGTTCTTTTGCACTAAGGGGTTGATAATACAAACAAATAAGCACATGGAAACCTCTGCTTCCCTCTGCGAAGGGCCTATCTTTTACTTTTCAGTATTTACTTTTATGCAAAGAGTCAAAGTTTTTCTCTCTATTCCTTTTTATTTTTCTCTTTTGGCAAGAAGCACGTGGTGAGGAGAGATCTAGGAACATATATCCAGTTGGATATGCGTAGCATGAGTTATTATGTTTGACATCACCCTTGAGGTGAATACGTTGGCAGGCAAAAAAACAAGCCCCTATCTTTCTATGTGTCTGGTTGAAACGTTTTGCTCATGTGTACGCGGTGAGTGTTAGCAATCATAGAAGACTATATGATGGTTGAGTATGTGGAGCACTTACTTAAAAAATGTTGAATAACTTGAATTGCAATTGCTTGGTGACTGAGAACATAGGTTGTTGGGTTTCAAGAGAATTCATTGTTTGAACCTTAATATGTGAATTGGTTGCTACTTTAACATGAGAAATTTTATGAGAAAGAATTGATGTTATGATGCTAGGAAAAGTGATTGAAATTATCATTGATCAAACATATGCACTTTGCTAGCATTCACACTTTATAAATTATTTCTTTTATCATTTACCTACTCGAGGAAGGGTAGGAATTAAGCTTGGGGATGCTGATACGTCTCAATTGTATCTATAAATTATGAAGTATTCATGTTGTTATATTATCATTGTTGGATATTTTACAATCATTTTGTAGAAAATTTATACCATTTTTGGGACTAATCTATTGACCCAATGCCCAGTGCCAGTTGCTGTTTTTTGCTTGTTTTTTACATCACAGGAAATCAATATCAAACGGAGTCCAAACACCACGAAACTTTTTGTGGATTTTTTATGGACTAGAAGACCAACGGTGGGCCAGAGAAGCACCTGGGGATGCCCCGAAGGGGGGCACAGCACGCCTGGGGGCCCAGGCGCGCCCAGGTGGGTTGTGCCCACCTCGGGTGGCCTTCCGCACCCCCTCTTTACCCTATAAATTCCCCAAAATTCCAGAAACCCTCGGGGTTAACCTAGATCAGAAGTTCCGCCGCCGCAGGCCTCTATAGCCACCGAAAACCAATCTAGACCCTTTCCGACACCCTGCCGAAGGGTGGAATCATCACCAGTGGCCATCTTCATCATCTCGGCGGCCACCACAATGAGGAGGGAGTACTTTGGGGATGAGGGTTTGTACCAGTAGCTACGTGTTTAATCTCTCTCTCTCTCGTGTTCTTGAGATGTCACGATCTTGATGTATCACGAGCTTTATTGATATAGTCGGATCATATGGTGTTTTCCCCTCTCTATCTTGTTGTGATGAATTGAGTTTTCACTTTGAGATTTCGTTGTTATCGGATTGAATACTTTTATGGATTCGAGAACACTTGATATATGTCTTGCAATTGAATACTCGTGGTGACAATGGGGTATCATATTGATTCACTTGATATATGTTTTGGCACTCAACCCGCGGATTCCCGAGGTGACATTGGGGTAATCTATTCATAGTGGTTGATGCACGTTCTTGTCTTTATTTCTCGAGTAGAAATGTTGGGGAACTCTTTGAGGTTCTTTCTATTGGATTGAGTATTATGAATCTAAAATTATTTGGTGTTATTTTAGTACGAACTCTTGGATAGATCGATCGGAAAGAATAGCTCCGAGGTGGTTTCGTACCCTACACATAATTTCTTCTTATGTTCTCCACTAGATAGGAACTTTGGAGTGATTCTTCATCGCACTTTGAGGGGTAGTTATATGATCCAACTATATTAGCACTGTTGAGAGATTGCACTAGTGAAAGTATGGACCCTAGGCCTCATTTTCAAGTATTGCAATACCATTTGTGCTCCATTCTATCAATTGCTACCTTACTATTTTTATTTATTCAGATTATAAAAATATATTTCTACCATCAATATTACACTTTTATCACCATCTCTTCGCTGAACTAGTGCACCTATACAATTTGCCATTGTATTGGGTGTGTTGGGGACACAAGAGATTTCTTGTATTTGGTTGCAGGGTTGTTTGAGAGAGACCATATTCATCCTACACCTCCCACGGATTGATAAACCTTAGGTCATCCACTTGAGGGAAAATTGATAATGTCCTACAAAACTCTGCGCTTCAAGGCCCAACATGAGTCTACAAGAATAAAGCTTCTTAGTAGACATCAATTGGCCTCCCAAAGATGATATGATTGTTGGTGATGACGATGGCTTCGATTTCCCCCTCCATGAGGGAAGTTCCCCCGACGAAATCACTTCGCCGGAGGGCAAAAGTGCTCCTGCCCAAGTTCCGCCTCGAGACTGCGGCGCTCCGTCCCGAAAGTCCTCTCCTTATTATTTTTCTAGATCAAATGACCTTATATACCAGAAGATGGGCACCAGAGGTGGGCCAAGGTGCCCACTACCTACCAGGGCGCGCCAGGGGGGTCTGGCGCACCCTAGTGTCTTGTGGTCACCTAGCTATCCCCCTCTGGTAGTTCTTTTCTCAAGTATTTTGTCTTTATTCTAAAATAATTCTCCGTAAAATTTCAGCTCATTTGGAGATGTGCGGAATAGGTATCTCAAACATAACTTTTTTAGGTCCAGAATTCCAGCTGCCGGTATTCTCCCTCCTTGTGCAAACCTTGCATATTATGAGAGAAAAGGCATTATAATTCCTCCATAAAGTGTTATAAAGCATCAAAACACTATGAATAATAGTAGGAAATCATGATGCAAAATTGATGTATCATGCTTATATTTCAAAAGCCTAGAATCTAATTTCCTGTGTCATGCATGTTGTAGAGCTATCATATATCTCCTGTCATTTATTTTTCACCCACCTGCTATCTGCTACTTTTACAGTGCAGTACTTCCGCACACACTTCACCCATACTCTCACTATTGTTTTTTATGCATGGGTATTTCAGCCTCTAACACACTGTTGAAAAATTCACAAACGAAAAGACAGAAGTTGCTCCAGTCTAATTCGTGGATAAGCATCAAGCGTTTGAACACTATACATGGTGTAGTGTAAGTAGATGGAGACACTAAACATAGCTCTGCAGTTGATAATGTCATTCGCCATGAACCACCATCCCAGGTGCTTGCTCTAATTTCGTGGTGTCATATGTGGTTGCTTGTTGCAAACGGTGTCTAGATTTTATTTGAAAGGCCAAAGCCGGTCTTTATTAAGATAAGGAAAGAATTTTTTTACATCACGGCAACAACCACAAAGAGTACTAGACCATAGAGCACTATAAGTAAATAGGGAAGGCACTGGCCGAGCCAGTGACAAGCCCAGCAATGACAGGCATCACCTGCAAGCCAATTAAAAAGCCAAGATGGTGGTGAAGTAGCCTGCCTCCAGCCAGGCTCTAAGGCACTCGATGATCATGCTCACCACTCCGTCTGAGTGTCTAGCTTGTATTGCTTCCAATTTGGTTAAATTGCATATGCTTAGTTTACACATTATACCTTTGAATAGGACATGCCTTCCTGTTTTTCGTAACTATTACATATGTTTATTAACCATGTTCTTACATCAAACTAATGTTCTTGTGTATCTCACCAATCACATATGATGAGACAGTCAGACCCGTGGATTTGTCGGTGCAGGGACGACACCTATGGGATCACAAGAATCCCTACTATGGTTGCGGGGCGCGGGGTCGTGAGAAGAGCGCATCAAACAGATAGCACGCGGTCTCTTTATCCAGGTTCGGACTGCGAGGATGCATAAAACCCTACTCCTGCTTTGGTGGTTTGTTGATCTTTGTTCTTGAACTAGCTATGGGGCGTGAGGAGCTCCAAAAAGCCGAATCCCCCTCCTGGTCACCTCGGGCCTCCTTTTATAGGGAAAGGGGTCGCCACAGTGGCACACAGGAGGTGGAAAGGGTACAGTGATGCGAATTTATCCCTTGCATTACATGACAAGGCG
Source organism: Aegilops longissima (assembly GCA_021605205.1). Classification (NCBI taxonomy): domain Eukaryota; kingdom Viridiplantae; phylum Streptophyta; class Magnoliopsida; order Poales; family Poaceae; genus Aegilops; species Aegilops longissima. The sequence continues at coordinate 387,916,898 of CM038678.1, read as the reverse complement.
CATTTAATGTGTCTTGCTTAGGTGTCCTTGCTTTATCGGGGACGGGGGAGAACCCAGTCTCGTCCGTCGCTGCTCCCTTTCGTGTTGACACGCGCCCTGGCCAGCGGTGCCCGTGGTGCCATGTAGGCAGGCAGGCAGCTGAGGTGGCGCAGTGGTGGGTCTCCACGAAGATCCGCTTGCCGCCACGCAGGTGATACCCAACTGGTTGGGTCGGCAGCTGCATGCGAACGGTGGTGGAGGTTTGATTGGCGTGGGCCTGATGGTGGCCCTACGGGTGCCCTTGGCGAGGGCCTCGTCGTAGCCCCGGCAAGGGTCTTGCCGGGGCCCCGGCAAGAGTCTTGCCGTGGTGCCTGCTGTCATCCCCGACAAGGCTCTTGCCGGGGGCCTTGTGGTCCTCCTTGGCTGGGATCCCGCCAAGGGTCGTCGTCTTCTATAGTGTGTATCTGATCTTGAATGTCTTCACAAAGATCTGCATGCCACCACGGGGATGTCTCCCGAATCCTTGCCCCATGGGGGCAGTGGACTCAAGGGTGACTCGCTCCGTAGGTGTGGGACGAACCGCCACGGCAAGGGTCTTGCCGGGTTTGCTAAAACTGCCCCCGGCAAGGATCTTGCCGGGGGAGTCCGCTTCATCCCCTTTGCTCTTTGTGGCCTTGGTCTTGGCGTCGTTCTGCTCCTTTCGAGCTTCGGCCTTACCTTGGCTCACCTCCCTCGCCTTGCTCAGTACGGCGGTGTCCGTGGCTCAGACTGCCCGTGCACAGTTATAGGGGTACAAAAAGTGTACCTCTCTTTTTGTACACCGACAGGAGACCCGGGGCCCGGGCCACACGTAAGCGCAATCACGTCGTTGGGCTAGGCCCAAAAACGGTGCGCGACAGGCGGGGTGGTTTTTACCGCGGTAAGTCTCTTCGCGCGCTGCGCTTCCCATGCCTCCCGCACGTGGCTCATCGTGGGGAGGCGTGGGTGACGTGGGCGGCATGCGTGGGGCTGAGCTCTACGGGCATGCGTCACGTCGTAGTAAAAGGGGGCGGTTCGCGCCTTCCCCATAAACGGAGGGAGGCGTGGAGGCGCGGCCCATTTACTGAACGGGGCCGGGGCGTGGTCTTCAAGGCGTCCACTCCCCACGATCACGAGGCGGGGAGAGGTCGCCTCACCCGTCGCCTTGGTCCCGCATGCCTGCCACGTGGCTCTCATGCGCTTGGGGTGGCAAATGGTGGAGGCAGGAAACCGGGCCGTCGCGGGCCGGGGCAGCGGGTTGGTCCTAGTTCCCTGCGCCTTCCGCGTCTTGATTGGCTGAGCGGGGTGGCCGAGCCCCCACCCCGTTCCTTTATAAAGAGCGGGGGGGGGCGGAACGGCGTCCCGCACTCTTCCATCTTCTCCTTCCTTCAGCTTCTGCTCCCTCCCCCTCCATCCGCCATGGAGAGAGGGAATCCTGGCCCTTCAACAGTGGCGGCAAGGTTCGCCGCTCGACAATGCGTCCTTCCTTCTCCTGCACTTGCGGTGGCAGAGCCAGCCGTGAGGGGAAGGGGGAGGGGGCGAGGCTGCGGGCAAGGCCGTGGGCGAGGCCGAGGCGCTCAGGGGAGAGGAGAACGGAGTGGCGCGCCGGTCTCGCCTCCGCCAGTAGTTCCTCCCCCCATGGAGGGCCATGTTGGGGATGACCCTTGCGAGTTCTTCGTCAGGCTGCACCGGCCGCCTCGCCGCCGCCTTCATCTCCCGACTCCATTCGCGAGTGAGATGGAGCTGGATCCGCCGGAGTCATTGCGGCTACACATGAGGGGCTGTTGGATCAGTGGTACGCGAGTTCGCGTCGACTTCCCAGCCCCTCACGTGATGTATCTTGGTCGAGGGTGGAAGACGTTCGCTCATATCCACCGCTTGACGGCGGGGCTCACCCTCCATTTCAAGCTAATGGAGGGCTCCGTCAAGGTCTTCGGGTGCTTCGGGACTCGGGCAAGGTGCTGTGTGGAGAGCTCTTCTGATAGCGAAGACTCCTCGAGCGGGAGTGGCGAGGAGGACAGCGGTAGCGACAACGAGGGTAGCAGGCGGCAGGATGACGGGTCCGACTAGGTGTCGGGCGCCGTTCCGTGCGGCACCGGCGACCCCATCATCCGTGTCGCCGGCTTCCTGAACTTCTCGGGGCTGTCTCCTCGGGCGGCTGGCGTTGGGAGGCTGCGGAAGAGGAAGAGGGCGGGCGGCAAGGCCGTCAAACCGGAGTACGCGGGCACCGCCGCCTTCGATGCGTGCTGACGTCCTGCCGCCTCGTCTTCGAGCTCTGCTTCCGGCGCCACCATCACCATCCAGCCTTCGGACGGCCACCGAGATGTTCTCTTGGTGCCTCCTGCCACCCGTAGCTCGCCTAGGCACCCCTTTTGCCCTTTTCTCCTCCTTGACCTGCCTCCTGAGGAGAGGGACAAGAAAGGGATTACGGGCACCTTATCTCTTTTTAGCTTGTAAGCCTTTAGGCCTTAGCTGAATTTAAAACTTGTAATCCCATCATTCATGTTTTTCATTCCCCATGGGTTGTACCTGAGTGGAATGTTTTTAATGAAAAAGGGATGCTTGTCGGGTCATTTGTTTGCGGGTAGAACCCACGACAAGGAGTAAATCCTTGATATCCCCAAGATAAACATTTCCTTGCCCGGCAACAGGCCCTGCCGTCTTCCCACTTCGCTTGACCTTTCTCACGCTTTTGGCGGAGGCAGGGATGAGGTGGGTTCAGGCTCCTCGTTTCATCCTTTTGCAGCCGCGACTACGACAAAACCTGGCCCCAGGAACGAGCCCAAGGGCCTAAAGTTTTAGGGGAGCACGGTAGCTTTGGGAAAAAATGAGGTTTCACATACCTCAGTCCATAAGAGAATGCATGATAAGTGATGAAGAACTTATCTGAAGTTGTAGCCCCCGGCAACTCTGGTTTGCCATGGGTGAATCTTTGTACTTGCAGCCCCCGGCAATACTGGCTTGTCGGGGTCTAGATGCCGGTCTGTCCCTCTTTTTCTTTTTCGTCCTCATGTGATCCGGCAAGGATATCTGTGAGTCCTGCGAACCAAAGAAGACAAAAGAACGGCAAAGAGATGCACACTCGACCTCAAAGCTAGGGGTTAGTCGCCGCTAAGCACTATCAACCCTAACCAAGGACGAGACTTGACCTAGCATGCATGCTATAACTTAGGGCGCCAGCGCTTCATTTATTTATGCTCAGGGTCTGCGCATGGCTTTGTACAAAGGGTTACATGCATCATCGGCAATGCTTGTACAAAAGGTGGCTTGCCGGGGGGCCCGGCAAGCCGCGCCTCACGAGTAAAACTTGCGAAGATGCTCAATGTTCCAGGAGTTACTCACCGAAACGGCATCTTCGGTCTCCAGGCGGACTGCGCCGGGCCTGGTGACTCGTATTACCCGATAAGGGCCTTCCCACTTTGGCGTCAACTTGTTGGAATTCTTGGCTGATTGAACGCGCTGAAGGACAAGGTCACCTTCCTCAAGGCTTTGGGCATGAACCTTGCGGCGCAAGGCTTGCTGGTAGTGTGCTGCTCTCACAGCCGCCCAAAGACAATCTTCCTCAAGGAGCATTGCGTCATCTTGCCGCAGTTGCTCTTGCTCAAGCTCGTCATAAGAGAGCACTCGAGGTGACCCGTATATGAGTTCAGTGGGGAGAACTGCTTCTGCCCCGTATACTAGGGCAAAAGGTGTCTGGCCGATGGCTCGATTTGGTGTCGTCCTGATCGACCAAAGAACTGCCGGCAACTCATCAATCCAGTGCCTTCCACTCTTGTGCAGCCTGTCAAAGGTCTTGGTCCTTAATCCTTGCAGTACTTCAGCATTTGCCCTCTCAGCTTGACCATTGCTTCGCGGGTGAGCAACGGAAGCGAAACATACTCTGCTGCCGAGGTCTTCGGTATATTGCATGAAGGTGCGGCTTGTGAACTGTGTGCCATTGTCGGTGATAACCCTGTTGGGTACGCCAAAATGGCACACTAGTCCCTTGAAGAACTTGACGGCTGACTGAGCTGTGACCTTCCTCACTGCCTCCACCTCCGGCCACTTTGTGAACTTGTCGATTGCAACATACAAGTACTCAAAGCCCCCGACGGCGCGGGGGAAAGGGCCCAGTATGTCGAGCCCCCAGACCTAGAAGGACCAGGAGAGAGGAATGGTTTGAAGGGCTTGAGCTGGCTGATGAAGCTTCTTTGAATGGAACTGACACGCTTCACACCTGGTGACTAATGTCGTCGCATCCTGGAGAGCGGTGGGCCAGAAGAAGCCTTGCCGGAATGCCTTGCCGGCAAGGGCCCTTGACCCGATGTGGGATCCACATATGCCTCCGTGTATCTCAGCCAACAGCTCCAGTCCTTCCTCTCGAGGGATACACTTCAATTTCACACCGTTCGGCCTGTTTCTGTACAGGACGTCATCGACGAACTGATACATGGTAGAGCGACGGGCTACTTTCTCCGCTTCTTCCTGCTACTCAGGAAGTTCCCCTGTTTGGAGGAATCGGACGGTATGTTGTGCCCACGCTGGAGCCTAGGGCTCGACGGCGAGACTAAAGGCATTTCCTCCGCTATAGGGCGGCTGTCTCGGCGGCAAGAGCTTGACGCTCTGCGGGCCGATCGTCCGTGGCGGGCTCGATATCCCGGCAACATCCTTGCGGCGGCTCCGGGAGCTCGGCGGGAAAGTACTTGCCAGGCCCTAATTTCCTCTTCTTATTCTGCTCTGTTGATGGATCAACGGATGGCTGAGTTAGCTGAAGCACAAAGGTACCTGGTTCCACATGTAGCTTGAGGGCAGCGTGTTTTGACAGGTAATCGGCGATATCGTTCTCCGCTCGGGGAACGTGTTCAGCATGTATACCGTCGAAACGCTCTTCCAGCTTTCTCACTTCATCGACGTAGGCCTTCATCAACGGGCTCTGGTAATCCTTGTTGACTTGCTTGACGACAAGCTGCGAGTCTCCCCTGACGATGAGTTCCCTGATTCCGAGGTCCGTCGCAATCCTAAGACCGGCAAGCAGCCCCTCGTACTCTGCCTATTGTTTGTGGACACCTCCCTGGGGAAGTGCATTTGGATCACGTACTTGAGGTGCTCTCCGGTGGGCGCGACGAGCAGTACACCAGCCCCGGCGCCTTATAAGGAGAAAGCCCCATCAAAGTACATGATCCAATCACAACTTGCCTCCTTGCCGGGGAGAGCAGTCTCTTGGGCTTCTTCGTCAGGCGTTGCGGTCCATTCTGCAATGAACTCTGCTAGGACTCGGCTCTGAATCGTCGAAGTACTTTCAAACTTGAGGCCAAAGCTGGACAGCTCCAGTGCCCATTCCACAATTCTTCCCATTGCATCCGGATTGTGCAATATCCATTGCGAGGGAAGCGAGTGGCGACAGTGATCTCGTGTGCACGGAAGTAGTGGCGTAGCTTCCTCGAGGCCATAAGAAGGCCAAGAGCAGTTTCGCATCTTTGGAGTACCTTGATCTAGCCCCTGCAGGAGGAACTAACAAAGTAGACCGGGTGCTGCATCATTTTCTTCTTCGGCGGCACTCCAACTGGCTGTGTCGTCTCTGTATTGGTGGTGTCGGGCTCTGTCGCTACCATCTCCTCGTCGTCAACCTCCCTCTGCGCCACCAGTGTGGCGCTGACCACCAGTCCGTTATCGCCAGTATAGCGACAACGGCTCTGTGGCCTAGGCGCAACTAGTATTGGCCGCGGAAGAGGTATCTCTTCAAACCTTGCAATGCTGCTTGACACGGCGTCCACTCCATTGGGCCCGCCTTTTTAGGATCTTGAAAAGGGAAGGCGCGCTCGCGAACTTGAAATGAACCTGCCCATGGCGGCGCGCAACCAGCAAGCCGACGCACATCCTTGATTCGCTTGGGTGCTTCAATCTGCTCTATAGCTTTGATTTTGTCCAGATTGGTCTCTATCCCGTTGTGACACCAAGAACCGAGAAGCTTGCGGACGGGGCGCCAAAGATGCACTTCTCGGGGTTTAGCTTGAGATTGATCTTGCGCAGGTTTGCAAATGTTTCTTGCAAATCTGGTATGAGGTTGCCCTGTCCTTGGTTTTGACCACTATGTCATCCATATAAGCTTCCATATTTCTATGGAGCTGGGGTTCAAAACCAATCTGGACCGCCCTTGCAAGCGTCGAACCAGCACTCTTCAACCCGAAGGCATCCGCATGAAACAATCGTACCACATGGGGTGATGAATGCTGTTTTCTCTTCGTCTTCTCTTGTCATGAAGATCTGGTGGTAGCCGGAGTAGGCGTCGAGGAATGACAATAGATCACACCCTGCCGTGGAGTCAACAATCTGATTGATGCGCGGCAACGGGAAGGGGTCTTTAGGGCAAGCCTTATTGATATCTGTGTAATCAATACACAACCTCCACTTCCCATTTGCCTTGCGCACCACGACCGGATTGGCCAACCACGTTGGATGGAGCACTCCTCTTACCAAACCCGCTGCTTCCAGTTTCCGAATCTCTTCTGTAATGAACTCTTGTCGTTCCAAAGCTTGCTTTCTAACCTTCTGCTTGACGGGCCGCGCATGAGGGCAGACGGCAAGGTGGTGCTCAATCACCTCCACAGGAACACGGGGATGTCGGAGCTTGCCATGCAAACACGCCGACATTCGCCCGCAGGAAGGTGACGGCGCGTCTTCCTATTTGTCGTCAAGGGTGGAGCTTATGGTAAAAGCTCCTCCGTGTAAATCCTCATTGATGAAACCTTCTTGGTTCCGGCGGTATGGCCCTAGGCTTCTTGTTTCCGCCGGAGGAGCTCTCTGGCACGTCCTCGATGGCAGTGCTACACTCCGAAGAGGTGCGCTTGCCGGAGTGGGTGTCCAAGGTCTCACCGGTTTTCTTCTTCTTCTTCCCTCCCGGGGTCCCAGCGGCAGGAGCAAGTGCCCTAGCGGTGGCAGCTGCTGGAACTGCTTGCTGGTATAGTTGGTCAGCGCAAATCAGCGCATCTTTCTTGTCGGAGGGGATGGTGTTGATCATCACAGGTCCTGGCATCTTCAGGGTGTTGTAGGCGTAGTGTGACGCCGCCATGAACTTGGCCAGCGCTGGGCGGCCAAGGATCCTGTTGTAGGGAAAGGGGATCTTGGCAACATCGAACACGATCCTCTCCGTCCTGAAGTTTAGGTCGCTTCCAAAGGTCACGGGCAGCGTGACCTTTCCCTTGGGTTGGCTTCTTCCCGGGTTGACCCCCTGAAACGTGCCCGTCTCTTCGAGGTCTCCATCAGGAATCTGCAGTTTCTCGATCACGGCAGGCGAGATCAAGTTCAGACCGGCCCCGCCATCGACTAGCATCTTCGTCAGCTTGAGGTTGCGTATTGTTGGTGAAACCAACAATGGCAACACCGACCGCATGATAGTGCGATCAGGGTGGTCCTCGGTGTCAAAAATGATAGGTGTCTTTGGACCACTTCAGCGGCCTTTGGGCATCAAACAGCGTCTCTGCCGCTGTAATCTCGCGCCCTTCGTTTAAGCCGGCGGTGAGAAGTATGCAGCGAGGCGCCGCCGTCGACGCACATGGCCTCTGTAGCTTTCTGAAACTCTTGGTCGCCGGATTCGTCGTCCTCTTCGTGATCGTCATCTTCTCGCTTTCTGTCATGGCCCCGGGCGGGCCTCTCTTGTTGCTTATCCTCGCCGCGACGGCCCGCCTGGCCGTCACGCTTCTTGCCAGACCCCTCAGCACCGTTTGGGCCCTTCTCCTTGTCCCGCCTCTCATACTCAGCCCTCTGCTTCTCAGCGAGGAGCTCAACCTGTCGGCAGTCCTGGAGAGCATGGCCTTTGGTGCGATGGATCTTGCGATGTATCGCTTGTCGGAGTTTCGGCTTCTCGGCATCCGCCAAGGCCGGCGGGCGACACATCCGGCAACCTCCTTGCCGGGGTCGTCTGCCTTGGTTTTCTTGGTGGAGCCGGCGTCATCAGATCCCTCGACGGCAAGCACGGCTTTTCCTTTGCGCTTCCTGTTGCGGCGCCGGCCTTTCTTCGCCGGGGCGGCAATATCCTTATCTGAGGAGTCGGTTTCCACGCCGGGATCTTTGCCGGGGTACTTCCTTCCCTCTTCAGCTCGGGCACATTTGTCAGCAAGAACATAGAGTTCTGCTACATCTCTCACCTTGTTCATTGCCAGCTCTTCGTGCATCTTGCGATTATGCACGTTCTGATGGAACGCGCTGATGATGGCAGCAGGGTGAACATCAGGGATATTGTATTGTACCCGGCTGAACCTCTGTATATACTTGCGGAGACTCTCGCCTCCCTTCTGGGGAATGACGTGCAGGTCGCTTGCTTGGCCATGGGCTTGGTGGCCTCCAGTAAAGGCGCCCACGAACTCATGGCACAAATCCGACCAGGAGGAAATAGAGTCTACCGGCAAGTGCATCAACCATGACATGGCGTTGGGTTTAAGAGCCAACGAGAAGTAATTTGCAAGCACCTTATCGTCGCGGGTTCCGGCAGCTTACATCGCGATGGTGTAGACGCTGAGGAACTCGGACGGGTGGGTCTTGCCACTGTACTTCTCGCCCACGTCAGGTTTAAAGGTGCCGTGAGTGGGCCACTGGAACTGCCGCAGCTCACGGGTAAAAGCCGGACAGCCTACCTCGTAAGGTAGGCCTGTGAAACTCCGGTGCGGGTGGCTCACAGCAGGCCCTGCTCGCCTGTCTGATTGGTGGCGTGCTCCGCACCGGCGCTCGATAGTGGTTCGAGCGTCTTCATGTTCTCGTTCTCGAAGAACTTGGCGCTGGTCACAATGGGCCCGTGGCTCGGACGATGCTACGGAGATCTCGTCGCCCGTAACATCGCGACGGGCTGGCGTCCGCGGTACCGGGCGAGGAGGAGGCAAGTGCACCGTGGTTGCGGCGCCGCCGGCTCTCCTGCCACTGGTGCGTGGGAACCTGTCGGAGCGTCGACCCGGGGGCTCCACCGGACTCGGTTCGTCTTTGTTGGCCACCGCAACAAGGCTTCGGATAGTGGCTCTCTATTCGTCGAGTTTCCCCGTAGTGGGAGGAAAATCGAGGAGAAACTGCGCGCGCATCAGGGCTTCTGCTGGCGTTGGTGGCAGCGAAACCTGCACGGATCGCGATGTGCTTCGACTTCTGACCATGTCAGAAGGAGCTCTATCACGATCCCGCGGTCGCATGCCACCTTCACCAGCGCCTTGACGAGCGGGCAGGTCTTCTAAATCTCGGGAGTGGCGCTCGCGGCTCTTTCCGCAGCGACACCCGGGGTCCTTGGCGTGATTACGCCGTTCGTCGTGCGCCGCTTGAGAAGAGCGCGCCATCGGCGCCGGCGTGGGAGTCTTGGAAGCCCTCGCGTCGCCTGCAATCGGGGTGGCAGCGATCTTGGAAGGCCCCGCGCCACCCGTGGAGGGCCTTGCTCCGTCTTTGGATTTGGCGGCGTGCGGCCCGTTACCAGGCGCATGAACATCGCCACCTCCCAAACTTCGGCTGCTGGGACGGTGTTGGTGTTCGCGAGCGGCGCCCCGGGTCCTTTCTGCGACCGGTCCGCTGCTCGCCCACGTCGGGACGGGATGTCCGGCTTCCGACGGGCCAACCGCCACCGTCATCTTCTTCTTGGGCGCCATGACGATGAAGAAGCGTCGAACTAACTGCTAGAGCTGATTCTCACAACTGCGCTCCCTACCTGGCGCGCCAAAGATGTCGGTGCGGGGATGACACCTATGGGATCACAAGAATCCCTACTACAGTTGCGGGGCGCGGGGTCGTGAGAAGAGCGGATCAAACAGATAGCACGCGGTCTCTTTATCCAGGTTCGGGCCGCGAGGATGCGTAAAACCCTACTCCTGCTTTGGTGGTTTGTTGATCTGTGTTCTTGAACTAGCTATGGGGCGTGAGGAGCTCCAAAAAGCCGAATCCCCCTCCTGGTCGCCTCGGGCCTCCTTTTATAGGGAAAGGGGTCGCCACAGTGGCACACATGAGGTGGAAAGGGTACAGTGGTGCGATTTTATCCCTTGCATTACATGACAAGGCGCATTTAATGTGTCTTGCTTAGGTGTCCTTGCTTTATCGGGGACAGGGGAGAACCCAGTCTCGTCCGTCGCCGCTCCCTTTCGTGTTGACACGCGCCCTGGCCAGCGGTGCCCGTGGTGCCATGTAGGCAGGCCTGCAGCTGAGGTGGCGCAGTGGTGGGTCTCCACGAAGATCCGCTTGCCGCCATGCAGGTGCCTGCCCAACTGGTTGGGTCGGCAGCTGCATGCGAAAGGTGGTGGAGGTTTGATTGGCGTGGGCCTGATGGTGGCCCTATGGGTGCCCTTGGCGAGGGCCTCGTCATAGCCCTGGCAAGGGTCTTGCCGGGGCCCCGGCAAGAGTCTTGTCGTGGCGCCTGCTGTCATCCCCGGCAAGGCTCTTGCCGGGGGCCTTGTGGTCCTCCTTGGCTGGGATCCCGCCAAGGGTCGTCGTCTTTTATAGTGTGTATCTGATCTTGAATGTCTTCACAAAGATCTGCATGCCACCACGGGGATGTCTCCCGAATCCTTGCCCCATGGGGGCAGTGGACTCAAGGGTGACTCGCTCCGTAGGTGTGGGACGAACTGCCACGGCAAGGGTCTTGCCGGGTTTGCTAAAACCGCCCCCGGCAAGGATCTTGCCGGGGGAGTCCGCTTCGTCCCCTTTGCTCTTTGTGGCCTTGGTCTTGGTGTCGTTCTGCTCCTTTCGAGGTTCAGCCTTACCTTGGCTCACCTCCCTCGCCTTGCTCGGTCATGGTGTCCGTGGCTCGGATCGCCTGCAGACAGATTATAGGGGTACAAAAGTGTACCCCTCTTTTTGTACACCGACAGGATTAGTGTGACAAAAGCTACTCTTTGAAAGAGTTCAGTGTCATCCTCCCCACATGATTCTATATAAACAACAAGGCTAGATGAAGATAGTCAACGTAGCTCTATACTTGATGACCGCATTTCCCCTACACCACCATCGCAAGTGCTTGCTCTAACTTGGCAGTGTGATATGTGGTTGTATGTTGCATATGGTATCTAGCTTGCAATTCTCCAATTTGGTTAAACAGTGTCTGATATTCTGCTTAGTTTACACATTATACCTGTTAATGTGACATGCCTTCCTGTTTTTGCTACATACTACATATATCAATTAACCATGTCCTTACATAAAACTACTGTTCTTGTGTATCCCGCATCAATCACTTATGACGAGACACCTTTAGTATGTGCAGTGTGATATTGGTTGCATCTTTCATATGATTCATAGCATGTACTGCTTCTAATTTGTTGAAACGCTATTTATGATGAACGCTTTTAACATGGCAGAGTCATATTGGTTGCATCTTTCATGTGGTGTCTAGCTCTTGCATTGCTTCTAATTTGTTGAAATGGCTTCTGGTTAGTATACACAAATAATTGTGAATATGCCATGTTCGTCTTGTTTTTCGTACATATTCCATCCTCGTATCATGTGTTAGCCTTACATCAAAGTAGTGATTATCAATATCATGCATGAATGAGTTATGAAGATTGAATTTTATTGCTTTTACTTGTCAGTTTTATTTGACAATGCAAAATCAATAAAGCAGAAGGAAATTAGCAAGACAGTGGATAATGGTGCTCCTTCCGACCAACTGAAACATAGGCTCTCTACAGATTCTACTCCGCCATCCTCCAACAAGATTTGCAAGACAACACATGCATAGACACTCAGCGTAGTTGTGTTGATGATGAGCACATCTCCCCTACTCCACCATCACAGATGCTTCCTCTAACTTGGCACTGTTATATGTGGTTGCATGTTATGTATGATGTCTAGCTTGTATTGCTTCTAATTTTATTGAATTCCATCCACTTAGTTAACACATTATACTTGTGAATAAGACACGTGTTCCTATTTCTAGAACATACAATATCTGTCTATCACACCATACTTACAACAAAGTACTACTATTGTGTAACCTACAACAATCAGTTATCATAAGACACGTTTAACTTGGGACTGTGATTTAGTTTACATCTTGCATTCTTTTCTAGCTTCTACTGCTTCTAATTTGTTGAAATGGCACTTATGACGAGATAGTTTTAACTTGGTAGAGTGATATTTGTATGGTGTCTAGCTTTCATTGCTTCTAATTTGTTGAAATGCCTTCTGCTTAGTTAGACATTGTACCTATGAATAACCAATGTTGTCCTTTTCTCTTACACATTCAATTGTCCTATCATGCGGCTGCCTTAGATGAAAGTAGTGTTCGTCAGCATCCCGCATCAATGAGTTCTGAAAAGTGATTTTTATTCATTTTTCTTGTGTGTTTGACTTGACAAGGCAATAAAATTAAGTAAGAGGAAGGAAAAAATTAAGGCAGGGGCTGATGGCGGTCTTCCGCCGGAACCGGCATCCTAGGTGCTTTCTCTAGCTTGGCAGTGTGATATTTGTTTGCATGTTGTATATGGTGTCTAGCTTGTATTGCTTCTAATTTGATTAAATTACATATGCTTAGTTTACATATTATACATGTGAATATGGCATGTCTTCCTTTTTTGCATATACTACATATGTCTACTACATGTTCTAACATCTAAGTACTGTTCATATCTATCCTGCATCAATCCTTATGACGAGACACCTTTAACTTGGTAGTGTGATGTTGTTTGCATCTTGCATATGATTTATTTCTTGTACTCCGGCACATTTCTTTAAATGCAAGTTATGATGAGACACTGTTAATTTGGCAGAGTGATATTTGAAGCATATTTCATATGGTGTCTACCTTCCATTGCCTTGCTTCTAATTCATTGAAATGTCTTCTGCTTAGTTTACACAACATAGGCCTGATTATCTCATGCTGCCCTGTTTTTCGTACATATTACATCCTCCTATCATGCCGTTGTCTAACGTCAAAGTTTAGTTCGTCCGTATCACGCATCAACTAGTTCCGAAGAACTAAATGTTTATTCCTTTTTTTGGGCTTGACTTGAGATGGCAAAGAAAAAGAGGAAGGACACATAATGGTAGGGGGTGGTGTTAGTACTCGGGAGGCATGGAAACATAATCGAAAGTGGTATGTAGATTCTCCTGGTACTTATAGTGCAATAGGATGCGGCTTGAAGCTACGTCGGTATTTCCCCAAAGAGGAAGGGATGATGCAGCACAGCAGCGGTAGGTATTTCCCTCAGTTATGATACCAAGGTTACTGAACCAGTAGGAGAACCAAGCAACACAACGTAAAAAGCCCCTGCACAGAAATAACAAATACTCGCAACCCGACGTGTAAAAGGGGTTGTCAATCCCTTTCAAGCAGCGGCGCCTCAAGATAGGCAAACGGACATGAATAAAATTTTAGTAGATTGATAGATCGAACGCCAAATAAAATAAATAAGAATAAAATGCAGCAAGGTATTTTTGTATTTTTGGTCTAATAGATCTGAAAATAAAAAGCAAAGGAAAAGTAGATCGCAAAGGCAAATAATATGAGAGAGAGACCCGGGGTCGTAGGTTTCACTAGTGGCTTCTCTCGAGAAAAATAGCAAACGGTGGGTAAACAAATTACTGTTGGGAAATTGATAGAACTTCAAATAATCATGACGATATCCAGGCAATGATCATTACACAGGCATCACGTCCAAGATTAGTAGGCCGACTCCTGCCTGCATCTACTACTATTACTCCACACATCGACCGCTATCCAGCATGCATCTAGTGTATTAAGTTCATAGTGAAATGGAGTAATGCAATAAGAACGATGACATGATGTAGGCAAGATCTATCTATGTAGAGATAGACCCCATCGTTTTATCCTTAGTAGCAACGATACATACATGTCGGTTCGCCTTCTGTCACTGGGATCAAGCACCGTAAGATCGAACTCACTACAAAGCACCTCTTCCCATTGCAAGATAAATAGATCAAGTTGGCCAAACAAAACCCAAATATTGGAGAAGAAATATGAGGCTATAAGCAATCATGCATATAAGAGACCAAAGAAACTCAAATAACTTTCATGGATATAAAATGATAGATCTCATCATAAACTCAAAGTTCATCTGATCCCAACAAACACACCGCAAAAAGAGTTACGTCATATGGATCTCCAAGAGACCATTGTATTGAGAATCAAACGAGAGAGAGGAAGTGATCTAGCTACTAACTACGGACCCGAAGGTCTACAAAGAACTACTCACGCATCATCGGAGAGGCACCAATGGAAGTGGTGAACCCCTCCGTGATGCTGTCTAGATTGGATTTGGTGGTTCTGGACTCTGTGGCGGCTGGAATTGATTTTCGTCCACTCCCCTAGGGTTTCTGGAATATTGGGGTATTTATAGAGAAAAGAGGCGGTCCGGGGGGGCACCCGAGGTGGGCACAACCCACCAGGGCGTGCCTGGGCCTCCTGGCGCGCCCTAGTGGGTTGTGCTCCCCTCGGAGCACCCCCAGGCGCAGCCTTGGCCCATTGGGTGTCTTCTGGTCCATAAAAAATCTCTGTAAAGTTTCGTTGCATTTGGACTGCGTTTGGTATTGATTTCCTGCGATGTAAAAAACATGCAGAAAACAACAACTGGCACTTGGCACTGTGTCAATAGGTTAGTACCAAAAAATGATATAAAATGACTTTAAAATGATTATAAAACATCCAAGATTGATAATATAACAGGATGCAACAATAAAAATTATAGATACGTTGGAGACGTATCACAATAGAAGGACGAAGTTCACTGGATAGATGTACAAACACGGTATCCCATGCTACACCAGGTGCAAAACATTCCAAAGGCAAACGAAAAGCTGGCACCAAACAAGCAACAACAGCCCTAGTTGTTGCAGCATCTTCTTCCATAGTACCAACATGTACACGAGTTACTCGTTTGTCACTTCAGCTAGCGGCAAGTTTCCAAGCTCCCTTGCCACCTGACACTACTTCCAAAGCACTCTTGACACAAGATGACTTGGCAAGATCAGATGAACCTTGTGAGCCTCAACAGGAAGAAGGTAGTTTCTCGAGTCAAGTTACATTTGCATGCTTATTTATATGTAGTCTCACAGTTTGATGTACACTAACACTTCCCATGTTCGTTGTTGAACTAGCACCTAGGAACAAGAGGA
The DNA here is from genome assembly GCA_021605205.1 of Aegilops longissima. NCBI lineage: Eukaryota > Viridiplantae > Streptophyta > Magnoliopsida > Poales > Poaceae > Aegilops > Aegilops longissima. The sequence continues at coordinate 387,901,835 of CM038678.1, read as the reverse complement.
AACATACATCAGGGATAATGCTCGACATGTTAAATCTAGAGGAAGAAGAATGGAGATCCATTTTGAGGCAGATTTAAAAAGGCCACGTGATGCTACATAGTCTTCCAAGTTAGTATCCGAGGTAGTCATTGCCGTTAGGTGTCATGCACGTATCCTCCCAACATGGATTCAGTACAGGAATGACAAAGGCGAAACCAAGTTTAACATCTCCATGACCATTTATCTGTAAGTATGGTTATGTATGAAAACTAGTAATATCAGCTTGATCTGTCCCATACTTTCTAGGTTGCTGGTAATGAGACTCCCATAATTTTCAACACATGAGGTTCAAGTTGGATCGCCAAGATGATGCAACCAGACAAGCATGCACTCATGTTTTCAAGTCTGCTCTGTGATAGTATCGGTATAACTTGAGGAAAACTCACTTTGAAGGAAAGGCTAACAGTGAACTTGCCCAAACATCTGCAGTGGAAAATATAACGGATGAAGACTGGAGAGTCCTTGTTAAACATTGGTCTGATCCAAAGTATCAAGTACGTTATATATATGTGATTAGATCACATGTTGAACTCCTATTTACGCATGTGCCTTACAAATCTATCTTCTTCTAGGTGAACTGTTCAAAGAACAAGGCCAGACCAAAAAGTACCTGAACCTAACATTGTGGAAATCTTCAAGGACTGTCACACCAGCAAGACGAAGGGCGTGACTACACCAGTCAAAGTCGATGTTGTAAGTCCTTAATCCTCATCCCTTTTAAGTATTAGTTACTCTCACTTGTGCATTGAACTGCACGGTTTGCGGCCAATGTCTATTACTCTTTTCAATTTTATACACAGTTGTCTTAGCGTATCATGCACCTTACAAGGTTTAAAAGAGAGGAGTGATGTTCCTTTGATCTTGATCTATAATATGTTACCATTGCTTGTTTTTTCTTAGTTGTTTTGTGACATGAATAATGTCATACTATGCTTACCGCATTATAAACTTTGTCTCTTTATCATTAGTTGTCAATACAATGTGAAGAACAATACATTAGCCATGGTACATGGTCATATGTTTGGAACCTGGTTTTATTATGTACTTTGCAGTAAAGTACAACTAATATTGTACACGGGTTCACCAAACTAAGTTCTATATATATACCAAAGCTATTCTATTTGGTCTTGTTGCCGCCTTAATAACTTCTGTTCTGGTACTACTAATGTACAAACTCAACTCTTCAGCAAACTATTGAAAAGACGGTGGAACCACCACCTGCTGAAGATGACGAGGCAACCATAACTGCAATGTCACCTCTTGCTGCAGTGGGTCAGTATCTGTCCCCTAACAGTGCCAAAAGCACCTTCCTATGTAATAATGGGTTGGTTGGTAAGGCAACCTCGTCCAAACTGCCTCATGATCAAGATATGCAAGCTCAAAACAATGATATATCTACGCTCCAGACACAAGTCCAATCCCTAGCAGAGACCCTTTGTGAAATAAGGATAGCCGTTATTCAATGTCGTCAAGATATGCATGGTTTCAAAACCAAACTATCAGACAAAGTTTATGGTGCTCCATCAGATAGTACAACATGAAAACGTAACAGTGGGGTCAAAAGAACTGAGCTTCTGAATTTCTGATGGTGCATTTATCTGCCAAACTGTTAACTTTTATGCCAACCCTCCTTTTGTTATATGGCTGTAATTTGTTTTGTTGCGATACAACATTTGTTCTTAATGTGTAGCGACCGACTGAAGAAAATAACAAGGTATTTTTGTATAGTGTAGGGTGTTCCATATATTTGCACTGGTGGCGAACTTTGATGCCCAGTGGATGTAATCTTTGAAATCACCTTAATAGCCTAGCGTTAGTTGCTTGCTCCTTAGTCTTCTTTTTTCTCGGTTTGCTAGTGGCCGCAACAACCGTGGGCCACATATGGACCGTGGTAACCATGAGCCTGCTACCTGTTGTAGTGACCATGGGCCATCTATGGGCCGTAGGATCAATGGGCCTCCTATGGGACGTAGGATCCATTGGCCACACATGGGTCCAAAAATTCATGGGCCAAAACTGTACCATGACATGGGCTGTAAACGGGCCTAATTGGTATCAGACCAGCATGGTAACAGGCTGTTAACAGGCCGGAAGAGAGCAAAGGCTTAATTCTGTCAGACAGGCATAACGGGTCGTTAATGGGCCTGAATACATGATGGGTTGGAAACGACCCAATGGGTTAACATGCCACAAAAGGGCCGATTCTAACCACGGGCTGAATTTGGCCCATTAGAATAACATGCCAATAACGAACCGTAAGTAATCAAGGGCCGGACATGAGCCCAAGAATTTATTGGCCCTTAGTAGGCCGAAAGCTAACATGGGCTGAAAATGGCCCAACTGAATCATGGGCCGTTAATGATTCCAAAAAATGCACTATTTATTATGGGCCAGAATCAGCACGGGCCATTAAAGGGCCTATAAAGACATAAGGCCTCATATGGGCCCAATGACATCACGGGCCAAATATGGGTCGTAAGTGACAATGGGCTGGAATCATATTTGACGACCCAGATGACACTAGTGGGCCGAATTTGCGAATGCCATAACGGCCATGGGTTCCCGGGCCGTAAGTGAGCTATATGCGTACATGCTGTTAACATGCTTTCCATTGGCGGGCCTGCTAACTTTTGACCAAGTCAAATGGCCTGACCTTTTTAACCTAAATGGGCCACTGTTGGGTTGTTCCACATGTCGACGTATCATAGGCGCCTCCCATCCATTGGACGAATGACATGTATCGCAACGCTCACCTGACACGTGGATCCTCCGGCGAAAGAGAATTTTACATGTGGAAAATCGCCATTGGTCCGGACTATTAACGGGTTATTGGATCCAAATCGGAACCCGATAGCTTAACGGCGACCCGTTATGGTTGAAGCCACATGTCGGTTACCCTTGACGAAAACACTTCCATGACGCAGCATTTATCATCATGGAAGTGGACACGTCCGTGATGATAATTTCAGTGTTGTCATGGAACACTTCTACAACAGCGCATGTATGACTATCTTGATTCTATCATAGAATCGTCACGGATGTACATGCCTGACAGAAAACGCGACCTACTATGACAAAGACGTATCATCACGAAAGTGTTTTTTTGTGGTGAGGTTGATGGCGCGGTCGCGGCTCCTCCGACGAAGTTCCAGTGATAGCCTCCTCGCCGGCGTGGTCGATGGTTGAATGGGCAGGCAAGCTTAAAGTGGAGTAGGGCATCAGAAGCAAGAGGAAGAAGAAGCAAGAGAAAGAAAGGGTAAAAGAGGCCTGAGCAGTTTGTCGTGCTATTTGTGAGGAATTTGGAACCTGAAATGGCACGCGCGAAGCCTTGGGATGTGCATTGAATTTTTGCTAAAAGGGCTTCTCTATTCTCACGCCTGACAAGACAACATATATCCATTCAAATATTTCTTATGACATCATCCGTTGGATTCGGGAGGACGGTCAAATGAGGTCACGATGCGAAGCAGAATGGAAAGGTACTAAGTGTAGAAGGTCTTCATGAGCCGGCTAAATTGTTTTGACCCAGTCAAGGCATATAAAGAGGAAACAGACAAATGGTCACAAAAAGGGAGTCTTCCAGCTCAACAAATTAGACCTGGCTTATCTTTGATGATTATTGTTTCCCTTTATTTTTATTTTTTTTCAGAGCATAATTTAGCATGGATAAATCCAACCTAAATCGAGGGCTAATGTTGGGGATATTTCCCAGCATTATGAACCGAAGGAGGAAATCACCGGCCAAGAGCCTACCGGCTCGGGGGTCACTTCGACCAGATGGTTCATCATGAGGCAGGGGCCCACAGTAAAGGACGGTTCATGGAGGTGCCTGACAGGCCGGTTTGTGGGAGGCCCATGATTGAAGATTGTCCTTGCTTCAAGAATAAGACAAGTAGCAAACAGAGTATGGCACGGGTTGTAGTATGACCCGAAGACAATTGTAAGCCTAGGGACTCGACCTATTATATAAAGGGGAGCCCCTAGGATGAAAAGGTTATCTTACAATTAATCGAGAGCTAGATTAGCCAATTTGCATCCTTGTAATCAATATTTCCAGCAGTATCAATCAAGCAGGAAGTAGGTCTTTACCTCCACCGTGAGGGGCCGAACCTGGGTAAACTTGTGTCTTTCGTTCCCGACCAACCCCTCTCAAGCAACCACCTAGTTGCAATGGCCTCCAGACTTAGTCCTTCCATGAGGACATCTGTCGTGACAACACCACGACAGGAGGCTGACGCCGCTTGGGTCCCATGAAGGCCACCGGCACCGCCTTGCCAGGCTGCACGACCGTGACTTGCCTGCTTTGCGGGGGCATAGACCACGACAACCTTCTTCCCCGCCCCAAAAACTAACTCTGATCCGTGCTTCACATCGGTGGAGGGAGGCTACTCTTCTCCTCCCACTGAAGCAAATCCCTCCGGGGCTCACGACAGTCCAATGAGCGGGCTGCCAGACATAGGGAAGACATGTCATGGGAATGGAGATCCACTGCGGCGGCATTAGACTAATTTTTGCCTTGTCCTGTATAGTTCAGTTAAAATGTGTTTGAAATGTAATATGAAAATCATTCATTTTGCTTGTAATTCGCCCGGTTTGTTGAAAGCCAGCTTAAAATGTATGCGGATAAATTTAGACAGCCGACTTTTGTATTAGTGTGTGCGGACTAATCTCTCGGTCCGTGTATGGATGTGGTGTGCAGTTTGCAGGTGAGCAATGCTGGAGATGCCCTTAGAGCATCTACAGCTGGACTTGGCATATCTGACCCCTCAAACACCCGCGGACGTGCCCGGGTGCGTCCGCGTACAGTGACCGGTCACCCCTCAAAAACGCATTCCACATCTGGATAACTCAAATTAGAAACCTCAAATCCATATTATTACATGCAGCGTGAAACCTAATCTAAGCGGAGCTCGTCTAGTTGCGCTCCCCGCTTGCCCGGCTCCATCCTGGCCATGTCCGGCGGCCGGCTATGGTCCTCGGAGTGTTGGTCCGGCCGCCTACAAGGTAGGGTAGGGCATGGGACATGAGCCGGCTCACGGAACTCAAGGCGCCGCCGTCTCCCATGCCCTACTCTTCCTTGTCGGAGCCTGGAACCCAAACGGTGCTGGTGGACGTCAGGTCGATGACCGATCGGTCTGGGGACGAGCCACCGACGTCCACCATGATGCGGGTGCGACGCCCGGACTGATGCGCCATACGGGGCGTCGGAGAATGCGACTCCGCCTCGCCGATGTCCGCCGCGCTCCCTCGCCCGGTGCCTTGCACGGTGGGCACGCCGTGCCATGGGCTCGTGGGATGATGGTGTGTCCCGAATATCGGACCGACACCGGAGGGGTTGCGCGTCCGCCAGCGCGTTCGGACGCCAGATGGGCCGCACGGCCTCCGGCGAGGTAGCTACGACCGGCCTAGCGCCGGATCCATGCGTCATTTGGGTGGACGCAATGGATTCTCGATGGATAGAGTCCGAGCGCAGCCGTGCACGAGCGTCCTCCCGGGCGCGGCGGAGCACAAGCCGTACGGCCAACTCCTCCTCGGCGCCTCGTGGGATGAGCTCGGGGTCGACAGATCTGGAGGTGAAGGACTCGAATTTGCCGCCCGCCATGCCGGCGACGATCGGAAGGAGCCAGAGACGAGTTTGGGCGGCGAAGGGGAGGGGAGTGAAGTGGCTAGGGTTTGATCCGGCGAGTGGATGAGGAGGATTTTATGTGGGATAGGGTGGGCCAGCGTGGGCCGGATCTGACATGGCGGGCGCGCCCGGCCGGCCTCATATCCGCTCCATGTTTGCGCTGGATATGAGGGGTGCCAACTAGCCCGAGCGTTTGAGGGGCTTGTGTCAGGACCAGATTTTCGGGATATTAATTTCCCAGAAAATGGCCCTTGTACTCACCAGCCCCAGGATTCCTGTTAGCTGATGAGGCACAAACTTGATACAGAAATTCCAAGCAAAGTACATAATATGTAGTACAAAACCCTTCTGGCCTATGAGTACAACACAAGGTTTCTAGTGGTTGATGGCGGAAGCGGTTTGTGGTTCATCAGCGTCTATGGGACTCCATTTCCCACAGGAACAGCTGACCTGGATAACTCCTATCTTCGCGAGACTGCTATCACCAGTGCGTAGGTTCCGGGGCTGTCAGCGCAAAGCTCCTCTCCATGCAAGAAATCTGGCCAAGACAATAGCCAGGGACAAGCCAGTGAGTACTTTTGAATGTACTCGCAAACATTATGGACACAGGTATAATATAATAAATGATAATCATTCTCTGATTTAGTTTATGAACACAACATCAGTCACAAAATAAAATCTGTGATGCACGTAAGCAAGTTATTCACATAAAACATGAATAATGCAATTAGAGAGTACAAATAGAATGCCTCAGTCGAGCGTCTGAGCGGCACCACAAAAAGGGCTTATAAGTGAAATAAGTAACAAACATGCCACAGTCGGGCGTCTGTGCGACACCACATAAAGGGCTTATAAGTGAAATAAGTAACAAACATGCCACAGTCGGGCGTCTGTGCGACACCACATAAACGGCTTATAAAGTAAACAAATAACAAGCATGACACAGTCGGGCGTCTCAGCGACACCACATAAAGGGCTTATATAGTAAATAAATAACAAGCATTCCACAGTCGGGAGTCTCAGCGACACCACATAAAGAGCTTATAAGAAAATAATCACAATGAATATCCAGGAGGTAGAACCGTCCCAAGGATACTCAGTAATTCAAATAATATAATGGTTAGTCCGTAATAATAGAAATCATAATCATCATGAGTCACAAGTCAAAATCCATATTCCGGTTTAGCAGTTTTTCCTCCGAAGACCGACACTAAGACCGACACTTGACCCATCCCAGACTGTAGTCCTTAACCAGGGACACGACTATTTGAATAGATATAATCTCTGCAGAGGGTGTACTCTTTACCCACGAGTAACGGATTCCGTTAGTCCATCGGGACTAATTCCGTCTACGGTCTTTAATTTGAAAACACACCTAAGCGCACACACCAGCCTAACTTACCGGTGTCTGGAATCACCCACGACACCCATTAAGCGAAACTCTAAGTGGGGAGGCTACAACCTCGACTTAGCATGGGATCACAAAATTTATAATGCGCACAAACTAGGGGAGCTACCCCTTCGGCTCCAACCGAAAACACCCATGCCCCCGGACCAGGTGGCATGCCTACCGGATGCCTCCGTATCTTCCAGCATGGCCTCTCTGTACGGTGTGTGCTAGGAAAGGGGTTGACGACTTACTGAACCGTACCCTACCAATGGCAAGGACAAGTGGTAGTACGAAACAAGTATGGGGGTTACCGGAACAAGACACGATCTATGGCCGACTCAGGAGGTCTAAGTATTCCCTGCATGATTAGCATAACAATTATATTTCAACCAACAGACAGAATCACCACTCATCATACCTTACTATGCCATACCGGACACAACCGTCTCGACGAAGACCGGAGACAAGCTCGTGTCTACCCAAGACAGAGGCTTTCCCGGATTTCTTCTGATAGGCATGAACGACATACGAGGGTGATTGCTATCACAACGTATCAAATTCCAATAGCACGGAATCATCAATATGCACTTATGAGTATGTTCATATCATCACATAAAATAACACAAAGCCCGAGACGAGGAGTGTTGTAACCGTATCAAACAACACACGACAACATTATGCCAGGGTTCAGAATGCTTGCCTTCAAGTTGTGTAGAGGCAGGGTGCATCCTAAAACTTTTGAAAGTTTCTTCTTCTTCAAAATCCTATTTTTGAAAATATTCAAATTAACCCATAGTTTCAAAACAGTACAAAAAAGTTGTCTGAATTTTTTTCAAATAAATATTAAAATAAACTAGACAAAATTTGAGGAAGGTAGGAGGAAGAATCAACTCATTTGGAGTTATATTTAAAAAGTTATAGACAGTCAAAGTTTCAGTCAAATTCTATTTTTTTAAATAAAACAGAAAAAGAAAAACGTTTAAAAACGTCGAAGACGTACTCTGGGTTTACGTCTTCACTTAATCCAGCGTGTACCGGTTCGTGGTCACTGACAGTGGGTCCATGGGGCCCATCGTCGTTTGGCGATCGTCTCTCCTCCTTTCTCCTCTGCCCGAAGCGGCGACGGGCTCGGCGATCAACGCCGCGACGGCGGTTCCCGAGGGGTTCTCGAGGCGGGATGGATCCGCCAGTCCAGGACGGTCCTCCCGGTGGTCGCTAGGCAGGCGGGGACAAAGGCAGTTGCCGGCGGCGAGTTCCGCGGCGGAGATGGCTTCGGGATGATTTGGGGGTTCGAGCTACGGTGGTTCTCGAGCGAGTTTGAGGCGTTGGGCGGTTCCGCAAGTCCATGGGGAGTCGGGTGGTGGTGCTGGATGGACGGGGAGGGCTCTGGTTGCGATGAACAGGGCCGGAAGGCGGCGGCGGCCGAACTGGCCGGAGACGGGGAAGACGGCCTTCCCTGGTCGATTGTAGGCTAAGGGAGCCCTAGGGGAACGGCTTGAGCTTGTCTGAGGGACTGAACGAGCTCGGGGGTCCTATTTATAGCGCAACTACGTCGGTTCCGCGACTGTGGATAAGGACGCCGGCGAACCGCCGTCCTGTTGCAGCAGGGCGACGTGGAGGAGATTGAGGCTGGTCGGCGCATTCCGACGAGCTCCTCACTGCTCAAGGGGCGAAGTGGGCGCTGGTGGGCTCGGCGGCGCCGTCATGGCAGAGCCCTCTTGTGGCCAGCCGCTAGCTGCCACGGCCGACTGGCGGCGGCTGTGGAGCTCGAGGCGGCCTGGAGGGTGGTGAGTGGATGAGCAGGCGTGGCTCTGCAGGTGGGCAAAGGCCGGGGGCGGCGACAGCGGCGACCGTGCGCGCATGTGCAAAAGCAGCTCTGGCGCGCCTAACGACGCACACCGTGTGCTCGCGAAATGCCGGTAGCGTGTTAGAGGGCTCGGATGATGCTGGTAGTTAACAGGCCTGGGTTAGGGTTAGCTAGGAGCTTAGTGGACAAGTTATTAGGTCAGAGGATCAAGTTCACAATGTAAACAAAAAATCATGCCAAATCTGTTTATGCACTCAAGGTGTTTGACAGAATGCCAAGGGCATCTAGGCAACTCTTGGGGTGGCCAAAACTCCAGATCCTAGTCTCTTTAGATGTAGGTGATGGTGGCAAGGTTAGTTTGGCAAAACTAGAAACTAGTCAGTGCAAGTTTTTGAGAAAACCCAAACTGGACAGAAACTAAAGTCTATCATTTCATGGACAAAAAATATTCCAATGGGTCCACTTTCCTGGACTTAAGGGTTTTGCAGGGTGGTTTATAAGCAGGAGAAGGATCATGGGCATTAGAGGAAAATAAAATAGGGTTGCAGTAGAAAATGCCAATCTGGTCCAGAGAGCAAAAGAGGATGATTTGCTCAAATCTTGCAAAGAACATACATGGGTTTTTGCATAAAAATGAATTATATGCATCTACTGTCATCTCCAAATACCTGGTAGAATTTTTAAAGAATTATTTAAAGGGGTTGTAGTGCAAAGGTATCAACTGGATTAGTTCTGAAACTTTGGGGTAAAGCTCTAAATCTCCAATGACAAAAATATATTTTTGCACAAAAGTGATTTAGGGACATCATATGTCATCCCCAAAATTTTGTGAAAATTTTAAAAGCTTTTATCAAATGGTTGTAGTGCAAAAGAGGCTCTAAAGCTTATAAAAATTATTTTTAAAAGAATAAAGTTGAGGAAAAACAATTATGCAAAGAAATCCACTGATAAAAGAAGTATTTTCTAGAGAGGGTATACAAGTCCTATAATACTTTGAAAAGTTTCCACTTGGGGTGGAAACTTCACAATATTAAAGAAAAGAAGGGTTCTGAAATCAAAAGAAAATCCAGAAAGCAAAAATTTTAATCTCCTGGCAAAATTTTAATAAACAAAACATGGTTAAATTTTTGGGGTGTTACAACACTACCCCCCTTAAGAAAAATCTCGTCCTCGAGATTTGCTAAAAGTTGTTTTGAGTGAAAAAAATATACTCTGAAAAAAAATCATCCTACTTATGCAATAAAATGCGGCTACAGTGAGAGGGCAATAAGTGGTGTAAAACTACAGTGTGGAACACTGGTGCTGCGTGGAAAAATCCATGGTTTGGGGAAAATGAGAGATTTCTACGTTGGATACAGTAAATTTAGAATAAATTCTAGATTTCTAAAATACGCTGGTCGTACCCGAGAGCACAGTGCTCTCTGTGGCTGACAGGTGGACCCGGGGTCCACTGTCGGTCTCTTCCTCTGCCTCTGGCTCTCTCTTCTTCCTCTCTCCCGCATGCTTTCCCGCGCTTTCTCCACCGGCGACGTCTAGCGCCAGAGGGCATCTAGGGCCGATCTGCGGTAGTCTTGTGGCGTGCTAGCTGCCGGTGCAGTGTGCACTCACCTCGTGGGCCAGTGCGCTGTCGGCACTGCTCGCGGATTCGTCTCCGAACACCGGCGATCGAGCAACGAGCAGCGCTGGTGGACCTCGCCCACCGTACACCGATCTCGAGCTATAAAATGACCGCGGTGCTCCTTTCTTTCTCCTCACACCTGGCCTCGCTTCTCCTTCTCCTCCCTCCTCCTCCATTTCTGTTTGCAGGAGCTCGAGACGAGGCTCTAATGGTGGAGGTGATGCCGAACTGGTGCGTGATCCTGGTGTGCGGAGGATTGGCGGCATTGTTGGGGTTCTCCGTGCTCCTGTGCGTGATGACCCTCGATGATCGTCGTGATGCTGCCGCTCGAGTGTTAGCTCTCCGCGGTGGCGGTGATCATGAGGATTAAGTGCGGTGTCGGGCGTTAACTGTCGTCAGTGTGCTGGAGGCAACTTGCACCCGGATGATTACCCACTAATCTTTCCTTCAGAGACTGTGGTGTGTTAGGGAGGTGGTCAGTTAGGTGCAGTATGTGCGCGAGGATTTGCAATTAGTGCACGAGGTCGAGTGGTTGTGGTTGTGAGTCTGCTGTTATGGTGCTGCGTGAATAAAAATCTATGTCATTAATCGTTATATGTTGCAACAACTCAGGGAAAGAAAAATCTCACTCCAAAATTTACTGAGAGTGAAAACAGTTAATCAAAAATAACAGCAGTACAAACCACTCACATATGCTAAAATCAAATATTTAATCAATCACACAAATCTAGGACACAAAGCTTAAGTTGCAACACATACACAAATGTTGGAATAATGAACGTAGCAGTGATGGCTACACTGAAAACGGTAAAAGGACAGGGTCCTTAGAAAACGTCTCTGGTACTGGGGCACACTCCTCTTCTATCGGGGGAAGCGGATTGACTAGACGATGAATGTGCCTCTGCTGGTCAGGCCTCAGTGGTCTGCCAATGGCGATCTGAGGATTTAAATCAGTGAGGCTCTGGAAATAACCCATCACTCGTTGGGTCAAACGCTCTTGAGCGATGACATACTAGGCAAGGTTGGCCAATACTGGGTCTCTCTCAATTCGCCCACCGGGAAAAGATGCTACTTCTCCGGGTGCTGCGCGACTCGGAAAGTAATAATACCCTCGTTCGCTGGCATAGGGTATCGCGAATCAAAGGCGAGCAAGTGCTTCATATGCAGCAGCCTCTATGGCCATATGCGGAGTCGGCATAGATTTCCCCACGAAGGAGACTTCTGTTGGGTCTTGGTTTGGGTTTGTGGGAGGGATGTGCACCACTGCCCAATATTTCGAGGTGGATGGGGTGATCCTCGACTTGAGCAACTCATACTGGGGTGGATAGAACTCATGGTATTGCAGGTAAAGTCCCACAATATTCTAACAAAACTACATGGGGTTGCTTCTGGAGTTCTCAGATAAATACTAGGGCTCGGCATGGCAAAGGAATGGCTGTGAGAGTTGTGCTCATGGTGAGGGATACTTGGCAAGGTCACGAGGTGGCCTTTTTATAGCACTGGAGCTGGGTTATTTACCGTGGTGAAGGGTAATAAATTTGTCAGTTCTGCTCTAAGGGTCGGGGTCAATGCCACAGATACACATATCTCCCTAAAGCGACATATCACTATGGGGGTCGTCGGGGTGGTTTTTGTAACTGTGCCAGGGATAAAAATGCAACTGCATGCTAACATATTTATGCAAGGCTGCTATTCAAAACAGAGGCACCCAAGTAGGCTGCGATTATTTGTGGCGGTACAAGATTATACAATTACAGGGCATAGAAATATCAAGGCTTGGTACTACTCGAATGACTTAGTCTACCTCGTTTATATCTAAGCGGGCGTGCCTTGTGGATGTCGAAGCTTCTCCACGGTTTTCACCGTCGGGGTTAGCTGGAGGGGGTTGAGGGGCTGCAGGGTCGGGGTAGCGATGATGACCATCCCGGGGATTGTTGGCCACAATCTAGTTGGAGCGTGTTCCCAAAAGGCGACGAAGCACTTCTGGGGACACCAACGTATTTTGGTCGATGGCTGGGGCAGATCTCAAGGACTCGATCGGGTGTCCGAACAGCACGACTGGGTTGTCGGTGTCGGGCTCATCTTCTCCTCTCGCCGGGGCTCGGCGAACCAGTTCTCCACGAGCTGCGATTAGATCATGGGTGATTTGATCGAACAGTTCCTCTAGTGCACTTACATAGCGCTCGAGATGCAACAATGCAGGATCCGTCTCGTGATCTCCGTTGGCAACCTGGGGCGTCCTACCATACCCGTCACGGCTAGGGTAGTAGTAGAACGAGCGGCAGTTGACTCTGGGCGACAAGTGCCGGAGTTGAACTATAGCCTCTCGAGCAGCTAGTTGGATGGCTTGTGGCTCAAAGGAAGTTGTCCTTCCGGTGAACCTGTAGGGGCGTTCTGGCGATAGACCCCTACCATAGATGTGCAGAGTGGCCCAGAATTGACGGCTCTCACCGCTCATGGGTCCTTGGTACACAACATATTCTGGGGGTTCTTCTAATGCATAGGCACGGCGGGTGAGGTTTGCGAGCACGGTCACAAAACCTCCAAGGTTGGTTGCTGTGGTCTCATTGTGCACAATAGGGCCGGGCATCGTAGCTCGGTTTGGGGAAGAGGTTGTGCTGTGCTGTGCTGCGTTGAGGCTAGCGTGCCCTTTTTATAGAAAAAGGGGGCGGAGCCATCCTCCGCATGCTTGCGAATGAGACAATTTAGGTGTCGGTCACTGGCGCGTGATCGACAGGTTAGGCTGATAGGTTGGGCACCGACTGCCAAAAGGTGTCGGGGTCACTGTGTGGCTATCTTACACGAGAAGCTTGGCTGGGGTCCAGTTAGGGTTTGGTCGGTGGGTTAACCTAGGTTTATTGACCTGGCTAAGATAGGATTAGCCAATGGTCAGCCTAGCTCTGATACCAAGTTTGTCAGGACCGGATTTTTGGGATATTAATTGCCCAGAAAATGGCCCTTGTACTCACCAGCCCCAGGATTACTGTTAGCTGATGAGGCACAAACTTGATACAGAAATTCCAAGCAAAGTACATAATATGTAGTACAAGACCCTTCTGGCCTATGAGTACAACACAAGGTTTCGAGTGGTTGATGGCAGAAGCGGTTTGTGGTTTATCAGCGTCTATGGGACTCCATTTCCCACAGGAACAGCTGACCAAGATAACTCCTATCTTCGCGAGACTGCTATCACCAGTGCATAGGTTCCGGGGCTGTCAGCGCAACGCTCCTCTCCATGCAAGAAATCTGGCCAAGACAATAGCCAGGGAAAAGCCAGTGAGTACTTTTGAATGTACTCGCAAACATTATGAACACAGGTATAATATAATAAATGATAATCATTCTCTGATTTAGTTTATGAACACAACATCAGTCACAAAATAAAATCCGTGATGCATGTAAGCAAGTTATTCACATAAAACATGAATAATGCAATTAGAGAGTACAAATAGAATGCCTCAGTCGGGCGTCTGAGCGGCACCACAGAAAGGGCTTATAAGTGAAATAAGTAACAAACATGCCACAGTCGGGCGTCTGTGCGACACCACATAAAGGGCTTATAAGTGAAATAAGTAACAAACATGCCACAGTCGGGCGTCTGTGCGACACCACATAAAGGGCTTATAAAGTAAATAAATAACAAGCATGCCACAGTCGGGCGTCTCAGCGACACCACATAAAGGGCTTATATAGTAAATAAATAACAAGCATGCCACAGTCGGGCGTCTCAGTGACACCACATAAAGGGCTTATAAGAAAATAATCACAATGAATATCCAGGAGGTAGAACCGTCCCAAGAATACTCAGTAATTCAAATAATACAAGGGTTAGTCTGTAATAATAGAAATCATAATCATCATGAGTCACAAGTCAAAATCCATATTCCGGTTTAGCAGTTTTTCCTCCGAAGACCGACACTAAGACCGACACTTGACCCATCCCAGACTGTAATCCTTAACCAGGGACACGGCTATTCGAATAGATATAATCTCTGCAGAGGGTGTACTCTTTACCCACGAGTAACGGATTCCGTTAGTCCATCGGGACTAATTCCGTCTACGGTCTTTTAATTGAAAACACACCTAACCGCACACACCAGCCTAACTTACCGGTGTCTGGAATCACCCACGACACCCGTTAAGAGAAACTCTTAGTGGGGAGGCTACAACCTCGACTTAGCATGGGATCACAAAATTTATAACGCGCACAAACTAGGGGAGCTACCCCTTCGGCTCCAACCGAAAACACCCATTCCCCCGGACCAGGTGGCATGCCTATCGGATGCCTCCGGTATCTTCCACCATGGCCTCTCTGTACGGTATGTGCTAGGAAAGGGATTGACGACTTACTGAACCATACCCTACCAATGGCAGGGACAAGTGGTAGTACGAAACAAGTATGGGGGTTACCAGAACAAGACTCGATCTATGGCCGACTCAGGAGGTCTAAGTATTCCCTGCATGATTAGCATAACAATTATATTTCAACCAACAGACAGAATCACCACTCATCATACCTTACTATGCCATACAACCGTCTCGACGAAGACCGGAGACAAGCTCGTGTCTACCCAAGACAGAGGCTTTCCCGGATTTCTTCCGATAGGCATGAACGGCATACGAGGGTGATTGCTATCACAACATATCAAATTCCAATAGCACGGAATCATCAATATGCACTTATAAGTATGTTCATATCATCACATAAAATAACGCAAACCCCGAGACGAGGGGTGTTGTAACCGTATCAAACAACACACGACAACATTATGCCAGGGTTCAGAATGCTTGCCTTCAAGCTGTGTATAGGCAGGGTGCATCCTAAAACTTTTGAAAGTTTTCTTCTTCAAAATCCTATTTTTGAAAATATTCAAATAACCCATAGTTTCAAAACAATACAAAAAATTTGTCTGTATTTTTATCAAATAAATATTAAAATACACTAGATAAAATTTGAGGAAGGTAGGAAGAAGAATCAACTCATTTGGAGTTATATTTAAAAAGTTATAGCCAGTCAAATTTTCAGTCAAATTCTGTTTTTTTAATAAAATAGAAAAAGAAAAACGTTTCGAAATATAAACACGTCGAAGACGTACTCTGGGTATACGTCTTCACTTAATCCAGCGTGTATCAGTTCGGTCACTGACAGTGGGTCCATGGGGCCCACTGGTCAGGTTTGACCATTCGTCTCTCCCTCCTTTCTCCTCTGCCCGAGCGGCGACGGGGCTCCGGCGATCAACGCCGGCGAACGGCGGCTCCCCGAGGGGTTCTGAGGGCGGGGATGGATCCGCCAGTCCAGGACAGTCCTCCCGGTGGTCGCTAGGCAGGCGGGGACGAAGGGAGTCGCCGGCGGCGAGCTCCGCGGCGGACATGGCTTCGGGATGATTTGGGGGTTCGGGCTACGGTGGTTCCCGAGCGAGTTTGAGGCGTTGGGCGGTTCCGCAAGGCCATGGGGAGTCGGGTGGTGGTGCTGGATGGACGGGGAGGGCTCTGGTTGCGATGAACAGGGCCGGAAGGCGGCGGCGGCCGAACTGGCCGGAGACGGGGAAGACGGCCTTCCCTGGTCGATTGCAGGCTAAAGGAGCCCTAGGGGAACGGCTTGAGCTTGTCTGAGGGACTGAACGAGCTCGGGGGTCCTATTTATAGTGCAACTACGTCGGTTCCGCGACCGTGGATAAGGACGCCGGCGAACTGCCGTCTTGTTGCAGCAGGGCGACGTGGAGGAGATTGGGGCTGGTCGGCGCATTCCGACGAGCTCCTCACTGCTCAAGGGGGCGAGCTGGCGCGCGCGGGTGGCTCGGGCGGCGCCGTCCGCTGCAGAAAGCCTCGTGGCGGCCGCCAGCTCGCCACACGGCCGACCTGACGGCGGCGCTGTGGAACTCTAGGGGCGGCCTGGAGGGTGCTGGTGAGTGGATGAGAACGGGCGTGGCTCTGCAGGTGGGCAAAGGCCAGGGGCCAGACGCGGCGACCGTGCGCAAGACGTGCAAAGCAGCGCGCCTGGCGCGCCAGCCTAAGACGCGCCAGGTGCTCGGCGAAATGCCAGCGCGTGTTAGAGGCCTCGGATGATGCTGGTAGTTAACATGCCTGGGTTAGGGTTAGCTAGGAGCTTAGTGGACAAGTTAGTTAGGTCAGAGGATCAAGTTCACAATGTAAACCAAAAATCATGCCAAATCTGTTTATGCACTCAAGGTGTTTGACAGAATGCCAAGGGCATCTAGTCAACTTTTGGGGTGGCCAAAAACTCCAAATCCTAGCCTCTTTAGATGTAGGTGATGGTGGCAAGGTTAGTTTGGCAAAACTAGAAACTAGTCAGTGCAAGTGTTTGAGAAAACCAAAACTGGACAGAAACTAAAGTCTATCATTTCATGGACCAAAAATATTCCAATGGGTCCACTTTCCTGGACTTAAAGGTTTTGCAGGGTGGTTTATAAGCAGGAGAAGGATCATGGGCATTAGAGCAAAATAAAATAGGGTTGCAGTAGAAAATGCCAATCTGGTCCAGAGAGCAAAAGAGGATGATTTGCTCAAATCTTGCAAAGAACATACATGGGTTTTTGCATAAAAATGAATTATATGCATCTACTGTCATCTCCAAATACCTGGTAGAATTTTTAAAGAATTGTTTAAAGGGGTTGTAGTGCAAAGGTACCAACTGGACTAGTTCTGAAACTTTGCGGTAGAGCTCTAAATCTCTAGTGACAAAAATATATTTTTGCACAAAAGTGATTTAGGGACATTATATGTCATATCCAAAATTTGGTGAAAATTTTAAAAGCATTTATCAAATGGTTGTAGTGCAAAAGAGGCTCTAAAGCTTATAGAAATTATTTTTAAAAGAATAAAGTTCAGAAAAACAATTATGCAAATAAATCCACTGATAAAAGAAGTGTTTTCTAGAGAGGGTATACAAGTCCTATAATACTTTGAAAAGTTTCCACTTGGGGTGGAAACTTCACAATATTAAAGAAAAGAAGGGTTCTCAAATCAAAAGAAAATCCAGAAAGCAAAAATTTTAATCTCCTAACAAAATTTTATTAAACAGAACATGGTTAAATTTTTAAGGTGTTACAGCTTATCTGGGTAAAAAAATCGTGACCTGACAGTGACCAGGCGGCCTGCCCAAACGTATGA
This sequence comes from Aegilops longissima, assembly GCA_021605205.1. Taxonomy (NCBI): domain Eukaryota; kingdom Viridiplantae; phylum Streptophyta; class Magnoliopsida; order Poales; family Poaceae; genus Aegilops; species Aegilops longissima. The sequence continues at coordinate 387,884,224 of CM038678.1, read as the reverse complement.
GGTGAATTTGAGGCGTTCGTGTAGATGCTCTTAGCCATACATTTTTCATGATTTGAAGTGATGAAGCGACACAAATCTTTCGAGTGAGGACCCAACCTAGATTTCAGATGGCTCCGTACGACCATACAAACTACTTTCTCCATCCGGAAATACTTGTCATCAAAATGAATAAACGGGGATGTATCCAGATACATTTTAGTTTTAAATACATTTTTTTTGTCCATTTTAATGACAAGTATTTTCGGACGAAGGGAGTAATACTCTACAAAGTGCGGTCGTTAGATGGATATAGTTTCACTGTCTAAAGCTTCTGCATTAAGCATGTACCCGAAGACCTGCTAATTAGCTAGCCAACGCATCTCTACCTACTGCCAGTATACTTTCGATGGACAAACTTTTTTTTTAGAAAAACTTTCAATCTATTCATCTTCAATCATCGCAGTACAACGAACACCAGAAATAAAAATTACATCCAGATTCGTAGACCACCTAGCGACGACTACAAGCAATGAAGCGCGTCACCGTCATCATACCTCCATCGCCGGAATCGAGCACAACTTGTTGTAGTAGACAGTCGGCAAGTCGTCGTGCTAAAACCCCATAGGACCAGCGCACCAGAACAGCAACCGCCGTCGATGAAGAATAACGTAGGTTGGAAGGATTCAACCCGAAGACACACGAATGTAGACGAACAACGACGAGATCCGAGCAAATCCACCGAAGATAGATCCGCCGGAGACACACCTTCACACGCCCACCAACGATGCTAGATACACCGCCAGAACGGGGCTAGGCGGGGAGACCTTTGATGGAATTAATCTTGACATGTAGCTTGTGCACGTATATGTGAACGGGTCATGCGGATCCTGGGGCGTACGTGCATGTAGCTGGTTGTTAGTGCATGCAGTAGGGGCCGTTGGAGGTAGCAGCGTCGTGCATGCAGGAGCGCGCGGTGCGTGTGGCCAGGCTGAGCGGATCGTGCGTGCATGGATGCATGCAAGTTAGTTGGATTAGTGGGGGTTAGCAGCCGAGTGTAGCGGCTGGCCAGTGCGTGTGTGGGTCTTTCTGTACTGGTATTTAAAGTGATTAGATGAATGAGAAAGAGTGGCCAAGAAGGCTGTGGTAAAATGTAGTACATGTGTTCTCACCAGGAGCAAAGGCAAAGCTAGTTGTATCCTGGTGAAGTGTGTGTGCGTGTGGCTTTCTTCCATTGTGTGTGCGTTCTTGAGAGAGCAATCTTGATCTGAGAGAGTTGTGAGAGGCAACACTGAGGAAGAAGAGCGGCGTTGCAAGGAGGCGGTTACAACAACCTTTGTGACCTGCGTGACCGTCGAGCAAAATCGCCATTGAGCTAACATTTGCGTGTAATGATAGATGCAAATTTGCACGCCGAAAGTACGTATATACTAATATACACCTCGGTCCTACTCTCCTACTACAACTCGGACCGCCTGCCACCAACCAATGTCCAGGGCTATGTGTACTCTAGCTGAGTAAGGTTTTTTTGTTTGTTGAGAAGATGGCTCTAGCCGAGTAGGTTGTAGCTGCCCCGGTCTATCACCTTGGATCGGTCTCCTTCGTGTCATGCCAACTCGCAAAGTGCAACACCAAATCATCTCATATTTTTCAGCGACCACACCCTTTGCCAGCACTGCACATTTGCATTGATTGGAGAAATTCTCCGAAGTCATGAGAACATCTACAGACCCTAGTTGACTAATTTGGGGCCCTATACATCGGTCGGCTGGAGGCGACCGGGCGTCGTACGGGGTCAGTGACCGGACACACTCTTTTTGTCCCTTTCCACAACGACGACCCTGTATCCATACAAAAGCATGCACGCTACAGAGATTATACCAATACAACTTATAAACACACCAATCGGACATAGATAGGGCAATCCGGCCTAGATAAGTTCATACAGCTCGATCCAAAAAGGCCCTTGCAGTTCATGGTTAACTAAAGTACTAGATTAAAAAATAATTAGACATAGGGATGCAATCACTTCCTTGCTGACCGCTTTCCCTTGGAGTCACGGGAGTGGCGGTTGTCCTCCGTGTTGGCGTTGGCGGCGGGGGCGCCTCGTCGTTCGTCATGTCATTGTGCGAGGAGAAGGAGATGATGATCCTCACCATGCGCCGAGCGGCGCTGTTCCGCCGTAAGCAGTGTGGCTCTCTTCGCCACTATCGTCTTTTTCCTCGCCAAGGCACCAACCTCGCAGATTCCTCAAGCCCGATGGGAAGCACATCTGCATTTTTGTGACTCTGATGGCGGGTGTCCTTCTCTGCCTAGGTGTACGAGCGGCGGATTGCGTCACAGAGCGTCTTCTTGGTGTCTTAGGCGGGCGGCAGCAACTCCAGCACAGATCTGCAGGAACCGAAGCCTGAGCGGCTCGACGCACCCTGCATTGCCCTCTTCACTGCATGTTGATACGCGCGCCGCTCGGTCTTCGGCTGGCGCTACTGCAGCCACGGGCTTGAAGGTGTGGGCACTAGCACTCAGCGCCTCCCGGGAGGAGCCGGTGTGTGATGCCCGAATAGTTAAGCTACATTAACCTTCTGCTAATTATGTCACGTCACCACGGTTACCGTTGTTAATCTCGCAATGAATCAAGTCCCGTTTGAATTCAGATTTAAAATAAGTCAAATTATAATGTTTTTTAAATGGTAAAACAAAAATGTTCGCTGGGTTGCAAATATTCACCAACTAATTGTCATGTAAGAATCAATATTTTTTAGAATAATTAAGTACCACTAAACTATTTAAAACTGATCTTGCAGCAGTTTAATTGATCTTTGTGATTTCAAAAAAAAGTTAAACAATCAAATGCCCTTAAACTTTTTGAGCAACCCTAAGAGGATGTCTAGTATTAACGTGCCAAATCTCCTATGTAGTAAAAAATCATTTGGTTACAAAAGGAAAAATAAAACAACATCAAATAAATAAGACAGACATAAAAAAGGCATAAAAGGAAAAGGCCTAAACTAGTACTGCCCATGTGGGCTCTAGTGTGCACATGGCCCAGCCACACCCCCCAATCGTCTCCTTCCTTCTACAGGAAGCAGGGGGTCGTGGCAGGCATCCGGCCGCCATGACCGCGCCCTGGTCACGTGCCGATCATCCCTGTTGTCCCCTGCTGGTTAAAACGACGCCCGCGGCCCCATTCATAACCCTAGATCATTTCCCCTCCTTTTCCTCGCGCCGCCATCGTCTCCCCATGCTCGTCCGAACCATCGTCATCATGGCCACCTCCATTCCCGCGCTCTCCATCGTCCCGGCGCCCTGAAAGCTTGCCCGCGAGCTCAGTCATCGTCCGCCTCGTCGTCTTCACCCACTGGATCCAGCAGGCAGCCACCGCAATGTCGGCATCAGCCTTGTCTTCGTCTTCGGCCAGAGCAGCTCCTCCGCGTCGACCCGCCCGACTCCGGTCGTCCCCGCCCTCATCAAGCCTCCCCTGCAACGCTGTGAGCAGCACCACGTTCCCTCTCCGTCCTCCCCCTCGATTTGTTGTTGTTGCTGTCGGTTCAATATCCGGCGTATCTCGTAGTAGGGTGTCACGCCCAAGATGCGACCCTATCCTAAAGGAACTCGAAGGTCCCACCAAGGATAGAAGCGCATCTTGAAGACGCTTTTGCAAGGTGGATATCATTACATCAACATTACATAATAGTGGGGATACTCCAAGACATACAACGTCACATAAATACAACAATACATCATACATAAGATAAACATCCGACTACGGATGAAACATAAATGAAACTCAAACAATATCCACCTCGCTAGCCCAGGCTGCCGACACCGAACCTATCCCCGATTGAAGAAGCGTAAGAAGAACTCCAAAACAAGTAAACATCGCTCTCGCGTCATGATCATCGCATAACCTGTACCTGCAACTGTTGGTGTAGTAATCTGTGAGCCACAAGGACTCAGCAATTCCATTACCATGGGTATCAAGACTAGCAAAGCTTAAAGGGTAAGGAAGGGGTAAACTGGTGAGGTTGCAGCAGCGACTAAGCATATATGGTGGCTAACATACGCAAATGAGAGCGGGAAGAGAAACAACGGAACGGTCGTGAAGCTAGTAATGATCAAGAGGTGATCCTGAACTCCTACTTATGTCAAACATAACCCAAAACCGTGTTCACTTCCCGGACTCCGCCGAAAAGAGACCATCACGGCTACACACACGGTTGATGCGTTTTAATTCGGATCTGGTGTCAAGTTATCTACAACCGGACATTAACAAATTCCCATCTGCCACATAACCGCGGGCACGGCTCTCGAAAGTTTATACCCTGCAGGGGTGTCCCAACTTAGCCCATGATAAGATCTCGCGATCAACGAAGGATATTCCTTCTCCCCGGGAAGACCCGATCAGTCTCGGAATCCCGGCTACAAGAAATTTCGACAGTAATAAAACAAGACCAGCAAAGCCGCCCGATGCGCCGACAAATCCCGATAGGAGCTGCACATATCTTGTTCTCAGGGCAACACCGGATAGGTCAGCCTACGAGTAAAACCAACCCTCAAGTTGCCCCGAGGTGGCCCCGCAGTCTGCCCGGTTTGAACAAGCACTTAGAGAAGCACTGGCCCCGGGGGGGCTAAAATAAAGATGACCCTCGGGTTGGCCGACCCAAGGGAAAGGGTATAGGTGGTGGTGAGGCAAATGGTAAAACCAAGGTTGGGCCTTGCTGGAGGAGTTTTATTCAAAGCGAACTGTCAAGGGGGTCCCATAAATCACCCAACCGCGTTAGGGACGCAAAATCCGGGAACATAATACCGATATGACGGAAACTAGGGCGGCAAAAGTGGAACAAAACACCAGGCATAAGGCTGAGCCTTCCACCCTTTACCAAGTATATAGATGCATTAATTAAATAAGAGATATTGTGATATCCCAACATAAACATAATCCAACATGGAGCAATCTTCATCTTCACCTGCAACTAGCAACGCTATAAGAGGGGCTGAGCAAAAGCGGTAACATAGCCAAACAACGGTTTGCTAGGAAGGGTGACAACGGTTAGAGGTTCATGGCAATTTGGGAGGCTTGAAGAGCAAGCGATAGAGCAAGCGATAGGTAGCGCAGCATAGAGATAGAACGAAGCAACTAGCATAGCGATGATAGTAATGAGATCCAAGGTGATGGTCATCTTGCCTGAAATCCCGCTAGGAAGAAGAACGAGTCCATGAAGAAGATGAACGGGAAAAGTCGAACGAATCCTCACAATCGCAACATTACCGGAACTAAGAAGCAACACCGGAAAGAAACAAACAACATAGTAAACACACAATCATAAACATGGCATGATGCATAATCAAGTATGATGCATGTCCGGTTTAAATGAGGCATGGCATGGCAAAGTGCAACAAACAATACTACAGATTAAGTGGAGCTCAATATGCAACGAGTTGCATATCGACAAAACACCACATTCGAGTTATTTAGTTCGCTCTCGTTATAAGCTACTCAACAATATTAAATGTTGTTAAACAAGGCAAGGGGTGAAGCATAAGTAAACTAATGATTTAGGAAAATTTAAATGAGGCCGGAAATAAGAAACAACAATTCCGGAAAATCCTCATGTGCATATTTTAGATTCGGTACTGTTCTGCCCTAAACACAATTTTAATGTTATTAAACAGTAAAAAAAAGTGCACCATGTTAATCTATGCATTTTTTTCACCCCATTTACATATAAAGTTTATTTAAAACGGAGCTACGATTATTTAGTTATGAAATAAATCATTTTAGCATGGCATTTATGCAAATTTAAACAAACAACATTTTAAACATTTTAAACATGGATGAAAGTGGTATATTATGAAACTAGATGAAAAACTAAGCATTTTGCATATATAAGTTGTTTTAAACCGATGCATGGGTTGTGAGATATTAAATGCATGAACATGAGGGTTTTTCTGCAATTCTGTAAATCCTGGGATAATTAGACAAATACGCAGGCAGGAAAAAAAACATGCACTGGGCTGAATCTGGATCTGGGCAAGGGCTTTGGGTGGCTCACCATGGGCCAAGGCCCAATAGGCAGAGGAGAGGGGGAGGCCGGCAGGGCACGCTGGGCCGGCCTGCTTGCGATGCCCAGGAGGAGCGCGACCAGGGGTCAACGCAGGCGAGGCGCTCGTCTCCTCGTTCGTTACTGAAAAACAGAGGCAGCTGCAGGTGAGGCCGGCGACGCTGGAGGAAGGCGACGGCAGCAGGCATCGCAGGAGGTCCGGGACGAGGCGCCGGCGTACAGATCCGGCTGGACCTCAGCGCAGGTGGCCGCAGGCGGGCGCTTCCGTGGCCGATCCAAGAAGAAGCAGGCGACGAGGGACTTGGCGCGGAGGCGAGGGGATGGAGCAGAGGCGAGCTCGACGGCGGGGAGGTCTTGCGCAGGCGGGCGGCGAGGTTCAACGGGCGGCGGAGCTAACGGAGAAGGCGGCCGGATCTGGAGCGAACGGTGGCGGCTTGAGGCGCTGGTGCGGGCAGAGCTCAGCGAGGCCATGGCGCGGGGGTGCTCCTGTCGACAGAGAAAGGGAGAACAGAGAGAGATGAGAGAGGGGAAAACGCAGGGAGGAAACGGAAGAAAGAGGTGGCACGACGGGACGGCGCGGGGCCTCACCAGAGAGGCGGTGACGACAAGGCGAAGCAGAGGCAAGCCGGCAGCTTGCCTTGGGACAACGGCTCCATGGGGACGGGGACGAGGGCACCTCCTCGTGGCTCCCAGCTGACAGAAAGCGAGAGATATGCAAGGATATGAGAGAGGGAGAAACGGGAGGAGCACGGGAAGGAGAAGAAGGGGGGCGACGCTCATCCGGTTGGCTGCTGGGTGTGCTGGCGACGCGGCTAGCCGGACGGAGGCAGGGACGCGGGGCTCCGGGCGAGCACCTGCTCGGGAGAGGATCGAGGAAGCTTGCGAGGTTGGGGATGAGGTCGAGCGGGAGGCGGCGGCTGGGTTGCTTTGTGGGAGCTCTGGATGGGGGCTCGATCGGCGCGAGCAGGGGGATCGAGTGAGGTAGGAGGAGAAGCGAAGAGCTTGGGCACTTCTGCGTTGGGAGGATTTGGATCAGGGAGGATCCCGAGGTGGATGCGCGAGAGAGTGGCGGCGGCGGCTGGGAGGATCCCTAGAAATTAGGGATTTGGTCTCGGTTTAGACTAGTATATATAGCGGGTAGGTTAGGCTAGGGGCTATCTCGTCCCTCCGATCATAATCGGACGGACGGAAAAATAGGCTAGGGAGAATCCAACAAAGAAACGAAGATACTTTCGGGATGTTTGGGGATGATCCGGATCCATCGGTCACGACAGCCCGGGTCGGGTTCGGAACAAATTTCGGACGCGCGCAAGAGGGGGTGGGTAAAGTGTGGAGGGGGTCAAACGGCCAGACAAGAGGGAACGAGAAGCCGGTTGGTCTAAAAAAGGTCAACGGAGACAAACGGTCTGACAACATGCCACGAAGCCATGGGGAGAAACGACAACTACTAACGGCTACGAGTTTTTAAGAAAACATGTGGATGCAATGCAGATGATGACATGAGATGAAATGCATGACATGAACGAAATGCAAAACAAAAGACAAAAATGCAACCACGGAGGAAATAAAACATCGCATCTCCGGAAAAGGCAAGAGTTGGAGTTACGAATATGGAAAGTTGTATCCGGGGCGTTACGTAGGGGTCCTAAGCTAGGCGTCTTGGAGCGATGGTAACATGGACACGGAGTTTTTACCCAGCTTCGTGCTCTCTCGAAGAGATAATACCCTACATGGTGCTTTTGATTGTATTCATATGGGTGTAGTACAGAGTACATGTGTCTACCACGAGATAGTAGTAATGAATATATCTTGTTATTGACTAGCCTGGCCTCGGTTTATATAACACACCAGAGGCCTAGGGTTTAGGGGAGTCCTTGTCTTGGACGCCAAGTCTTGTGGAGTCCTTCTTGTATGCGGCATGGGCTGTCCGAACTGGCCCATGAATGAGCCGCCATGAGGCTCCTCGGCCCGATCCAGCTGGTCGGGAGAAAACGTGGTGAGTACCCCCTAGTCCAGGACACCTTCAGTAGCCCCCTGAACCGGTCTTCAAGTTGGGGAAGCTCCTCGATTCTTCCGAACTTTTCTTCATCTTCGGTCGTCGATCTTGGAAACTAGTTCAACAAATCTTCTCATCTTCGATCTTGAGGATCTCCGAAGTGCATCCGAAGAGTTTACACGTCGGGTATCCGAGGAGCCCCTTTAAGTTTCCGGCCTTTATCAATGCCTTGTTATTTTCATGCCATACCTCGGGTTTGAAGTTGTTCCTGGGCGGCAGTGTCCTCTTGCGTCCGAGCTCCAACGCCGGACTGCATTCGAGGTATCTTTTGCAGCCGAGCACCAATGCCAGACCGCTTCCGAGCTCCAACGCCGGAATGTATCCGAGCTCCAACGTCGGACTATATCCGAAGAGTATTATTATAGTCGAGCTCCAACGCCGAACTGTATCCGAGGTGTCATAGATCACCTTGGTTCAAAAAAGTTGAAGGAGTTTAGCCGAGCTTAATGCCGGAAATGCCCTCTATGGAGCCAGCCACTGGCGCCCGAGCTTTATGCCGGACTGCTTCCGAGGTGGTGCACCACCCCGACTGCGGGCTGATTTTTTGTCAATATTTTTATTGGTGCAATTTATTCTCTGCCGAGATATATAGCCAGTAGCCCTCAAGGTGTGTATCGGTATAAAACCCGAGATGCACCTGATGGATGACATAAGACCGCTGATCCCAGTAGCCCCCGAGACACAAGTTGATTCGCAAAATCGGCCTGAGGATCAACTCCTAGCTCGGCAGAATACTTCGGGACACAAAAGGCGGTGTGCAAAGTCCTCGAGACTTAGGTTGGGTGCGGCCGACCAACCTGAGGATCATAATCTCCTCGAAAACTATGTTGCACTTAAATTTTCTGCATTGGATTGCCAATGCAGTAGCCCCCGAGACACTGGTCGGGTCGCAACACCAGATCAGGGGATCGATGTGCCCCTTTAATATTTATAAATAATGAGTGTGAAGCCCAGTAGCCCCCGAGCCTTAATGTGGGCACGGGTGGCCGAATTAAGGATCGATATTCGGAGTAAAATCACAAATTATGTGTAATGATTCTATGTATCCAAGTACTTTACATCATTAATGCTCGAATCTGCATTGTACAAAACTTTGTTGACCGACCATCGGCTTCAACCTCTTCGGCCAATAGCCGAGGAGTGTTTTCCTACTTTATAAAGCCGTTATAAGGGCAAAGATTTATGGAAAACAAGGCAATCCGGCCATACAGTTTTATAAACAAAGGTACACGGAGAGAGATATTATATTACGTTTTTAACGTAAGAAGCATCTTCCAAAGAAAGTAGTCCCGCTATCGGTTCCTTTCTTTGGGTCGTCATGCTTATCATGATCATTAAACCTCACCTCTGATCAATGTGGGGGAAAATATTGAGGATTTAGTTCGGGGAAAGTTCCCGAACTTTGTGGTATTTAATGAACCAAAATTTTCACTTTCGTCGTTGCCGACCAATGTGATCCTTTAAGATTGCTAGCTTTCGGCTTCACCCAGTCTGAGGTACTTACTCGGATGACCCGGTACTAACAATCACAGAGGTGCTCCCTTTACCACCTAGGCGAACAATCGGGAACGTAGGTGTAAGCACAGGAGCCAGGCAACCCAGCTTGGCCAAAATCTTAAGTCAAATTGATGCATATGTATGGCTTTATAACGATGATTATGGAAGGCGGCCCTCGTATATTAAATACAAACGCCAACGATATGTTTATTTTGACTCCGTAGCAACCGTTTATCAGTTGAAAGTGGCCTATCGTCGGCTTCTGCCCCCTTGTAGATGCTACGCAGGGTGTTTTCGCAATAATAAAACAACCCTTAGCCGACGTATCGGTGCCCAAAGGCGGTTGTGTTAGCGGAAACGAGGCAATTAGATATGCGGGCTTTATAACTTTCACTTAGTCATAGGAGCTTAAAGTTGGGAGGCCGGGTACTAGCCCCCGGTTAGTGTTTGGCGACAGTCGAGGTCAAGCCGTAAATACTTCGGTCAATGTTATGAACGGACCGTCATTTAACACGGGGTGACATCTATCGATCTTTATAGTTTAATACAGTCATCGGATTGCTGACCAGTTTACGCTTATTGTGACAGTCAGTTTTCGGCTTTCTCCACTGAGGCGCTTGACCATGCAAGCTGGAAGCACAATCGCAGTGGTTCTCCCTTTGCACACCTAGCCGAACAAAGAGGAACGTAGGAGGCAAGCACAGGAGCCGGGCAACCCAACTATTGACCGAAGACACAATTTGAAACCAATGCATATATAGCAATGTCCGAGAATTTTTTTGCCGAATCTCTAAAAGTGTCCGGCGTTGCACTGCGAGACTTATGCTGGAAACACACAAATTGTTTAAAAGTGCCATAGGCTTGGAAAACCAAAAAACCTCAGAAAAAACTCGACGTCCGAACTAGATCAAGTGTTCGGTGCCAATCCAAAAAATTGGTCTTAGAGAGAAAAAAATGCTTTTGTCGTGCTTTAACATGACACGTCCTATCCCAAGACTTCAAGCGGGTCAACCTTTGGCTTCAACCTCCCTATCCCGAAGGCGGAGTGTTTCTCGGTAGGCCAGTTTAGCGAACTAAAACTCGAGCGGCTTGAGAGACAAATCAGGCTACCCGGCTATTGACCACACACTCGCGTCGAAAAAGGATTGATAGAAAAAGACTTTGCAGCGACTGAGAAGAAAAAAATATTGTAAAACGGCTCATGCAAATTTAAGAGCCCGAAGTGACTTGGGTAAAGGAATTTTATGTATAATGATTGTATGTACCGAAGTACTTATATCATATTTGTGTTCACCCGAACTTTAAACGCGTCTTAACCGACCGTCGGCTTCTCCCTCTTGATCAAGGGCGAAAAGTGTTATGTACTCCAATTGCCGAGAATATGGACGGTGTTTCCGATAACCGAGCAATCAGGCCATAAGGCTGTAATGCATAAAGCACGCTCAGGGAACTTATGCTATATTACTAACGAAGTGTAAGAAACATCTTCGAAGAAAATAGTACCTCCACCGATACCTTTCTTCGGTTGCTCATTGTTACTATGAGACATGTGCAATAGATTTTTGTATTCATGAGTTCCGTTGTGTGCCGACCATGATTGAAAACAATAAGAGCGCTAGCTTTCGGCTTCACCAAGTCTGAGGTCCGAGCTCGGATGACCCGATCGTGACAATCGCAGAGGTGCTCCCTTTACTCCCTAGCCGAATAATCGAGAACATAGGGGTAAACACAGGAGCAAGGCAACCCAGCTTGCGGAACACTTAAGGCAATATGGTGCATATTGTGGCGTAATACACGAACAAGGAATGAAGCCATACAAGTATAATCATATGCAAGAGGAAAAGCTTCATAAAGGAAGCCCCCAAGTAAATGGGGTATTTGAATTTGTGTGTCACAAACAAAGTTATGACAAGGAATTTTTTCATAAACAACTTTTTTGCCAAAAAAGTATAATGTTTGGTCGAACCGAACAAAATTTAAAACTGAAAGTTTTTGAGCATGACAGCGATTTAGCTGGTTAATGTGCTCGGTGTTGATGATGAGGTCCGGACTTATGGCAGCACGAAGACATAGTCCTCGGCCTGGCCGAGGTCCCAGCCCCCAAGCCAGTTTCGAAGCGTCTGAGAAAAGAGCTCGTCTTGACGAAGTGGCGACATAGCACGGCCAATGCAGGCCCTCGGTGTGACGCCGAAGTCCCCGTCGTGGGTTAATGAAGTGATGAAGAAGCCCTCGGTCCAGCCAAGGTGACGTGGTACGTCGGTATGCAGAGGTGACAGCGCTGACCGATCCGGATCCTTTATACTCGATGAGGTAGAGCTCTCACAACGATGTCGAAGTCCCCGAGGCAACCGAACACGTCGGTATGGCAACACGACCAACAAGGTGATCGCGCGAGCCAATTTACGCCGATTGGGGCAACGGCGTCGGCTTGCCGAAGAGACCACGTGATGTAGTCGAAGTCCATTACCTGGCGCCGAAGTCGATGTCGATGCAAGGCGTCAGCATGATGCGGTAAAGGCGTGGCGAAGCCTGACTTCACAGGTCGGTCCGAGTTCCGGATGTGGCGTTCACCGGACTATGTACGGAAACTGACCGAACCACCATGTGACCCTCGTTAATGCGGTCACCATTTGATAGACCTATGTACATATGATGGAACAAACCAGAGTAATAATTCCCTGGAAAAAGCAAAAATTACTAGGATAAATAGCACCTGGTTTATTTGTTGTAGCAATCTGAAGAAAGGTGACTCCCAAAATTGCGACTCGACCCGCACACCCATTGCCTGATGGGCGATAAAGCGACGTCATGGCGATGCTGGCAAAGGTTGGCTTGCCGAGACAAAGCCCTCGGTCCAGCTAACGTGACGAAGCTGGTCGGCTGGTGACGCCGAAGTCACCGGAGTATGTTGATGAAGAAATAGCCAAGTCTCCGGTCCAGCTGAGGTGACGAAGCAGGTCAATGAGGAGACGTTGCAGCTGCCATGTCAGCCGAGGTGTTGAAGCAGTTCGGCGTGATGGACATCGGCTTGAAGAAGCAACAGTGCGGCCATGCTGACGCAGGTCGTGACTTGTGACGCGATCAATGCCGGCTTGATGAAGTGACCATGCGGCAATGCCGGTGTGCCCGCTCCGTGTAATCCGTGGAGCAGCGATGTTGGTGATGATTTATCCTTCGTGATGTCGAACTCTTTTTCAGCTTGCCGAGATGATGATCCGAAGAAGTTGAGCTCGGCTCAACAAAGCGGCGACGTGTCTAGCGCAGGTCGGCAGCCGTGGAGCAATAATGTTGGACTGGTTTGACACCAGCGTGATGGTGAAGATTACCTTGGAGGAGGCTTAAAATTTTATGGCTACGTGTTTAAAAACAACACATAATACCCTAGAAAAAATTCCTTCAAAAGGGTTGTCCAATATTCCGTTCATGAAGAAACATGAACTCGGGCCGGATTCGTATTCGCGCAGAAAACAAATCCGAAAATTGGTCCACTCATCGGAAGGTTCCCGGAGTTTGAACCGTCGGATCGAGCTGAAATTTGGAGGGGTGGTAGATATGGGAATTCCGCAGCAGATGAACGGTTGGATCTTCCAAAGGACCTCCGAGCTGGGCTCTGGAGACCACGCCCTAAACTCGTCCAGATTCCCGTCCAGATTTGACAGGGCTCTGGTATATCGTAGATTGCCAGAGATTCCTCCATCGGAACTCGACGAAATTTGGCATGGTTGTTGTACACTTAATTCCGCACAATTCCACCGAAGGAATCATCAAAGCGATGCTCGAGGAGGTGGTGGCAGCGGATACAAGTTTGATGTTCGGAAAAAACAGCACGGTCGCCCGAGGGCAATGTTAACGTTGAGCCCCCGAGCTTCATGGGTGATTCTTCCATGATCATGATAGGGATTGGAGTTGATGTTGACGAAGACCCTCATCCGAACATGATGATTGGAGGTAGGGCACAGTCCTTGGTTAAGCCAAGGTGACCAGTCGAGCCGGCGACAAAAGATGTCGACATCGACCATAAAGCTCGGCTCCGATGCGTAGATCGCGCTGGAGACGATCTGAATTCCCATCGCCCCGTGGCGACCTCCAGCAGGCTCTCAATGAAAGCACCATTGTCGGTTCAATATCCAGCATATCTCATAGTAGGGGTCCTAAGCTAGGCGTCTTGGAGCGATGGTAACATGGACACGAAGTTTTTATCCAGCTTCGGACTCTCTTGAAGAGATAAGACCCTACATGCTGCTTTTGATTGTATTCATATGGGTGTAGTACAGAGTACATGTGTCTACCAAGAGATAGTAGTAATGAATATATCTTGTTATTGACTAGCCTGGCCTTAGTTTATATAACACACCAGAGGCCTAGGGTTTAGGGGAGTCCTTGTCTTGGGCGCCAAGTCTTGTGGAGTCCTTCTTGTATGCGGCATGGGCTGTCCGAACTGGCCCATGAATGAGCCGCCATGAGGGTCCTCGGCCCGATCCAGCTGGTCGGGAGACGACGTGGTGAGTACCCCCCCTAGTACAGAACACCGTCAGCTGCTACTAGCTCCGTCGTTGCCGAAGCTCGCCGCCGCCGTGTTCACTACCGCGGCCACCGCGCCCGCGTCACGCGCGCCCCGGCTCACTCGGCTGGCGCCCGGCCTCACGCCATCTGGCGATCGCGCTCAAGAGCCTCCCGACACCAAGCAAGGCCTCGTCGTTGCTCGCTCACTCCCGTGTTGTTCGCCACGACCCCGCGAGTGCCCTGACCCCGCCCCACTCGTCGCCGCTCCAGCCTGCCGGCCTGCCGCGTCGGCTCCCCTCCTGCTACCTAGCTCCATCCCCTTTCCCCACCACTGCATGTCACCGCATGTTGCCCTGCCGCTGCGCTCCCCGGCCTCACGCTTCGCCGACGACCGCTGCTTGCCCGCTTCGCCGCTTGGCCTCGCTCAAGGCAATCACGTGCTAGCCATCGCTGGCCTTGCTTGCTTGGACCTCGCCGCCGCCACCTCCGGCTGCCCTGCACAAGACCGCAGACGCGCCAAGCCGCCTCCTCACCGGCGCCCCTGCGTTGGCAACGCTGCGCTCGGGCTCGCTCCGTCGGGCGGCCGTGCCCGTGCCGATAGCCCACACCCCGCTTGGCCCAGATGGGCCATCACACGTGGGGCCCAGCCCTAAAAAGAATATATATATATATATATATATATATATATATATATATATATATATATATATATATATATATATATAAAATTAACTTAATTAATTTACCTTAATAAACCTAATCCTAATTAAGCTAATTAACTAGGTTAATTAGTAGATCGAGGATGATGTGGTGGTTTCCCTCTCTGCTGACTACCAAACTTTGATGGTCAATGGGTCCCCAGCCCACATGTCAGCCTCTGTGTACATTATGTGTACACAAGGCTGGGTACCCATTGCATTTTGTCTATTAATTTCGAATTAATAATAATTTCAGAAAATGAAATAAACTTTGAAAATCATATAAAATAAACCGTAACTCGGATGAAAATACTTTGAACATGAAAGTTGCTTAGAACGACGAGACGAATCCGAATGCGCAGTCCGTTCGTTCACCACACGCCCCTAGCATAGCAAACACGTAACAATCCACCTCTGTTTCATCTGCCCGAAAACCTCAAACACCGGGAATACTTTCCCGGATGTTATCCCCCTTCACCGGTATCGTGTAGCACCGTGTTAGAACGCCCTAGCTCTGCCTGATAACTTGTCATGCATATGTTTGCTCTATATTTACTGTTTCTTCCCCCTCTTCTTCTCCGGTAGACCCCGAGACCGTTGTTGATGCCGTTTTGATCGACTACGGAGTTGATGACCCCTCCTTCTCTACCGAGCTTCCAGGCAAGCCCCCCCTTGATCAACCCAATATCGCCTATTCCTTCTCTCTACTGCTTGCATTAGAGTAGTATAGCATGTTACTGCTTTCGGTTAATCCTATTCTGCTGCATAGCCTGTCATTGTTGCTACAGTCGTTACCTTTACCTGCAGTCCTAAATGCTTAGTATAGGATGCTAGTATTCCATCAGTGGCCCTACATTCTTGTTCGTTTGCCGTGCTATAGTACCGGGCCGTGATCACTCGGGAGGTGATCATGGGTATATACTTACATACATACTATATGATACATGTGGTGACTAAAGTCGGGTCGGCTCGTAGAGTACCCGCAAGTGATTCTGATGTGGGGGCTGAAAGGATAGGTGGTTCCATCCCGGTAGTGGTGGGCCTGAGTTCCAACGGCTCCCGACTGTTACTTTGTGGCGGAGCGACAGGGCAGGTTGAGACCACCTAGGTGAGAGGTGGGACTGGCCCCTGGTCGGGGTCCGCGGTTACATCAATTAACACTCTTAACGAGATCTTGGTATTTGATCTGAGTCTGGCCACTAGCCTATACACACTAACCAACTACGCGGGAACAGTTATGGGCACTCGACGTCATGGTACCAACCGAAGCCTTCTTGACGTCAGCGACTGAGCGGCGCGTGCCGGATTGGACTGGAACACATGCTCTTGTATTAGGGAGGCTAGGTCTTCTTACCGGCCGCGCTCGCAACATGCGGGTGTGCAATGGGCGATGGGCCCAGACCCCTACGCGCATAGGATTTAGACCGGCGTGCTGACCTCACTGTTGCGCCTAGGTAGGGCTGCGACGTGTTGATCTTCCGAGGCCGGGCATGACCCGGGAAAGTGTGTCCGTCCAGAGGGATCGAGCATGTTGGGTAATGTGGTGCATCTGAAGGAAATATGCCCTAGAGGCAATAATAATGTTATTATTTATTTCCTTATATCATGATAAATGTTTATTATTCATGCTAGAATTGTATTAACCGGAAACATAATACATGTGTGAATACATAAACCTACAGAGTGTCACTAGTATGCCTCTACTTGACTAGCTCGTTAATCAAAGATGGTTATGTTTCCTAACCATGAACAAGGAGTTGTTATTTGATTAACGGGATCACATCATTGGTTGAATGATCTGATTGACATGACCCATTCCATTAGCATAGCACCTGATCGTATAGTTTGTTGCTAGTGCTTTTCTTCATGACTTATACATGTTCCTATGACTATGAGATTATGCAACTCCGTTTGCCCGAGGAACACTTTGGGTGCTACCAAACGTCACAACGAATCGGGTGATTATAAAGGTACATTACAGGTGTCTCCGAAGGTACATGTTGGGTTGGCATATTTCGAGATTAGGATTTGTCACTCCGATTGTCGGAGAGGTATCTCGGCCCTCTCGGTAATGCACATCACATAAGCCTTGCAAGCATTGCAACTAAATGTGTTAGTTGTGAGATGATGTATTACGGAACGAGAAAAGAGACTTGCCAAGAACGAGATTGAACTAGGTATTGGATACCGACGATCGAATCTCGGGCAAGTAACATACCGATGACAAAGGGAACAACGATGTTGTTATGCGGTCCGACCGATAAAGATCTTCGAGAATATGTAGGAGCCAATATGGGCATCCAGGTCCCGCTATTGGTTATTGACCCAGAGAGGTGTCTCGGTCATGTCTACATAGTTCTCGAACCCGTAGGGTCCGCACGCTAACGCTTCGATGGATGTTATTATGAGTTTATATGATATTGATGTACCGAAGGTTGTTCGAGTCCCGGATGAGATCACGGACATGACGAGGAGTCTCAAATGGTCGAGACATAAAGATTGATATATTGGAAGCCTATGTTTGACTCGGAATCACTCCCGGTGAAATTGGGAATTTTACGGAGTACCGGGGTTACCGAAACCTCCGGGGGTCAATGGGCCTTGATGGGCCTTAGTGGGAAAGAGAAAAGGGGCCATAGTGCTGGTCGCACCTTCCCCCTTCCCTAGTCCTATTAGGACTAGGAGAAGGGGCTCTCTCTCTCTCTTCCCACTTGGGGAAACCTAGTTGGACTAGGATTTGGGGGAATCCTACTCCTAGTAGGAGTAGGACACCTGGCGCACCTCTCCTTGGCCGGCCAGCCCTCCCTTCCCTCCTTTATATACAGGGCAGGGGCACCCCATGACACACAAGTTGATCATTGAGATCGTTCCTTAGCCGTGTGCGGTGCCCCTTCCACCAAACTACACCTCGAATATACCGCTGCGGAGCTTAAGCGAAGCCTGCGCCGGTGGAACATCATCATCGTCACCACGCCGTCGTCGACGAAACTCTCCCTCAACACTCGGCTGGATCGGAGTTCGAGGGATGTCATCGAGCTGAACGTGTGCAGAACTCGGAGGTGCCGTGACGCTCGGTACTTGGATCGGTTGGATCGGGAAGAAGTACGACTACTTCCTCTACGCTGCGTCAACGCTTCCGCTGCTGGTCTCACGAGGGTACGAGACAACACTCTCATCTCGTTGCTATGCATCACCATGATCTTGCGTGATCGTAGGAAAATTTTTGAAATTACTACGTTCCCCAACGGTGGCATCCGAGCCTGGTTTTATGCGTTGATGTCATGTGCACGAGTAGAACACAAGTGAGTTGTGGACGATACAAGTCATACCGCCTACCAGCATGTCATACTTTGGTTCAGCGGTATTGTGAGATGAAGCGGCCGGACCGACATTACGCCAGACGCTTACGCGAGACTGGTTTCACCGCCCGAGCACTCGTTGCTTAAAGGTGACCGGCGGTGTCTGCTCTCTCACTTTAGTTGAATCGAGTGTGGCTACGCCCGGTCCTTGAGAAGGTTAAACGGAGTCTATTTGACGAAGTATCGTTGTGGTTTTGATGCGAGGTAAGAACGGTTCTTGCTCAGCTCGTAGCAGCCACGTAAAATTTGCAACAACAAAGTAGAGGACGCCTAACTTGTTTTTGCAGGGCATGTTGTGATGTGATATGGTCAAGACATGATGCTGAATTTTATTGTATGAGATGATCATGTTTTGTAACCGGTTATCGGCAATGGCAGGAGCCATATGGTTGTCGCTTATTGTATGAAATGCAACGCCATGTAATTGCTTTACTTTATCACTAAGGAGTAGCGATAGTCGTAGAAGCAATAGTTGGCGAGACGACAACGATGCTACGATGGAAATCAAGGTGTCGCTACCGGTGACGATGGTGATCATGACGGTGCTTGGCGATGGAGATCACAAGCACAAGATGATGATGACCATATCATATCACTTATATTGATTGCATGTGATGTTTATCCTTTATGCATCTTATCTTGCTTTGATTGACGGTAGCATTATAAGATGATCTCTCACTAAAATTATCAAGAAGTGTTCTCCCGAGTATGCACCGCTGCGAAAGTTCTTCGTCTTTGAGACACCACGTGATGATCGGGTGTGATAGGCTCTACGCTCAAATACAACGGTGCAAAACAGTTGCACGCGAATACTCAAGTTAAACTTGACGAGCCTAGCATATAACAGATATGGCCTCGAACACGGAGACCGAAAGGTCGAGCGTGAATCATATAGTAGATATGATCAACATAGTGATGTTCACCATTGAAACTACTCCATCTCACGTGATGATCGGACATGGTTTAGTTGATCTGGATCACGTAATCACTTAGATGACTAGAGAGATGTCTATCTAAGTAGGAGTTCTTAAGTAATATGATTAATTGAACTTTAATTTATCATGAACTTAGTCCTGGTAGTATTTTGCAAATTATGTTGTAGATCAATAGCTCGCGTTGTTGCTTCCCTATGTTTTCATATGTGTTCCTAGAGAAAATTGTATTGAAAGATGTTAGTAGCAATGATGCGGATTGGATCCGTGATCTGAGGTTTATCCTCATTGCTGCGCAGAAGAATTATGTCCTTAATGCACCGCTAGGTGACAGACCTATTGCAGGAGCGGATGCGAGGCGTTATGAACGTTTATTAGCTCAATATGAGCAGATCATGACGTTATGAACGTTTGGCCAGCTCAATATGATGACTACTTGATAGTTTAGTGCACCATGCTTAACGGCTTAGAATCGGGACTTCAAAGACGTTTTGAACGTCATGGACCATATGAGATGTTCCAGAATTGAAGTTAATATTTCAAGCAAATACCCGAGTTGAGAGATATGAAGTCTCCAACAAGTTCTATAGCTAAAAGATGGAGGAGAATCGCTCAACTAGTGAGCATGTGCTCAGATTGTCCGAGTACTTCAATCGCTTGAATCAAGTGGGAGTTAATCTTCCAGATAAGATAGTGATTGATGAATTCTCTAGTCACCATCACTAAGTTAGTAGAACTTCGTGATGAACTATAGTATGCAAGGGATGACGAAAAGATTCCGAGCTCTTCGTGATGTTGAAAATCGACGAAGGTAGAAATCAAGAAAAACATCAAGTGTTGATGGTTGACAAGACCACTAGTCTCAAGGAAAATGGCAAAGGAAGAAGGGAACTTCAAAAGGAACGGCAAGCAAGTTGCTGCTCGAGTGAAGAAGCCCAAGTCTAGACCTAAGCCCGAGACCGAGTACTTTTGCTGCAATGGAACTGGTCACTTTGGAAGCGAACTACCCCTGAATATTTGGTGGATAAGAAGGATGGCAAAGTGAACAAGGTTATATTTGATATACAGAGTTATTGATGTGTGCCTTACTAGTGTTTATAGTAGCCCCTGAGTATTTGATACTGTTAGGTTGCTAAGATTAGTAACTCAAACAGGAGTTACAGAATAAACAGAGACTAGTTGAAGGGAAGTGACGATGAGTGTTGGAAGTAGTTCCAAGATTGATATGATCATCATCGCACACTCCCTATACTTTCGGGATTAGTATGGAACCTAAATAAGTGTTATTTGGTGTTGAGCATAAATATGATTTGATCATGTTTATTGCAATACTGGTTATTCATTTAAGAGAATAAATTGTTGTTCATTTACATGAATAAAACCTTATATGGTTACACACTCAATGAAAACGGTTCATTGAATCTCGATCGTAGTGATACACATATTCATAATATTGATGCCAAAAGATGCAAAGTTAATAATGATAGTGCAACTTATATGTGGCAATCGCCGCTTAGGTCATATTGGTGTAAAACGCATGAAGAAACTCCATGCTGATGGACTTTGGAATCACTTGGTTATGAATCATTTGATGCTTGCGAACCGTGCCGTTTGGGCAAGATGACTAAAACTCCGTTCTCGGAACAATGGAACAAGCTCTTGACTTATTGGAAATAATACATACCGATGTATGCGATCCAATGAGTGTTGATGCTCGTGGCAAGTATCGTTATTTTCTGACCTTCACAAGATGATTTGAGCAGATATGGGTATATCTACTTGATGAAACATAAGTCTGAAATAATTGAAAAGTTCAAAGAATTTCAGAGTGAAGTGGAAAATCATCGTAACAAGAAAATAAAGTTTCTGCGATCTGATCGTGGAGATAAATATTTGAGTTACGAGTTTGGTCTTCATTTGAAACAATGTGAAATAGTTTCGCAACTCACGCCATATGGAACACCACAACGTTATGGTGTGTCCGAACGTCGTAACCGTACTTTATTTTGATATGGTGCGATCTATGATGTATCTTACCGATTTACCACTATCGTTTTGGGGTTATGCATTAGAGACAGCTGCATTCACGTTTAATAGGGCACCATCTAAATCCGCTGAGATGACACCGTATGAACTATGGTTTAGCAAGAAACCTAAGTGTCGTTTCTTAAAGTTTGAGTTGTGATGCTTATGTGAAAAGTTTTCACCGATAAGCTCGAACCCAAATCGGAAAAGTGCGTCTTCATAGAATACCCAAAGGAAACTGTTGGGTACTCCTTCTATCACAGATCCAAAGGCAAAACATTCGTTGCTAAGATAGATCCTTTCTAGAGGAGAAGTTTCTCTCGAAAGAAGTGAGTGGGAGGAAAGTAGAACTTGATGAGGTAATTGTACCTTCTCCCTTATTGGTAAGTAGTTCATCACAGAATCAGTTCGGTGATTCCTACACCAATTAGTAAGGAAGTTAATGATGATGATCATGAAACTTCAGATCAAGTTGCTACCAAACCTCGTGAGGTCTTCCAGAGTGAGATCCGCACAGAGTGGTACGGTAATCATGTCCGGAAGTCATGTTACTAGACCATGATGAACCTACGAACTATGAGGAAGCGATGATGAGCCCAGATTCATGAAATGGCTTTAGGCCATAAAATCTGAGATAGGATCCATATATAAGAACAAAGTGTGGACTTTGGTTGACCTGCTCGATGATCGCAAGTCATGTTAAATGAATGGATCTTCAAGAGGAAGACGGACACCGATAGTAGTATTACTATCTACAAAGCTCGACTTGTCGCAAAAGGTTTTGACAAGTTCAAGGTGTTGACTACAATGAGATTTTCTCAACTGTAGCGATGCTTAAGTCTGTCCGAATCATGTTAGCAATTGCCATAATTTATGAAATTTGGCAAATGGATGTAAAACTGCATTCTGAATGGGTTTCGGAGGAAGAGTTGTATATGATGCAACCGAAGGTTTTGTCAATCCTAAAGGTGCTAACAAAATGTGCAAGCTCCAGCGATCCATCAATGGACTGGTGCAAGCATCTCGGAGTTGGAATATACGCTTTTGATGTGTTGATCAAAGCATATGATTTTATCTGCACTTTTGGAAAGGCTGTATTTACAAGAAAGTGAGTGGGAGCACTACAGCCTTTTTCGATAAGTATATGTGATTGACATATTGTTGATCGGAAATAATGTAGAATTATTCTGCAAAGCATAAAGGAGTGTTTGAAAGGAGTTTTTTCAAAGAAAGACCTCGTTGAAGCTGCTTACATATTGAGCATCAAAGATCTATAGAGATAGATCAAGACGCTAGATAAGTTTTTCCAATAAATATATACCTTGTCAAGATTTTGAAGTAGTTCAAAATGGAACAGTCAAAGAAAAGTTCTTGCCTGTGTTGCAAAGGTGTGAAATTGAGTAAGACTCAAATCCCACCACAAGCAGAAAATAGAAAAGAGAATGAAAGTCATTCCCTATGCCTCACCATAGGTTCTATAAAGTATGCTATGCTATGTACCGCACCTATTGTATACCTTGCTCTGAATTTGGCAAGGAGTACAATAGTGATCTAGGAGTAGATCATTGGACATTGGTCAAGAACATCCTTAGTGAGGACTAAGGAAATATTTCTCGATTATGGAGGTGATAAAAGAGCCCGTCGAAAGAGTAACATCGATGCAAGTTTTTACACTGATCCAGATGACTCTAAGTCTCAATCTGGATACATATTGTAAGTGGGAGCAATTAGCTAGAGTAGCCCGTGCGAGCATTGTAGACATAGAATATTTGCAAAATACATACGGCTCGAATGTGATGACCCGCTGACTAAGCTTCTTTCACGAGCAAAACATGATCATACCTTAGTACTCTTTGGGTGTTAATCACATAGCGATGTGAACTAGATTATTGACTCTAGTAAACCCTTTGGGTGTTGGTCACATGACGATGTGAACTATGGGTATTAATCACATGCAGATGTGAATATTAGTGTTGAATCACATGATGATGTGAACTAGATTATTGACTCTAGTGCAAGTGGGAGACTCAAGGAAATATGCCCTAGAGGCAATAATAATGTTATTATTTATTTCCTTATATCATGATAAATGTTTATTATTCATGCTAGAATTGTATTAACCGGAAACATAATACATGTGTGAATACATAAACCTCAGAGTGTCACTAGTATGCCTCTACTTGACTAGCTCGTTAATCAAAGATGGTTATGTTTCTAACCATGAACAAGGAGTTGTTATTTGATTAACGGGATCACATCATTGGTTGAATGATCTGATTGACATGACCCATTCCATTAGCATAGCTTTTGATCGTATAGTTTGTTGCTAGTGCTTTTCTTCATGACTTATACATGTTCCTATGACTATGAGATTATGCAACTCCCGTTTGCCGAGGAACACTTTGGGTGCTACCAAACGTCACAACGAATCGGGTGATTATAAAGGTACATTACAGGTGTCTCCGAAGGTACATGTTGGGTTGGCATATTTCGAGATTAGGATTTGTCACTCCGATTGTCGGAGAGGTATCTCTGGGCCCTCTCGGTAATGCACATCACATAAGCCTTGCAAGCATTGCAACTAAATGTGTTAGTTGTGAGATGATGTATTACGGAACGAGAAAAGAGACTTGCCAGTAACGAGATTGAACTAGGTATTGGATACCGACGATCGAATCTCGGGCAAGTAACATACCGATGACAAAGGGAACAACGTATGTTGTTATGCGGTCTGACCGATAAAGATCTTCGTAGAATATGTAGGAGCCAATATGGGCATCCAGGTCCCGCTATTGGTTATTGACCGAGAGGTGTCTCGGTCATGTCTACATAGTTCTCGAACCCGTAGGGTCCGCACGCTTAACGTTTCGATGATGTTATTATGAGTTTATATGATATTGATGTACCGAAGGTTGTTCGGAGTCCCGGATGAGATCACGGACATGACGAGGAGTCTCAAATGGTCGAGACATAAAGATTGATATATTGGAAGCCTATGTTTGACTCGGAATCACTCCGGGTGAAATTGGGAATTTTTCGAGTACCGGGGTTACCGAAACCTCCCGGGGTCAATGGGCCTTGATGGGCCTTAGTGGGAAAGAGAAAGGGGCCATAGTGCTGGTCGCACCTTCCCCCTCCCTAGTCCTATTAGGACTAGGAGAAGGGGCTCTCTCTCTCTCTTCCCACTTGGGGAAACCTAGTTGGACTAGGATTTGGGGGAATCCTACCCTAGTAGGAGTAGGACACCTGGCGCACCTCTCCTTGGCCGCCAGCCCTCCCTTCCCTCCTTTATATACTGAGGCAGGGGCACCCCATGACACACAAGTTGATCATTGAGATCGTTCCTCAGCCGTGTGCGGTGCCCCTTCCACCAAACTACACCTCGAATATACCGCTGCGGAGCTTAGCGCGGCCTGCGCGGTGGAACATCATCATCGCCACCACGCCGTCGGTCGACGAAACTCTCCTCAACACTCGGCTGGATCGGAGTTCGAGGGACGCCATCGAGCTGAACGTGTGCAGAACTCGGAGGTGCCGTGACGCTCGGTACTTGGATCGGTTGGATCGGGAAGAAGTACGACTACTTCCTCTACGCTGCGTCAACGCTTCCGTTGCTGGTCTACGAGGGTACGTAGACAACACTCTCATCTCGTTGCTATGCATCACCATGATCTTGCGTGATCGTAGGAAATTTTTTGAAATTACTACGTTCCCCAACAGCATCCCTGCAGGGAAGTTTATCTATTCGAATAGCCGTGTCCCTCGGTAAAAGGACGACCAGGAGTTGTACCTTGACCTTATGACAACTAGAACCGGATACTTAATAAAACACACCCTTTCAAGTCTAGATACAACCCGGTGATCACTGTCTCATAGGGCGACGAGGAGGGGATCGTCGGGTAGGATTATGATATGCGATGATATTTGGTGAACTTACCATCTACTGTCTTCTACATGCTGCAAGATGGAGGCTGCCAGAAGCGTAGTCTTCGACAGGACTAGCTACCCCTCCTCTTATTCTGGCATTCTGTAGTTCAGTCCACCGATATTGCCCCTTTACACTGACACCCATGTATATGTAGTGTAGATCCTTGCCTGCGAGTACTTTGGATGAGTACTCATGGTTGCTTTCTCCCTCTTTTCTCTCTTTCCATTCTTCTGGTTGTCGCAACCAGATACTGGAGCCTAGGAGCCAGACGCCACCTTCGACGACTCCTACTACAACGAGGGTGCCTACTACTATGTGCAGGCCACCGTCGACAACTAGGAGTAGTTTAGGAGGATCCCAGGCAGGAGGCATGCGCCTCTTTCGATCTGTATCCCAGTTTGTGCTAGCCATCTTATGGCAACTTGTTTAACTTATGTCTGTACTCAGATATTGTTGCTTTCGCTGACTCGTCTATGATCGAGCACTTGTATTCGATCCCTCGAGGCCCCTGGCTTGTATTATGATGCTTGTATGACTTATTTTATTTTAGAGTTGTGTTGTGATATCCTCATGTGAGTCCCTGGTCTTGATCGTACACGTTTGCGTGCATGATTAGTGTACGATTGAAACAGGGGTGTCACACGATGCTGGTTGTGCCGGGTGCCACTGCTTACTGGGGAAGGACCATAGCTCTCGTTTTGCATATGGGTGTTCTATCTAAAACGTTTGCGATAAAGAGATGCACAAATCCTGTGATGCAGATTTTCCCTTGACTTCCTCGGTAAGGACCATAGCTCCCGCTTTGCATGCGGGTTTTTTATTTAAAATGTTTATGATGAGTGTTTTAAATCTGAAAAACATTGATGTTTTTTCAAATTACTTTGATAAGTCTGTACATTCAGAGAGAAAAATGCAAGTTTGTTCAAATCATAGGTTTCATTCAGTCACACTGTGACTTTACATTCATACGATAGAGATACAATATTAAACCCAAAAAACTAATTGCGGCGGCGGAGGAGGCGGCATGCTACGCTGGCGTTGTTGTCCTCCTGAACGCCGTTGTTTAAGTCTTCAAGCCAACCCAGAATGTTCTTGATGTTTTTTTAATTCATAAACTTTTTAAATCTGTGAATTTTTTAAATTCATGAACCTTTTTTGAGTTCACTAACATATTTCAAATTTGAGATTTTTAAAAAATTCATGAACTTTTTTTGTAGTCCAATGATTTTTTAAATTTTATAAAAAAAGTGAAATTGCTGAACATATATTTTGAATTCACGAAGTTTATTTTATTCATCAAAATTTTCAAAACTAGCAAAAAAAGGACCATTTTTTTAGAGAGCGGACCAAAAAAAAACTAGCGAGCGGGAGGGGCAAATGAATGATCCACCACACGTGGGCGAACGGGCGAGCCAGCTTAATCCGCCTGATGTAGTGTAAACCAGAAATGAACGCACGCCCTGTTTGCTTTACTAGCATTTGGGCGCTTAAGACACCGTAGAAGAGCTCCCGGAGTACAGTCTAAAACTTCTTTGACCTTAGTTTTGGTTGTCTATGACAACGTGGTCGATCCGTCATATACTAGGGAGCATGTGGTGTTTTTCATATAGACTAGTAAATGCACATTCATATTTGGTAGGCATTTATTAGGTAGAATACTAATTATGCCCACTATAAAGAAATGTATATTTCTTGTAGTGATCTAAAAAATCTTATATCTTTTATAGTGATTAAAAGTCTTATATTTCTTTACAGAGAGTATACTACATGTTAAGTATAGAATTAGCGTTGATATTCATATTTGGTACAATATTAATTGCACGTTAAACATGTTAAACGCTCATCATCGAAGCAATATGAGTCGTGGATTGACATGATTTGATGGCTGAGATCAGTTGGTTCTACCCCTTTGGATTTTTTTAATAATGGTATAGACTTTTCAAATTCATGAATATGTTATTAAAAATACGTAATTTTTTAAATTCATACAAAATTTTGATTCATTAACTTTTTTCAATTCGCCGACAATTTTCAAACTCGTGATTTTTTTTAAGAAATTTCGTGAACATTTTTTTCAAACCACGACCATTCTTTGAACTTTCCAAACAAAAAAAATCTAACTCATGAACATATATTTCCAGTTCGTGAACTTTTTCCGATTCATCAATTTTTTTCAAAACTAACAGAAAAAACGACCATCTTTTTATAGCGGGCCAACAACAAAAAAAAGCAGAAGAAAGTAGCGAGTGGGAGGGGCGAACGAACGGACCATAACGCGTCGGCGAATTGGCGAACCAGCTTAGTCTAGAATTTGGGCGTTAAGAGCATCCCCCCCCCCCCACCCACCCACCCAACAAGCCCCCCAGACCCTTTTTTTATCACCGGTTCCAAAAATATGGCCCAGTCGCGTTCCCAGAACCCCAAATTTCACCGGTTATGGCCGAAATTAGCGTCGGTGGACACATGCCGAACCCAGCACGCTGGAGGCCGGCCGGGGGCGCCGGGGCAAAGAAAAATGGTGCCAAAACTTGCCGCGCCAGATTCCCACCTGTGGGCTTGCCCAGTCAGTGATTAGGCATCATCGTCCTCATATCATCGCCTCGGCTCCCGCGCGAATCAATGCCAAGGCTGCCGCCGGTCAGCCTTTCATTGATCACGGGTGGCGCAGTGAAGGCGAGCCCCATGCGTCCCGCCCTTTTGTCGCCACGCGTTCACACAGCTGCCGCCCCCTCGCCGCTATAAAAGCCGCATTCGTCGCCGTTGGCCGCACACTCACCACACCACAACCATCTCTCTCGCCGCCAATCACCTTCTTTCCTTCGCCGTCCTCGCTCTCGCCCTCTCTCCTTCACCGTCAAAGCCCGAGCCATGGCGGAGAGGTTCCCCGGCGACGGAGCGGCGGCGAACGGCTTCGGCCGCCACCATCTGCATGAGTGCGAGGCACGCACTCTCCACGAGGCCAACTACCCGGGGTCGCCCGACATGCGCGTGTCGGGCGCTTGGAGACTCAGCGCCCGAGGTGTCACCGTGCCCCGCCGTCCTCCAACGCGGAAGGCCGCAGCGAGATCGCGCGAATCCATGCATCTTTGCCGGAGGAAGCGCGGAACCAGCTGAGGTACTCCGCCGACAACCTCCCCCTGTGGACGGCGTACTTCCAGCGCCGCCACCCCGACCAGCTCGGCGCTTCGGCGTCAAAGGGGGCGCCACAACTCTGACGGCCGCCGTCAGTGGTGGGGTGTCCCGGGCGCACGCTCCACGTCGTCCTCGAGCACATCGAGGGCGGCAACAAGCTACCGTTGGAGTACCCCATGTCGTCGTTCTCGCGCCGGAGCGGGGGCTTGTGGCTGCCGAGGCGCATGGTGGGGGCGTCCTCCTCGTCCTCCGGCTCCCGCTCCTCCGGCACGACGTCGCTCGCCCCCATCAAGCCCGAGTCCCAGGAGACACCGGAACACCGGCGCAGCCTTGTCATAAACGAGGGCCGCCGCCAACCTTCACCTCCCCGCGGCCATCTTCGGCTGGTCAGGCCGAAGAAGGGGCCGCTGACGCCCGTGGTCATTAAGCAAGAGCACGTGGAGATGGCCACCGACTCTGAAACTGGCCTGAAGTGGGCGTGCGACGACTACGTGTGCGAGGAGATGGAGCGCCAGTGCCGCGCTCTAGAGGAGATTGCCCAGCGACGTCGGTGAAGGAAATATGCCCTAGAGGCAATAATAAAGTTATCATTTATTTCCTTATTTCATGATAAATGTTTATTATTCATGCTAGAATTTTATTAACCGGAAACATAATACATGTGTGAATACATAGACAAACATAGTGTCACTAGTATGCCTCTACTTGACTAGCTCGTTGAATCAAAGATGGTTAAGTTTCCTAGCCATAGACATGAGTTGTCATTTGATTAACGGGATCACATCATTAGGAGAATGATGTGATTGACTTGACCCATTCCGTTAGCTTAGCACTTGATCGTTTAGTATGTTGCTATTGCTTACTTCATGACTTATACATGTTCCTATGACTATGAGATTATGCAACTCCCGTTTACCGGAGGAACACTTTGT
The DNA here is from genome assembly GCA_021605205.1 of Aegilops longissima. Taxonomy (NCBI): domain Eukaryota; kingdom Viridiplantae; phylum Streptophyta; class Magnoliopsida; order Poales; family Poaceae; genus Aegilops; species Aegilops longissima. The sequence continues at coordinate 387,855,124 of CM038678.1, read as the reverse complement.
GTGCTACCAAACGTCACAACATAACTGGGTGATTATAAAGGAGCTCTACAGGTGTCTCCGAAGGTACATGTTGAGTTGGCGTATTTCGAGATTAGGATTTGTCACTCCGATTGTCGGAGAGGTTATCTGTGGGCCCTCTCGGTAATGCACATCACAATAAGCCTTGCAAGCAATGTGACTAATGAGTTAGTTGCGGGATGATGCGTTACATAACGAGTAAATAGACTTGCCAGTAACGAGATTGAACTAGGTATTGAGAACCGATGATTGAATCTTGGGCAAGTAACATACCGATGACAAAAGGAACAACGTATGTTGTTATGCGGTTTGACCGATAAAGATTTTCGTAGAATATGTGGGAGCCAATATGAGTATCCAGGTTCCGCTATTGGTTATTGACCGGAGATGTGTCTCGGTCATGTCTACATAGTTCTCGAACCCGTAGGGTCCGCACGCTTAAGGTTTCCATAACAGTTTTATTATGAATTTATGAGTTCTGATGTACCGAAGGAGTTGGAGTCCCGGATGAGATCGGGGACATGACGAGGAGTCTCAAAATGGTCGAGACGTAAAGATCGATATATTGGATGACTATATTCGGACATGGGAAAGGTTCCGAGTGGTTCGGGTATTTTTTGGAGTACCGGGTAGTTACGGGAATACGGGGGAAGAAGTATATGGGCCTTATTGGGCTTTAGGGGAGAGAGAGAGGCAGGTCGCGCGCCCCCCCAATGACTAGTCCGAATTGGACTAGGGGGAGGGGCGGCGCCCCCTCCTTCCTTCTCTTCCCTCTCCCCCTTCCTTGTCTCCTACTCCTACTACATGGAAGGGAAGGAATCCTACTCCCGGTGGGAGTAGGACTCCTCCAGGGCGCGCCATAGGGGCCGACCCTCTTCCCCTCCTCCACTCCTTTATATACGGGGGCAGGGGGCACCCCATAGACACAACAATTGATCCCTTGGATCTCTTAGCCATGTGTGGTGCCCCCTTCCGCCATAGTCCACCTCGATAATATCGTAGCGGTGCTTAGGCGAAGCCCTGCGACGGTAGAACATCATCATCGTCACCACGCCGTCGTGCTGACGAAACTCTCCCTCAAAGCTCGGTTGGATCGGAGTTCGAGGGACGTCATCGAGCTGAACGTGTGCTGAACTCGGAGGTGTCGTGCGTTTGGTACTTGATCGGTCGGATCGTGAAGACGACGACTACATCAACCGCAAGGCGCTTAACGCTTCGCTTTCGGTCTCACGAGGGTACGTGGACAACACTCTCCCCTCTCGTTGCTATGCATCACCATGATCTTGCGTGTGCGTAGGAAAATTTTGAAATTACTACGTTCCCCAACAGTGGCATCCGAGCCTGGTTTTATGCGTTGATGTTATATGCACGAGTAGAACACAAGTGAGTTGTGGGCGATATAAGTCATACTGCTTACCAGCATGTCATACTTTGGTTCGACGGTATTGTTGGATGAAGCGGCCCGGACCGACATTACGCGTACGCTTACGCGAGGCTGGTTCTACCGACGTGATTTGCACACAAGTGGTTGGCGGGTGTCAGTTTCTCCAACTTTAGTTGAACCGAGTGTGGCTACGCCCGGTCCTTGAGAAGGTTAAAACAGCACTAACTTGATGAACTATCATTGTGGTTTTGATGCGTAGGTAAAAACGGTTCTTGCTCAGCCCGTAGCAGCCACGTAAAGCTTGCAACAACAAAGTAGAGGACGTCTAACTTGTTTTTGCAGGGCATGTTGTGATGTGATATGGTCAAGACGTGATGAGATATAAGTTGTTGTATGAGATGATCATATTTTATTGAAGTTGTCGGCAACTGGCAAAAGCCTTATACTTGTCTCTCTATTGCATAAATGCAAGCGCCAAATAATTGCTTTACTTTATCGCTGTGTGATAGCAATAGTTGCAAGAGCAATAGTTGGCGAGACGACCATGTGACGACACATTGATATAGATCAAGATGATGGAGATCATGGTGTCGTGCCGGTGATGATGGAGATCATGACGATGCTTTGGAGATGGAGATCAAAGGCACAAGATGATGATGACCATATCATGTCACGTGTTTTTGATTGCATATGATGTTTATCTTTTATACATCTTATTTTGTTTTGATTGACGGTAACATTTTAAGATGATAGTGTTCTCCCTGAGTATGCACCGTTGCAAAAGTTCTTCGTGCTGAGATACCACGTGATGATCGGGTGTGATGGGCTCTATGTTCAAATACAACGGGTGCAAAACAGTTGCACACACGAAATACTCAGGTTAAACTTGACGAGCCTAGCATATACAGATATGGCCTCGGAACACAGAGACCGAAAGTTCAAGCGTGAATCATATAGTAGATATGATCAACATAGTGATGTTCACCATTGAAAACTACTCCATCTCACGTGATGATTGGACATGGTTTAGTTGATTTGGATCACATGATCACTTAGATAACTAGAGAGATGTCTGTCTAAGTGGGAGTTCGTAAGTAATATTATTAATTGGACTTAAATTTATCATGAACTTAGTCCTGGTAGTATTTTGCAAATTATGTTGTAGATCAATAGCTCGCGTTGTTGCTTTCATATGTTTATTTTGATATGTTCCTAGAGAAAATTGTGTTGAAAGATGTTAGTAGCAATGATGCGGATTGGATCCGTGATCTGAGGTTCATTCTCATTGCTGCACAGAAGAATTATGTCCTTAATGCACCGCTAGGTGACAGACCTATTGCAGGAGCAGATGCACACGTTATGAATGTTTGGCTAGCTCAATATGATGACTACTTGATAGTTTAGTGCACCATGCTTAACAGCTTAGAATCGGGACTTCAAAGATGTTTTGAACATCATGGACCATATGAGATGTTCCAGGAATTGAAGTTAATATTTCAAGTAAATACTCGAGTTGAGAGATATGAAGTATCCAACAAGTTCTATTGCTAAAATATGGAGGAGAATCGCTCAACTACTGAGCATGTGCTCAGATTGTCTGGGTACTACAATCGCTTGAATCAAGTGGGAGTTAATTAATCTTCCAGATAAGATAGTGATTGACAGAGTTCTCTAGTCACCATCACCAAGTTACTAGAACTTCGTGATGAACTATAGTATGCAAGAGATGACGAAAACGATTCCCGAGCTCTTCGTGATGTTGAAATCGACGAAGGTAGAAATCAAGAAAGAGCATCAAGTGTTGATGATTGACAAGACCACTAGTTTCAAGAGAAGGGCAAAGGGAAAGAAAGGGAACTTCAAGTAGAATGACAAGCAAGTTGTCACTCCTGCAAAGAATCCCAAAGCTGGACCAAAGCCTGAAACTGAATGCTTACACTGCAAAGGAAATGGTCACTGGAAGCGGAAATGCCCTGGATATTTGGTGGATAAGAAGGATGGCAAATTGAACAAGGGTATATTTGATATACAGGTTATTGATGTGTGCCTTACTAGTGTTTATAGTAGCCCCTGAGTATTTGATACTTGTTCGATTGCTAAGATTAGTAACTCGAAACAGGAGTTACAGAATAAACAGAGACTAGTTGAAGGGGAAGTGACGATGAGTGTTGGAAGTAGTTCCAAGATTGATATGATCATCATCACGCACTCCCTATATTTTCGAGATTAGTGTTAAACCTAAATAAATGTTATTTGGTGTTTGCGTTGAGCATAAATATGATAAGATCATGTTTATTGCAATACAATTATTCATCTAAGATAGAGAATACATTGTTATTCTGTTTACATGAATAAAACCTTCTATGGTCATACACCCAATGGTGATGGTTTATTGAATCTTGATCATAGTGATACACATATTCATAATGTTGATGCCAAAAGATGCAAAGTTAATAATGAGAGTGCAACTTATTTGTGGCACTGTCGTTTGGGTCATATCGGTGTAAAGCGCATGAAGAAACTCCATAAAGATGGATTTTCGGAATCACTTGGTTATGAATCATTTGATGCTTGCGAACCGTGCCTTTTGGGCAAGATGACTAAAACTCCGTTCTCCGGAACAATGGAACGAGCTATTAACTTGTTGTAAATAATACATACTGATGTATGCGGTCCAATGAGTGTTGATGCTCGTGGCAGGGTATCATTATTTTCAGACCTTCACAGATGATTTGAGCAGATATGTGTATATCTACTTAATGAAGCACAAGTCTGAAACATTTGAAAAGTTCAAAGAATTTCAGAGTGAAGTGGAGAATCATCGTAACAAGAAAATAAAGTTTCTACGATCTGATCGTGGAGGAGAATATTTGAGTTACGAGTTTGGCCTTCATATAAAACAATGTGGAATAGTTTCACAACTCACGCCACATGGAACACCATAGCATAATGGTGTGTCCGAACGTCATAACCGCACTTTATTGGATGGTGCGATCTATGATGTATCTTACCGATTTACCACTATCATTTTGGAGTTATGCGTTAGAGACAGCTGCATTCACTTTAAATAGGGCACCATCAAAATCCGTTGAGACGACGCCTTATGAACTGTGGTTTGGCAAGAAACCAAAGTTGTCGTTTCTTAAAGTTTGGGGCTGGATGCTTATGTGAAAAAGTTTCAACCTGATAAGCTCGAACCCAAATCGGAGAAGCGCGTCTTCATAGAATACCCAAAGGAAACTTTTGAGTACACCTTCTATCACAGATCCGAAGGCAAGATATTCGTTGCTAAAATGGATCCTTTCTAGAGAAGGAGTTTCTCTTGAAAGTAGTGAGTGGGAGGAAAGTAGAACTTGATAAGGTAATTGTACCTTCTCACGAATTGGAAAGTAGTGCATCACAGAAATCAGTTCCAGTGATTCCTACACCAATTAGTGAGGAAGTTAATGATGATGATCATGAAACTTTAGATTAAGTTACTACAGAACCTCGTAGGTCTTCCAGAGTAAGATCCGCACCAGAGTGGTACGGTAATCCTATTCTGGAGGTCATGTTACTTGACCGTGGCGAACCTACGAACTATGAGGAAGCGATGATGAGCCCAGATTCCGCGAAATGGCTTGAGACCATGAAATCTAAGATTGGATCCATGTATGAGAACAAAGTGTGGACTTTGGTGGACTTGCCCGATGATCGGCAAGCCATAGAAAATAAATGGATCTTCAAGAGGAAAACAGACGCTGATAGTAGTGTTACTATCTACAAAGCTCGACTTGTCACAAAAGTTTTTCGACAAAGTTCAAGGTGTTGAATACGATGAGATTTTCTCACTCGTATCGATGCTTAAGTCTGTCCGAATCATGTTAGCAATTGCCACATTTTATGAAATCTGGCAAATGGATGTCAAAACTGCATTCCTTAATGGTTTTCTTAAAGAAGAGTTGTATATGATGCAACCAGAAGGTTTTTTCAATCCTAAAGGTGCTAACAAAATGTGCAAGCTCCAGCGATCCATCGATGGACTGGTGCAAGCATCTCGAAGTTGGAATATACGCTTTGATAAGTTGATCAAAACATATAGTTTTATACGGACTTGCAGTGAAGCCTGTATTTACAATAAAGTGAGTGGGAGCACTACAACCTTTCTGATAAGTATATGTAAGTGACATATTGTTGATCAGAAATGATGTAGATTTTTTTTGGAAAGCATAAAGAAGTGTTTGAAAGGAGTTCTGTAAAAGAAAGACCTCAGTAAAGCTGCTTACATATTGAGCATCAAGATCTATTGAGATAGATCAAGATGCTTGATAAGATTTTCAATGAGTACATACCTTCACAAGTTTTTGAAGTAGTTCAAAATGGAACAGTCAAAGAAAGAGCTCTTGCCTGTGTTGCAAAGGTGTGAAATTGAGTAAGACTCAAATCCCGACCACGGCAGAAAATAGAAAGAGAATGAAAGTCATTCCCTATGCCTCAGTCATAGGTTCTATAAAAGTATGCCATGCTATGGACCAGACCTATTGTATACCCTGCCCTGGTTTGGCAAGGAGTACAATAGTGATCTAGGAGTAGATCACTGGACATTGGTCAAAATTATCCTTAGTGGAATAAGGATATGTTTCCGATTATGGAGGTGACAAAAAGGTTCGTCGTAAAAGGGTTACGTCGATGCAAGATTTGACACTGATCCAGATGACTCTAAGTCTCAATCTGGATACATATTGAAAGTGGGAGCAATTAGCTAGAGTAGCTCAGTGCAGAGCATTGTAGACATAGAATATTTGGAAAATACATACGGCTCTGAATATGACACACCCATTGACTAAAACTTCTCTCACGAGAAAAACATGATCATACCTTAGTACTCTTTGGGTGTTAATCACATAGCGATGTGAACTAGATTATTGACTCTAGTAAACCCTTTGGGTGTTGATCACATGACGATGTGAACTATGGGTATTAATCACATACAGATGTGAATATTAGTGTTAAATCACATGGCGATGTGAACTAGATTATTGACTCTAGTGCAAGTTGGAGACTGAAGGAAATATGCCCTAGAGGCAATAATAAAGTTATTATTTATTTCCTTATTTCATGACAAATGTTTATTATTCATGCTAGAATTGTATTAACCGAAAACATAATACATGTGTGAATACATATACAAACATAGTGTCACTAGTATGCCTCTACTCGACTAGCTCGTTGAATCAAAGATGGTTAATTTTCCTAGCCATAGACATGAGTTGTCATTTGATTAACGGGATCACATCATTAGGAGAATGATGTGATTGACTTGACCCATTCCGTTAGCTTAGCATCGTTTAGTATGTTGCTATTGCTTTCTTCATGACTTATACATGTTCCTATGACTATGAGATTATGCAACTCCCGTTTACCGGAGGAACACTTTGTGTGCTACCAAACGTCACAACGTGAATCGGGTGATTATAAAGGAGCTCTCTGGTGTCTCCGAAGGTACATGTTGAGTTGGCGTATTTCGAGATTAGGATTTGTCACTCCGATTGTCGGAGAGGTTATCTCTGGGCCCTCTCGGTAATGCACATCACAATAAGCCTTGCAAGCAATGTGACTAATGAGTTAGTTGCGGGATGATGCATTACATAACGAGTAAAGAGACTTGCCGGTAACGAGATTGAACTAGGTATTGAGATACCGACGATCGAATCTCAGGCAAGTAACATACCGATGACAAAAGGAACAACGTATGTTGTTATGCGGTTTGACCGATAAAGATTTTCGTAGAATATGTGGGAGCCAATATGAGCATCCAGGTTCCGCTATTGGTTATTGACCGGAGACGTGTCTCGGTCATGTCTACATAGTTCTCGAACCCGTAGGGTCCGCACGGGTGTTTTCACGTCTCACCGTAGTGCCCGGTTTGTCTTGATTGGTGATTGATATTCGATGACAGTTTTATTATGAGTTTATGAGTTTTGATGTACCGAAGGAGTTCGGAGCCCCGGATGAGATCGGGGACATGACGAGGAGTCTCGAAATGGTCGAGACGTAAAGATCGATATATTGGACGACTATATTCGGACATCGGAAAAGTTCCGAGTGGTTCGGGTATTTTTCGGAGTACCGGGGAGTTACGGGAATACGGAGGAAGAAGTATATGGGCCTTATTGGGCTTTAGGGGAGAGAGAGGCAGCCCCCGATGACTAATCCGAATTGGACTAGGGGAGGCGGCGCCCTCCTTCCTTCTCTTCCTCCCCTTCCTTGTCTCCTACTCCTACTACATGGAAGGGGAGGAATCCTACTCCCGGTGGGAGTAGGACTCCTCCAGGGCGCGCCATAGGGGCCGGCCCTCTTCCCCTCCTCCACTCCTTTATATACGGGGGTAGGGGGCACCCCATAGACACAACAATTGATCCCTTGGATCTTTTAGCCGTGTGCGGTGCCCCCCTCCACCATAGTCCACCTCGATAATATCGTAGCGGTGCTTAGGCGAAGCCCTGTGTCGGTAGAACATCATCATCATCACCATCTCGTCATGCTGACGGAACTCTCCCTCAAAGCTCGGCTGGATCGGAGTTTGAGGGACGTCATCGAGCTGAACGTGTGCTGAACTCGGAGGTGTCGTGCATTCGGTACTTGATCGGTTGGATCATGAAGACGTACGACTACATCAACCGCGTTGTGCTAACGCTTCCGCTTTCGGTATACGAGGGTACGTGGACAACACTTTCCCCTCTCGTTGCTATGCATCACCATGATCTTGCGTGTGCGTAGGAAATTTTTGAAATTACTACGTTCCCCAACAGTCGGGGCCGCGAGGAGAGTGGCGTCATCGTCCTCGACAGCGACGACGAGGAGGCGTCGACGCCGACCAACCCCCTCCGCAGCGGTGATCCAGGGCAGGGTTGCAGCAAGGACGGCGGCGTGTAAGATGACTGCAACGGCGAAGACGATGACGACGGAGGCAACGGCAGTGACTACACCACCTTCTAGAAGTTCATAAGTTGTGTACTATTCTACTCCAGGATGTATCAAGCAAACTATCCTTCAAGCCCTCCTTTCCGGTTTATAGGGCAAACCGGCGACTACACTAGCTTGAAGGAGCGCCCAGCTTTCAGCAAGTTCTGATTGTACCATCCCTTCTGTTTTCCGAACTAGTAAATGCATACGATGCAATCACGTTGACATTTGGTAGAATTAATTACATATAGATATTTGTAGAATATTAATTATAGGGTTAGCGTTGATATTCATTATTTGGTATTATATTAATTTCATGCTTAACATGTTGGGGCAACAGTGGTTGTGACATGTGTAGTGCCGGCAAAATAATCGAAGATGGAGCTGACATCCACAACAACGGTAGTGATTCACGGCACGGTTGTACCCCGATCTAAGATTGGGTACTGCGACTTCATGGCATCCAGTCTACAGATTGGGGTAGATGCGCAAACACCATTGCAGCTGGACAACGGAAGGGATGTTTATAAGGGGGTCCTCTTTTTCCAAGTTCGTCGATCAGCAATGATGAGGACGAAATGGGTCCGAAAAAGGGGGCCCTTAACTTGGGTTTCGGTGATGACTGGCAGTCACGTCCTCGACCGTTAACATGGTCATACGAGCATAATTTCTGGCCGCATCAGAACTATGTCTGTGTGTGGTGATTGGAAAGCCCAACACTCAGGCTGAAGACTTTCTGAGATGTCATGTTCCGTTGTCCTCGTGCATGAGGCTTATGCATATTCGTTGCTGAGTGGTCTAGGACACGAGGCATACATGCGTGTGGGAGTTTGTCTGTGTTCGGCATCGTCAAGGATAGAAGGAATGACATTGGTGGTCAAGCAGATGCGACAACACATAGTGGCTGAGTTTTTGTGGTGCTACTTTAGTACCAGAACTGGAGTTTTCAGGGTGAAAACCCTTGGTTTGACCTTCATCAGTCATACCTGGCAATGGCGGTGTTTCGACTTCGTTACATTGTTGAAGGCATTGCATGGAATTTGCTCAATTTTGCTCAGGGTGAAAACTCAGGATCTAGTCTTTGACTGAAACTGATGATGGTGACACTTGTGTGTCTTTATCATCCTGAAGGTGTTGCTTTTGGAGAACCTTCTCGCAGACTATGTGTTGTCACAATAGTGTTTTTTACCCGGAAACCATAGAACAATCGTCATACAAAAAATTTCTATTAATATGAGTAGTATTTACAAAAACAAATAATTATAGAAAAAAGAAAAGATTATATAGCTCAATAGCTTCCTTTTCTAGGCCACATAAGGAATAATATATTATCTAATTGGACTAATCAAAGACATATTGATCATCAATTCTTGAGCTCGTCAACTTTCTTAGGTTTCATACGCAACAATGTGAACTTGAGCAATTCTTCGAGAGTGGCTCTAGGAGTTCGAGTTCGAGCATTCTTGAAGATCTTATCCTTCTGTTGAGTCCATATGCTCCAGCAACCCATGATGACAATATCCAAACCAACGGCTGTGGGAAGTTCCACAAGAGCAAGATGAACTTCATCAAAGAATGAGATGCCTATGTGCTTTTTGGGCATGCTCTTCTACCCAACAACTTTGACAAAAAGTACAATCTAGAAGAAGACTTTGTAGCCGAGCATAGCACCACATTTCCAGAGTTTAGTGAACATGCTATGAGCCTTATCTGGTCCCCTGAGATGTGTATACATTTTATTGATAAGAGTTAGTATGGCCCCAAGGGTAGATCCATTTGTCATTATGAGCCAAAAACCCGTCTTTCCTGAAGGAAAGTCTGAAGCAGCAAGAATTGGGTGTATGCTTGAGTGGAAAGTGGTCTATTGAATAAATCTTCAAAGTGTTCTTGTGCCATGACTTTCTAAAGAGAGATCATGTCCTGGTAACTGAAGGAGTGCAATTCTGGATATGAGAGTGTCAAGTGTTGTTGCCTCCACAGGTATTCCCAAAACAAAACAGAACAGTTTGCTATTACCAGCATCATAAGAGGCAATTTTTTTATATTGAGGGGGAGCTTAACAATAGATTCCCACCAAAATGATCCAGTTTTTATATCAGTTGGTGGTCCGTGTGAGTAGTACGACTCCCAAATAATACTAATCCAGGGAAGATCCTGTTGGTTCATGAATTTATGAAGATGCTTCCTCAGAAGTGCATTGTTATGGGTAATCACTTCCAACACACCCAAACCTCCCTGACTTTTAGGTTTTAAACTTTATCCCATGCTATAAGTGCACAACCTTCCATCCCATATGTTCTCCAGAAATAGTGCTTTAGGTATGATCTGTTCAATTATGGACATGGGCAATGCAAATCAACACATCGTGAAGGTTGGTATACTAGTGAATACAACTTTCAGAAGTACCAGTTTTTCTCCATAGGATAAAAGTTTGGAACATCTAGAGAGCCTTCTCTCAATCCTTTGCAGCATAGGGATTAGGTCTTCGGTGTTGGGCTTTTGGGTATTTAGAGGAAGCTGAAGGTATGTGAGTTGAAGTTTTTGCCCTTGGCACTCAAGCAAAGCAGCCGGAAATTAAGTTCTTTGTGCAGAGAGATTAGGCTTTTGGTATTTGGAGGAAGCCCAAGGCATGTGAATGGAAGTTTACCCCCTTGAAACTCAAGCAAATCAGTCAGAAACTAAGTTCTTTGTGCAAAGAGATTAATGGGCACCAACAAAGTTTGTAATAATTGACCTTCAGCCAGTATAATCAGCATAATATTGTGGAAGGTTTTTTCCATGTAAAATGCCCTCATCTTTAGCAGGGAGAATAATCTATGTGCTATCTGTGAAAACTTGGGTTAACGTCATGTCTTTCTCTGATCGACGGCTTCGTGTTAATATACTGGGGTGCAACTCCCAGATCGCGTACATGGTTGAGATTACAACTTGTGGTACAAGGGATAAGAGGATAGAGAGATAGAGTTGTTACAAAGATAAACCATATGCTAACAACCTGAACTATCTTCGCCGGACTACCCTTGGAGTGCACGTCATCAACCTGTCATGACTAGGCAGCTTATACGTTGCTTAACATCCTCCCTTAATCACAATTTTGTCAAGTTGAGA